>JAQJVK010000007.1:11116172-11176984 GCA_035578135.1 Flexamia atlantica | reverse complement strand
AAATACCCTGCTTATATATGAAAATATATCTTGATGACACTTGCTATACTACTTCATCTAGTTGAGATCTAGGCCAACTAAGGCCCACAAATCCTCAATTCATTTTCATTTTTGTAGCAGCAAATTAGCGTTCTCCTTATGGAGAATACAAAAATATTCATGACTACCAATGACAATTTATGATGTTTTGAAATTAGTTTTCAAGCATTTGAAATTGTATGCAGGCCTGCTGCAACGGATATATTTAGCCTATACAGTCGACTCTCGCTAACACGAACCTTGATATCACAGAATCCTCGATATCACGAATTATTTTGAATCCTCTTGGAAAAACCTGTCTAACACGAAGAAATTACTATAAATAACACAAACTAATTTTCCGGTTATATTTTACCTCTATAACTCGAAGGGACTCAAAAATTACCTCTATCACATGAAGTTCAGTAGATAAAGACGAATTCGATTTGCGCTTTACCTCCATAACTCGAAATTTACCTCCATACCACAAAATTTTCAGAATAGACCTCTGCAATACGAAATCCCGGTGTTCAGGATGCAACCTGTCGGTGAATCTTATTTGGGGTCAAGCGCCTTTAGGCTGTCTGCAGTCTGGAGTACGTTTACCTTGTGCGGGACTTTTTGAGTGTGTGACGACTGTTTGTGCGTGAAATATTCGAGAATGAGTGCGAAAAGACAACCCAAAACAGTGACTGTTGGTGAAAAGTTAGAAATAATAAAGTTGGTGAACGTCGGGGCGGGTAAAGAAGAAAGACATCGCTGCCAGGTTTAATATTCCAGCTATCAACAAAACCAGGTGTAAATTGAAAAGCAGGCAAGTGAAGGTAATTACTTGTTTTAATAAAAATTATGATCGATACTGTAATTAATTGTTTTTACATGTTTAAGCAGAGGAAGATTACGGACTTTTTAATCAGAATTAATGTGATATTATCTGTTTTCGTGTTTTACAGGTTATTATATTATAAATACGTATTTATCTTTCCTACAGGTATAATATTTAAATAAGTTAAAAGCTTAGTTTTGTCGGAGATGTAGGGAATAAACTACATTTTTCTTTATCCCTGTATCATGAATTTTCATTTGGTTTACCTCTATATAACTCGAACTATGCCTACGACGAACTATACATAACACGAAGAAAAATCGCAGTCCCGTGGAGTTTCGAGTTAGCGAGAGTCGACTGTATATCAATATAAGCACTGTAACTCTCATAATATAGCCCGATCTTAATTAAATTTGGTACGGACATAAAGTCAGCGCTAATAATCGCCAAGTTTGCAAACCATCTATATCGGGCTATCTATAAAGGGGGATAGACTTTCCCAAGAAGATTTTCTTTTTGATTTTTTACATAGAGAAAATATAGTAAATCTTATTTTGGTTTGGATTAAAAATCTTGAGTCACTGTCTTTGGTCCATCTATTACTGAGATACTGGATAGTAACTTCACACAGTATGATGGCACAATGACACCTTGCAGGGCCGCCGACAGAAATTTTGAGGCCCGGGGCAAAGTTTGGGAGCGAGGCCCCTCAATACAAAAAATCGTAAATAAATAATACCTTTGTTAAATAGCTAAATTTGTAGAATCTGCTGATTACAAAATTGTTGATCTAAAAATGTTTAAATTTGCTCAACACAAAACAACTACATCACAGGTCTGTACCAAACTTTCGAGTTAGCGTAAAGGTCCTTTTTAATCCTTTTTAATTCGACTACTGGATAACACATAACTTTGGATTAAAAGCACTAGACTAAAAAATGTATGTTCCTAATAAGCCTATACTTGGGGGTAAAAAGGATTTAAGAAATAGTTTTAAGTTACTAAACAAATTATTATTCATTCTGTTGTCCAACTCCCATAATGCCTGTGGAGCGTGTGACGTCACCAGGACATAATTGTTCCGGTTGTATCCTAGCCATAGCCTATCACTATTGTGTAAAAGTATAGCCTAAATCGAAGGTGTAGTAATAACTACTCTTCAATTGGCCTGTGCCTCCTTGAGGCTACAGACGAGTATTTTATCTCGGTCTGCTGAGATGGCATCACGATCTGCTTAAATTTTTGTATGAGTACACCTGTAATTCTTTGGACCCTGGTTCATACGTAGCTAAACTCAAACTCAAAGGAGAAACGAAGCTGGAGTTGTTAATCACTGAAAAAAATGTTCATGTTACGTCTTGGGTCGAAAATTATGTTATTTCTATTATTCTTTTGTAAAATATACACCATTTAGTTAAAGCTAAGAATGCTTTTCCTTGGTCCATCGTAGGCCTGTACAAAAAAGTTTTGTGATGAATTTTAGGGTGCAGACGATTGGTATTGGACGATTGCTGAGTTTGGTACGGATTTAGTTTATGTGAGGTCTGGCGCAGGCCTATTGCCACTATACAACTTGTTTTACAAACTTTTGTTTGTATAAAATGTTAAAACAACTTTTGTTTTTAAAACACGATCTTTTGTTTTAAACATGCTGTACAACAAAAGTTTATAAAACAAAAATTTCCTTTGATCCTTCCGAAACCTGCAACCTGTTGTAAAACACGAGGTTTTGGTTTTAAAACACGTTTGTTGTACAACTTATTTAATAATTTTAATTGCTTTCTCAAACATGTTCAAACAAATTAGTATAATTGGTTGTACGACACAACTTAATAAAACAAGTTAAGGGCTTAATTTCTAATGGAAAAAGTACCGGAGCTATGGGGGGTATGGAACACGGGGTCCGGGGGTCCCCCCCCCCCCCCCCCGGTAAATTATGTACAAATTGCAATTCATTTTGTTGCCTTTTTAACTTTTTGACCACTGTGTATAATGTTTAGGCCTACACTTTCGTGCTATATAGCAAGGTTTTGCCCTGCCGCGGCTAGGGCGTACTTGCGCTAATCGTGTAGGTTGTGATCTCCAGCGATACGTGCGTTAGAGCCACTCACGGCTCATACTGGGAATTTCCCATCGTCGAACAAGGGCGCATCTGACTTGTCCAAACATTTGACGAACTATTTGCCGCATGAGCAGGCCTTATAAGAACGATTTGGAAACGAGTAATGCCGAACACACCCAGTACACGCTTGTATTGGCCTGGATTGGATTCGCCCTTGATCGACGATAGTGAACTCTCGCCATCACTCGTGAAAGCCGATATCAAGTTTGTTTAGTGATCAGTATCCAGAATAGAGGTTTAAAAAGCTGCCGTTTATTACCATACGTGCAATGTAAAGTTAAAATAGTGTTAAAGTTGACTTAGGTAATTCCCAAATCAGAAAAAGTTGTACACTTGTACAAAAATCGGTTTCTAAACAGTATTAATAAATGATGTGGCCAGGAAAAAAGGTCCAGAGCCATACCGGTGTTCTGAGAAGTTCCGGAGCTGCGCTTCGGTGTGCTCCGGCTGAAATTAACCCCTGTGTGTAGTGTAAACGCGGCTTAACCTCGGGGGGCCCCAGACGAGACGTCAGAAAACCAAATTAAATTGTATTAAAAAGAGAAATGAATAGTTCTAGGTAATTATGATTTAGGCTATATACGTTTCTTAGGTACTAAGTTTCTTATGCATCTTCTAATACATTTCATTTTGGTCTCCTCAATTTAAAAACTCTAATAACGAATAATCATCAAAAATATTCTCAGCTTAAAATGTGGCCCCCTTGCTTTTGAGGCCCGGGGCAATCTGCCCCCTTTGCCCCCCCCCCTCTCGGCAGCCCTGACACCTTGTAGGGGGGAAAATTAAATTTTAGTATTTAATCAAGGCCATATTCTTTGCATTACCCCCACTCCTCAGTCATCAGATCGGTCGAGTAGTCCAAACATTACAGGTAAAAACTCTCCTAAGAAAACATAAAAATTAGTCCGTTTGTGAAATTTGCAGGAAGTGTAGTATTTACCATTAGATTTTGAAATCTGAAGAGTACCTAGTGTTTGGGGGGGGGGGGGGGTGGAAGTACCTTTTTGGGGGGTTAAATTTTGGGGTTGAGAAAATATTTATTTATGGTATCCAAGAAATTGGGGTTCGTTTTATATGTTTTTTAGGATGCAGAATTGAAAAAAGCATTTTAAAATCAATACAACCAACAGTTTATGAGAAAAAGACACATTTATTAATCAAAAATGAAATAGCAACAAATTAAAATAATAGAACATGGGCCACCCGTATAAAACCATCTCCCTGTGGGAATTTTCCACACGTTTTTTTGTTGCTACTGACATGTAATTTAAGGTTTTGCTTGTTTCCTACTCAAAAATTATAGCATAATCCAGACAAACCAAAAACAACTAGCGATGAAAAAAATTAAAATGGGTTCATTAAAAAAAGTTACTTCACTGCATTTTTTCCATACATTCTTTTGAAATATTGACTCGGGACCAGTGCCCATCATTTTTGGGTGGTTAATCCTTTATTTAGTCTCAAAATACTCAGTGAAATACCGGCTTTCATTTCAGATATTAATTATCAAACATCATTTAGGTGACAGATGCGCTGTAAGGCTCAATTTAACTTAAAAATTAATTTTTGGGAAATTTGTTTTTAGTGAAGTAGTTATATCTCGTGTTCTAAATAAGGTATTTAGTTCATTTTAGCCTTCAAATGCACAGAGATAAGTCGGCTTTTATTTGAAGTATTGATATGTAAAATCAGTTAAGTAGCAAATGAAATTTAAAGATCATTATGACTTAAAGAATTGTTATTTATAAATTTCACGCTTAATGGTGGATTATAACTCACCCCAAACTTGACCGAATTAAATGGTCGTAGTCTCAAAAGAAAGGTGATGTTTCAGTCAGGTTTTTAAAAGCATACAGAACTCCATACCTGTCCTCCAACTGGAGATATCAGTCTTTATATAAATAAAAATGTCTGAAAACTTTAATTTTATGCAAGTTTAACAACCACATTTAATTCACCTGAAACTCAATACATTAAAGTAATTTATGACTAAAATGAAAGCCAATAACCTATAGAGTTCATTAAAACCCTAGTGATTTTTGAGTCTTCTTTGGAACTAAAGATATCCTTCAAGGAGTATAAATTGATGCAAATAAAAGGAATTTTTGTTGAGTAAAAGCTCATAAGTCACTTAAATTTTAGTCTGATTTTACTGAGGGTTAGCTTACTGGAAAGCTGATGGTTTACTGAGTGATTAAAGACCAAAATGAACTTATCACCTTATTTAGAACCAGATATATAACTACTTGATTAAAACAAATTTCTGAAAATTTGATTTTTAAGTTACATTGAGCCTTACAGCTCATCTCTCACTTGAACAATGTTGATGATTAGTATCTCAAATTAAGGCCGGTATTTCACTGAGTATTTTGAGACTAAAACGAACTAGGACATGTCTTAATAATAAGAGATACAAGAAAAATAATCGAAAAAAATATTGAAAATATGAAGCGTCCATAAGAAATGTAAAGGGATCAATTTTCATTTGGGCATATATTTTTAACGAATGAATATTTTCAAAAAAGGATTTCAGCATTGTAAACAGCAAAAAATTCTAGTTCATAATGATGTCTCACAATACTACCTTTACATTTACAAAAAATAAAGTTGATATCTAATATGGCGGATCCAAGATGGCGGCCGAAAATTATTTTCCTGTCAAAATAAAGGATTAACCACCCAAAAATGATAGGCATTGGTCCCGAGTTAATATTTAAAAGAATGCATGGAAAAAATGCAGTGAAGTAACTTTTTTTTAAAAATGACACCTTTTTAATTATTTATCGATAGTTTTTTTGGTCTGTCTGGGTTATGCTGCAATTTTTAAGTAAAAAACAAGCAAAACCTTAATGTACATGTCAGTAGCATCAAAAAAACATGTGTCGACAATTCCCACGGGGGAGGGTTTTATATGGGTGGCCCATTTTCTATTAATTTAATTTGTTTCTATTTCATTTTTGAAGAATAAATTTGTATTTTTCTCATAAACTGTTGGTTGTATTGATTTTATAATGTTTTTTTTAATTCGGTATCCTAAAAAACATAGAAAAAGACACCCCACTTGCTTGGATCCCATAAATACAAATTTTCTTAAAATCACTACCCCCCAGAATTTAACCCCCCAAAAAGGTACTTCCAACCCCCCTATCACCAGGGACTCTTCAGGTGTCAAAATTGAATGGTAAGTACTACATTTCCTGCAAGTTTCATGAACGGACCAATTTTTATGTTTTCTACTCGTCTTTTAGTTGAATTTTACCTGTACTAAAAGCACCAGGACGCTGAATGAAAGGTCAGGTTACAATCCGTGCCGGGCAACAATTTTTCCTTTTAAGATAAAAATAATTCATTTATCTCAATTAATAAGTCAGTATTTTTTTGCGTTTTTTAAGTTTTTTTAATTTATGAAATTTGTTGAATTTTTTTAGAGTGTCCACCAATTAATATGGAAAACTGTACAAAACTACACTTCTAGCCATACAACAAAACCAATACAAGTGCTGATAAGTCTCGAATCAATTGTTAAGTCCGGCCGTCTGGGCAGCTTAATTACAGACTTGGAGTGGGAAATGAAATACTTTTGTCTACTTTTATGAAAAATATGTGTTATATACACTTTGTAGAAAAGGTAATCAAGTCCCTAGAGTAAAAATTTAAGTTGTATGAGTCTTAAAATAATCAAATGATTGTCGTGTTTAAAGGTTGACTATAGTGCAAAGTCTGGTTTGGCAGGGGTAACCTTGAAACTGGAGAGATAATGGTTGACACCGAAGAAGCGAGGGTAAATGAACTTTAAAGCCCATATAATGATGCAACTTTTAAGGCCAAAAATATTAGATTCGGTCAGTAAATACCAAAGTTATTAGCAATTGAAAATATGCCTACCAAATTTCCTCAAAATTGTACAAATCCGCACATTTCGGCTTGTAGTAAACTTATAAAGGTAAAACCTTGGTATATTTTGATATATAATCCTTTAATTCGACTAGTTAAAGAGGAATATGCTGGGTTATAACTTTCATAAACGAAAATTCAACTATAAGAATTGCTATCAATGGTGCGAAGCCAGCCCAATCGAGTATGCCATAAGGAATTATTTGTGAAATCCATGTAAATTGTGTTATTGGGTGATGAATGTTATTTTCATAAACTAGACATTATTTTAGGACAATAATTAAAATTAGGGTCATATTACGCCTCTAATGGGGAAAAATTTACTTTATACTTCATTTTTAATCGGTTTTCACACCCAAATTGACCGAATGGCGTAAATTGTCTCACGATACTTTCGATTGTAAGTAATTGATAAAGATGAAAATTACTGACAATTTATACTCTTTGAGACTAGCTAATGGCGGTTTTATCACATTACTGATACTATTTAGGGTCACAGAAATGATTATAATTTTTTTCATTCGAAAAATACTTAACCGACTGGATTGATATTTCACACAGAGGTAGATGTTGAACCTGGGAAAATCATAGGCCTATTCACTTCCTTAAAATCCTCTCGTGCTACTCCCTGTGAACGCCCTCAGTTTCAATGTCCACATTTTATAAGTATGTAAACATGAAACACAGAAATGTAAACAGCTGTGGCTACTAATTTGACAGTTCTAAGAGCAGTGGCAAGATCAGCTGTTTCAAGCTATCTATCGTGAGCGAAGCCACGGGCAATTGCTAGTTTATAAAAAAATATTTGTAAGCCTAGATTTTCAAATAGGCCTACTTATAATCTAATTAGATTTCAATTTAATAATAAATAAAAAAATAATAAATAAATAATAAATGGGACTAGACTAGATCGTTTTATTGTTCGCACCGATCTCCTGTCAGTTATCACAACTATACACAATATTTGAACAATCAATTTATGGATCATTCAGTTTATTTGGTTTAACACATAATAAATAAATCCTAATTTATGAATTATAAAATAGCTATTGATCAGTAATTGTATCTAATTATAAATTAAAAATTATTAATAAAATTTATTGTTTGATTAAAAATAAAAACATATCTTTGGTTAAAATTGGTTAAAATTTAATTTTATCTTAATAGATAAAACTGAAATCTATTTAAATGTATTTGAATATTAATTTGTTATGATAAAACCTAAGCCCAAGACCATTACAACTTTTTATTCCTTATCTAATTTATTTAAGAAAATTCGCTCATTTAAAAATTACCAATTAAAGTTATTGTTTGAATAAAAATTAAAATAGTGTTTTAAGTGTGGCTGATATTAAATTTTATCTCAATAGGTATTTATTATTAAATTGAAATCTATTTAGATTATAAGTAGGCCTATTTGAAAATCTAGGCTTACAAATATTTTTTTATAAACTAGCAATTGCCCGTGGCTTCGCTCACGATAGATAGCTTGAAACAGCTGATCTTGCCACTGCTCTTAGAACTGTCAAATTAGTAGCCACAGCTGTTTACATTTCTGTGTTTCATGTTTACATACTTATAAAATGTGGACATTGAAACTGAGGGCGTTCACAGGGAGTAGCACGAGAGGATTTTAAGGAAGTGAATAGGCCTATGATTTTCCCAGGTTCAACATCTACCTCTGTGTGAAATATCAATCCAGTCGGTTAAGTATTTTTCGAATGAAAAAAAATTATAATCATTTCTGTGACCCTAAATAGTATCAGTAATGTGATAAAAACCGCCATTAGCTAGTCTCAAAGAGTTTAAATTGTCAGTAATTTTCACCTTTATCAATTACTTACAATAGAAAGTATCGTAAGACAATTTACGCCATTCGGTCAATTTGGGTATGAAAACCGATTAAAAATGAAGTATAAAGTAAATTTTTTCCCCATTAGAGGCGTAATATGACCCTAATTTTAATTATTGTCGACTAAAATAATGTCTAGTTTATGAAAATAACATTCATTACCCAATAATACAATTTACATGGATTTCACAAATAATTCCTTATGGCATACTCGATTGGGCTGGCTTCGCACCATTGATAGCGATTCTTATAGTTGAATTTTCGTTTATGAAAGTTATAACCCAGCATATTCCTCTTTAACTAGTCGAATTAAAGGATTATATATCAAAATATACCAAGGTTTTACCTTTATAAGTTTACTACAAGCCGAAATGTGCGGATTTGTACAATTTTGAGGAAATTTGGTAGGCAATATTTTCAATTGCTAATAACTTTGGTATTTACTGACTGAATCTAATATTTTTGGCCTTAAAAGTTGCGTCATTATATGGGCTTTAAAGTTCATTTACCCTCGCTTCTACGGTGTCAACCATTATCTCTCCAGTTTCAAGGTTACCCCTGCCAAACCAGACTTTGCACTATAGTCAACCTTTAAACACGACAATCATTTCGATTATTTTAAGACTCATACAACTTAAATTTTTACTCTAGGGACTTGAATACCTTTTCTACAAAGTGTATATAGCACATATTTTTCATAAAAGTAGACAAAAGTATTTCATTTCCCACTCCAAGTCTGTAATTAAGCTGCCCAGACGGCCGGATTTAACAATTGCGCAGGCCTATTGCCACTATACAACTTGTTTTACAAACTTTTGTTTGTATAAAATGTTAAAACAACTTTTGTTTTTAAAACTCGATCTTTTGTTTTAAACATGCTATACAACAAAAGTTTATAAAACTAAAATTTCCTTTGATCCTTCCGAAACCTGCAACCTGTTGTAAAACACGAGTTTTATCCAAAGTGGGGCAAAGGCCCCATTTTTACCCCCCAAAAATTGGTTTTTTGAGTTTTTCAAATTGAAAAATTATCTTTATCCAATCATTGTTTGCACCATTGGATTTAGCTCAAAAAAACAAACAATTTGGTATTTTTAATCATTTCTCTAAGTTCATTGGTCACCGAGATATAAGCGAAAATACCTCTGGAAGGCCCCATTTTACCCCCCATAAATGGGTTTTTTGAGTTTTGCAAATTGAAAAATTATATTTATCCAATTATTGTTTGCACCATTGGATTTAGCTCGAAAAAACAAACAATTGGGTATTCATCATTTCTCTAAGTCCTTTGGTCTCCGAGATATAAGCGAAAATACCTCTGGAAGGCCCCTTTTTGCCAACCAAAAAATCGGTTTTTTGAGATTTTCAAATTGAAAAATCAAAGTTATCAAATTATAGCTTTCACCTTTGGATTCAGCTCGAAAAAAAAACAATTTGGTAGCTTCAATCATTGCTCTAGGTCCATTGGTCTCTAAGTTATTAGCGAATTTCCTTAGAAATAAGCTATTACCATCGTTTTAAGAGAACAGAATGGACAGAAAATATCCGTTCGGGGTAACCTCAGCAATCATATTCATATTTATATTAATTTACAGCTTTTTATGTGTAGTTTCTGGATATGAAGTGAGTTTATTGTGAAAACGCATTTTTACATGCAAAATTCACGATTCGTTTCAAAATTTAACATGGGCTTATATGGGAAATAGACTTTTCATTTTTTGAGTTTTGTTAGCACGATAACTCTCGTAAATATCCTCCGATTGTAACAAAATTTGGTACAGACATGTAAAACTAGATTCTCTTGGACGAGTTCGTAAACCAGCCAGATCGACATATCCAAAGTGGGGTAAAGGCCCCATTTTACCCCCCAAAAATGGGTTTTTTGAGTTTTTCAAATTGAAAAATTATATTTATCCAATTATTGTTTGCACCATTGGATTTAGCTCGAAAAAACAAACAATTGGGTATTAATCATTTCTCTAAGTCCTTTGATCTCCGAGATATAAGCGAATATACCTCTGGAAGGCCCCTTTTTGCCAACCCAAAAAATGGTTTTTTGAGTTTTTCAAATTGAAAAATCAAAGTTATCAAATTATAGCTTTCACCTTTGGATTCAGCTCGAAAAAAAAACAATTTGGTAGCTTCAATCATTGCTCTAGGTCCATTGGTCTCTAAGTTATTAGCGAATTTCCTTAGAAATAAGCTATTACCATCGTTTTAACAGAACAGAATGGACAAAAAATATCCGTTCGGGGTAACCTCAGCAATCATATTCATATTTATATTAATTTACAGCTTTTTATGTGTAGTTTCTGGATATGAAGTGAGTTTATTGTGAAAACGCATTTTTACATGCAAAATTTACGATTCGTTTCAAAATTTAACATGGGCTTATATGGGAAATAGAATTTTCATTTTTTGAGTTTTGTTAGCACGATAACTCTCGTAAATATCCTCTGATCGTAACAAAATTTGGTACAGACATGTAAAACTAGATTTTCTTGGACTAGTTCGTAAACCAGCCAGATCGACATATCCAAAGTGGGGTAAAGGCCCCATTTTACCCCCCAAAAATTGGGTTTTGAGTTTTTCAAATTGAAAAATTATCTTTATCCAATCATTGTTTGCACCATTGGATTTAGCTCAAAAAAAAAAACAATTTGGTATTTTTAATCATTTCTCTAAGTCCTTTGGTCTCCGAGATATTGCCGCTTCGCATTTTTTCCCCTGTATTTATAGTATCAGGGCAGCAGAATGTTAGCTTACCCCAATTTCATATTTACTCTCTACTGAGGTTTTCAAGGAATCACTTTGAGTGATTTCCTTGTTTATCAATGTATTTAATAGAATTTTGGTTTTTTTAACAATTATATGTTAATATAATTTATAAAATAAACATTCTTGTCTATTTTATGATATGAAATATTTGTGTTCTTTCATCTAAGTCATTTGCCAATATTTTTTACAAAGTTTTTGTAAAACGAGCTTTAATATATTATTTTAATATATTAATATATCACTTGTTTATTTTTCTTTTTTTTCGTAATAATAGATTAATTACTGGATATTTTGTAATTGGAAATTCGCTGAGTTGCTGCGACGGGGGTATTTTATTTTACAGTAACGGGATTTAATTTGAAAATACGGTTTACTTATTTATCCATTTAGAGTAATTTATTGCGAAAAACTATGACAATACTTTATAAAACCAAACTTTATTAATTTACTTTACTTTATTACTTTACTTTACTTTATTACTTTGTTACTTTATCGCTATGTTATTTTTAATGTATGCGATTGAATAACCTGCACTTTGTTCGCTGTCTTGAAGCCATGATATTTTCCATCCCCAAAAAGGTGCATTTTATTTTCATTACCATGTTCTATACATTTTATTTTATTTTCATTACAAACTTAAATACGCTCCCTCAGATCAAAATAAACTGTTGAGCACTTTCTCCTTTTTTTAGTAGAACATAAAATCCGTAATGAATGCACTCTCTGCAGATGACTTGGGCTTTGACAAATTCTTAAATGCTCACATCTAAGAATTCTACGGTCAAAGAAGGTCGCCACTTTGGGAATACCCGACTACCTGACTCAGGTCAGTTAGCGCAGTTAATGCCCGCCCGACATCAACAGGACTGCTATTAAATTAAATGATTAACTTTGACGCTTGTAATGCAATGTCATTGTCTACTACAATAAAGAGATATTAATATAATTATTATTATAATTATTATAATTCAGTATTATTCATTATAAATGATCAAGTTGTTATTTAGTGAATTGTCAGATATAGGAAATAATCAAATTATGTAAAAAATTATCAGGTTGTGGCATTAGGGAAAAGGCCAAGGAAAAGATACAGGAAAATTAACATAGTTCTAATTTACTTGCTTCGTGGCTTAAGAGAAGGAGGAGGAATTCAACAAAGATTTAGATGGTAGAAGGAAAGTCTTTTTGTTAAGTTGAAAATGTTTTAATATTTTATATTTTTACGATAAACTGAAAGTCCTAAATTCTTTGCAGTACATGCATAGTTATCAGTTTATATTTTATTTGTTACAGAACAATTGCACGCAAATGATTCACGTTAGTGTGCACCCTAACCTGCCCCCGCGATTATTTTTTAAAAGTCCCATGCGGGAACTTTGCATATTCGCTGTGTGCAGTGTGCAGTCTAATTTTCACATAAGTTTGAGTAACTAACGTAAATTATCAGGCCCGTAATAGTTAATTCATAAAAACCCATCGTTTACTTTGATATAGTTTTTACTTTGACTGTAAAATGATTCCTTGTTGCTTAAGCCAACAATCACCAATCACCAACAATTAATAACAATGATTAATTAATTGGTCGAAAGCAATATAAATCTGTCTTAGTGTGGAATTATATTGAAAAAAATTTGCTTATGGAACCTATAAAGAATGTGCGGCAAAAATAGAAATATAAATATATTAGGCCTAAGTATAATGTAAAAAAATTTCAGTGGTTACCGGTATTTTAGGCCTGTATATAACATGAGATTGATTGTTTGATAGTCACATTCATAACAGTACAAAATGGCGATTGATTTGGTGACCAGCGAGGGGCCGTCCATAATTTACGTAATGCTAAAATCTGCATTTTCATACCTCTCTCCCCCCCTTGTAACGGAACTGTAACGGTCACACTAACCCCCACTAAATATTACTTAACACAGTGCCATTACCCCCCCCCCCCCACTTTTCATACTCTAAAAATCGTAATATATAACAAAAGACAATTTAAAAATAAACAAATAATTTATTGATATAACAAATACAAATATTTTATCAAATCTTAATGTATTACATCACATAATTTTGCATGCAGGTAAAGAAAAGAATTTGAAAGAATTAATATAATCTTCGCTCCTCTTCCCATGGATTGGTCATGTAGTCAGATACTGTCACGATTGGCACTGTGGATGACTTCGTCTGGGGTTTTCGTTAATTGGGCATGAATGTTAAGTTCTGTTCGAACTGGGCATCCATCCTGGTTCAACCAAGTTCATTCAAAAGTCATTCTTTTTTTCCAATTTTTATGTAACTAGACGTTGTCTAAATTTAGTTTCATTTGCATTCTTAAGAGAAGATATAATACTAATCTAAAACAATTTTCAAAAACTTGGATTTTAACTACAGAAAAACTAATGTTGAATAAAATAAGACATACATTCTTGAGGTTTAGCAGTTACATAACACTGCGTCCAATCCCCCCACCCTCCCCATAACGGTTCATAACGCTGCCGAAACCTCCCCCCCCCTAGGGGCGTTACATAATTTATGGATGGCTTCTGACCTATTTTTAGAGCTCCTTAAAATGAGGGGTCACTCAAAAGGGGTTTATATTTGAAAATTTTGAGCTGTCCCCAACATCCCCCATTTTTGGGACCCTCGAAACTTGAAATATTACCAAAAGAGGCTACTTTTTTCATTTTCTACATTTTTTCCAGGGTCTTTTCATTTTTATGACACCAAAGGTGAAATTAAAACTCCAAAAGGCTTTGACGCAAGGTTTCAAGAATAAGTTGTATTCAACATTTTGACGAGCTGCCAATCTGGATAGTAACACGTTAGAGACCTCCCATCTCCACCATTCACGTATTTTTTAAAGCTCTTTAAAATGAGGGGTCACTCAAAAGGGGTTTGCATTTGAAAATTTTCCAATTTTTCATTTGAAAAAAGGGGAACACTCAAAATTTCTGGAAACGTCAAAAGATACTTTGAGTTAAATTAATATCGTTCCCCAAAGATGATTTTTTGTTGTAACATTAATAAAATCAAAGAGTGAGGATGGCATTTTTTTACATACTGTATGTAAAATCATGTACATGAACGAATCTTCGAAATAAAACACGAACCTTGGTTTTATTTTAGCTGACTTGAGTGTTTTCACTCCGTTAATTCTGCGCAGTTGGCAAAGGCACTGTCGCCAGTGATTTCGCTTCACGTCTGTGTAGTGGTATTTTGGAATGAATTTGACATCAGCATTCTTTGTTGATAGTCTCAAATTGCAGATGTGCTCTGATTGGTCAAGCGGTTTTCTCGCCTGGGTTGACAGCGTGTCAACCAAATGCCAACTCGACCAGATGCATGGATCATTTTAGACTATTAGTAGATTTTAGGACTCCCAGACCATTTCAAAATTTTGTTTTGTAGAGAAAAAATATTATTGTTGAAGGTGACAACAATACTCCTATGGTCCAAGAAAAAGGGGAATAAGTAGGTTATTTTCATCATTTTAAAACAATAGTGGCGGAAACAATGAAGTAACAAGACATAGCTAATAAGAGAAAAACATTTAAACTTTTAAAATTTGTGGATTTAAAATCATAAGGTAAAAATAGTAAGTTTTTGTATTATTCTTTTAACATACACCTTATTTAATTTGTCAAAGAATGTGTAGCCTATATTATAAAAATAAGACTGTGATTGAATTCTGTAGTTTATAAATATTTTTCCTACTTTTATATAGCCTTGTTTGAGTTTCCTGTTTTTCCCAGATTGAATTGGAGAGGCTAAATGCTGCCACAGATGACATCAACAAATTGGAAGTGGACTTGGATGTAAGTATATTTGAAAAACTTCTTCATCTTCTAAGGTATGGTACGAGTTAAAAAGACAAACAAAGAACATGTCAACAGTTCAACAGCCTTATGAGTCAGTCCTAGGAGACTCACTTAAGGTTAGTAAGTGTTTGGCGGCCTTGCACCCTCGGCGAGTTCCCCTTGAACCTTTTGTATTTTCCAAGCCAATCACTTATTTTTTCAGCTATTAATTTTTTTATACTGGGCTCTTAAGGGCTGTTTTGGTTGGAGCGAATCTTGCAAATCTTGTTAAGTCTTGCAATCATTGTTATGAGGTTTACGTTATTCTGTTTTGATTGGAGCGACTGTTACTAGAGTCCTTGGTACTGCAATCGCCACACTGCTTTGGAGACCAGTGTAGCGATTCCAGGTGCTGGGATTTTATGCACAGACGTGTGAGCAGTGGCATACACATTTGTGCTGTTCTTTGGCAACACAGTGGCGGGTACCAAAATTGAGTTTTACGATTGAAGAGGTCGATAAACTGGTTGAAGTTGTGGCAAATAACCCAGTTTTGTACAGGCCGATGGTTGTGACAAAGAATAATTTTACGTTTGGAAAAATGTGGCTAAACAAGTTACAAAATCACATTTTTTAAGTTTTACTTGTTTATTTTTGCATTAACAATTAGTAAAAAATATATTTATTTGTTATTAATGTTGAAAATTACTCTTGTAAAATGCTACCAAGCAGGAACTGTGTGACCTATAACCCACTTCATACTCTTAAAAAAAAAATTATGTTTCCTCTCTTGGCTTTTGGCCTTAGCACAGCATACATTTATAAATTATAGCTATTATTACATGATAAATTTTATATGTGGATTATATATTGCTTAATAGAATTTTGTGTGCAGGAAGCTAGGGCTAATTTTCGTCAGTTACTGTATGAGTCTTCCGTGAGGATCGATACCTTGGGAAAGAAGCTTGGCAGCTGTGTGGAGAAAGCCCGGCCTTATTATGAAGCCCGGATCAGAGCTAAAGAGGCAAGTTCACCTGCTTGAAATTGCCTTTACACTGGTTTATATTGTTTTAGAAACTTGGCTTAAATCTTTGAAGGAACATTTTCTTTTTTCCTCAAAACCAAGTAGAAAAACGAAATTGTCTCAATATTGTCGACAATATTTTCTCAACATCGATAAATATTTGGTGAATATTGAATAACATTTTAACAATATTTTTGAAATGTTTTTGTGCCACAAAATATATTTTCTAGACAAAATTTTGGCACTATAGTTCAACATTGCCTCAATATTGTCAGACAATATAGAGAAAACATTAGCAAAATATTGAGAAAATACTAGCAAAAGGAAAATAAAACATTAAAATTTCTGTGCAAAAATCACATTATCGAGTGGGACGCGAACCGGCAACGTTGGGCTTTGAAAGATAACACCCTAATCCTGATTCCTTTAGAAATTCTCAAAAGTGCTTGTATTTGATTCACTGACTCAAGTTGTTTAGTTTCGTGAATATGAATGTTTACTTTGTTCATTGTTTAATTGTTGTCTGAAATGTTATCATGCAAAACATTTTGCATGATTTATCAGACTAACATTACAATTTTTAACTGGCCTAACATAATGAATAAGTTATATTTACAAGAAAGAAAAAATGTTAAATACAGAAGAACATAGCATTAAGTTAATTTAAAATTATATCAACATTTTGGCATTCACATGTTTTTCAAAACTATCACATAAATGTCAGAAATATCACAAATGAAAGATTCTTTAGGTACCATATGAATAAAAAAACTCTCATGATTACAAATGACAAATGTCAAATACAGTAGACCCCCTCTTAACCGACCCACACGGGACCGGACCCAGTTCGGAAACTTAAAAGGTCGGTTAACCCCCTTAACCGCCGAGTAAACTGGCGCACCGCGGCGCCGACGTGATCTGTGGCGCAGGGTTTAATTACGCTCGTCGATCACCCAGTGCCGGGTTTTTTCGCAACTTGTCGTGGTTTCTTAACATTCCGAGGAAACCTAGTTTCAATCGCATTTAGAAGCAAATAACCATGATAAATATTATGATAATCGTTGTAATACTAATCCTAAAAATGTAAATGATAATTTAATGTTTACATTTTGTAAACATTAAAAACTGCTAAACATTAAACTGCCGAACTCGGTAGTTCCAGGAATCATAGAAGTTCGTCTTCAGCCATTACAATCAGTTACTAATCACCATCAACAAAAACAGACAATATTGAACATAAAAACGAAAATAGATAATATAAAACCGGTTCAAGGTAAACAACAGTTTTGTCTTATCAACACGAACACACAACGTTATCACTCATTGCGACGACAACAAACTAACAAGCGCGACATTTGATACTGCAGAGCTCGTGGTGTGGACGTGCAGAGCTCGTTGTGTGGACGTAGTTCCAGAAAAACAAACTAGAGTGCAGCACCAAACGGTCTGCTACCTCTCTGGGTCAACTCAAGTTGTACCAACAAAATAACGAAATAAATCAGCTGAAAACGTGAAATCCGAGTATGCTCGGGCATGGCGGTTATGAAACATGGGTGTTGCACGAGATATCTCGTGTGTGGCGGAAGCGCGTACAGAATACTAGCACGAGATATCTCGTGTGCGGCGGTTAAGGGGTTAAAACGGGTAATCCTCTAAACACCCAAAAATGAAAGCTGTATTGATATAGGGTTCTATTCACATTCACATCATTCTAAAGCCGTTCATTGGTTATTTAGAAAATAAACTATAATTATATTGTTATATTATAATATATTTTCCAAAATAATTATTGTAGAAATTTTACAAATAACCCCAAAACACGGTTGAAACAAAATCTTTATATAAACTAAGGAGTAGACGTGTTTAAAAAAAAGTTCTTATTCAAATACTGTACAAATACTGTTCAAATACTGTTCAAGTTCTGTGTACTGTACGTATTCATAAATTGATAAATGTTGTATTCAAAATATTTTAACCTGTAACAACCTGTGGAGTTGAGCGTAACGTTCCCATCGTCGAGTATGGAAACGGAAATGCCGAAATTCCAAGAAAAGGGCGGTTAAACCGAACTGTTCTAAAAACAGGGTCGGTTAAAACGATCTTTAATTTGATGAGCAAGGGTGGATAATCCGATCGTCGGTTAAAACGAGGTCGGTTAAGAGGGGGTCTACTGTATCAAGTTTTTGAGATTCAAAAAAATTACAAAAGAAGTGTTAGTTGTTTATAAAATAACTAGAAACAACACAATTAAAGGCAAAAGCTCAAAAATGTTCAATTGTAACAAATATTAAATTTTTGTTGTTTCTAAAAATGGACATATGCTAATTTAAAATAAATGTCAAACAATGTCAAAACTTTGACAGTCAACAATTTTACAAAATAATAATGTATCACTGAATGAATAATGAATCGCTGTAATAATGTATGTGTATGTAAGCTTGTTTATCCTCTTCACCAGTTGTAAGAAAAATATACAATTTAATACATTTCTATTTTCTGATTGATATTGTAGCAATATAAAACAATATTTTATGTTATATTATTCATTTTTATATTGTATTATTCATTTTATATTTATTTAAATTATTTATATTATTCTTTCCAAACAAACAATATTTTCCCAAAAATTTAAATCAATACTAAAAGAATATTGTTTCAATATTGTGACAATACATTCAAGATTTTACTAGCCAAAAACAAATACATTGCACGGGCACTGTCATCATTAACAACAAGCATTATATTCTACAACTAAAAATGTACATCTTTAACATTAAAAAAGTTATGCTAGAAAAACAAACTAGAGTGCAGCACCAAACGGTCTGCTACTTCTCAGGGTCAACTCAAGTTGTACCAACAAAATAATGAAATAAATCAGCTGAAAACTTCGTTGTGCTGAAAGTTTGTGTTGCTGATCACTTTCGTGTTGCGCCTGTTAGTACTGATTAGTTTTTGTGTTAGGTACTTCATAAAAATCAGAAAATTATATTAATATTGTTTTCGTCATTGTTGTTATTTTTTTACAACATTGTCTAAAATCAATATTGAGAAAATGTACTATGAATGAACAATTTATTTATTCCAGGGCAAATATTTACAATGTTTACAGCACATAATTTGTACTTAATAACAAAAACTTCTTCTTAATGCATTTTCTAACGTAAAAAACCTAAAAAACTTACATGCTAGAAAAAGTACAGATTAATATAATTTAACATTTAACTGTAAAAAAGATTAAGCCGACATGGGCACTAATGCCCTGTGCGTCGGCTTCGAGTTGTGTCCTTAAAAAGTTGGTAGCGGAAATTAATAATTTTCATCATTAAAAAAAAGTTTAAAAAGTTTCATTTTATCATGAAAGCTAGACTGGAAAAAGAGTTAGTAAACAGTAGAGAATCGTTATTAATAAAATGATATATCAAAGTCAAAGTCAAAGTCAAAATCAGTTTATTTCCACAAAATATTAATAAACAGATTAACAATGAAACTTATAAATATCTTGTTATAATAAATGAAGCATAACAAGTAATGCTAACTAAAATATTTAAACATATAAAGAAAACACTAAATAATAATGAAAAATGTTTAAAATTAATTTAAGCTTCATAAAAAGAAAATAAATAATTTATGGAAATGAGCCTACATGGACCTTAGTAGTCTGTGCGTGGACTCGAGTTGAAAATAAATTGTAGTTATTAAGAAAAGGAGCAAGATTTAAATTGAAGAACTAAGAAATCGGTCGGAATTGTGAGAGTTGAAAAAATTAATAAGAATATTGTTATTAGAAAGGCTAACTAATGGTGATGATGCTAAAAACGCTATTAATGGGTGTTCAGTCAGGGAAGGTGCATTCAGTGCAGTAAGTAGGAAGTTCATGTCAGTTCAGGTCGGTCAGTTTGTTGCAGGTCGACCACAATCAGCTGAGATAAGCAACTCTACCTCCTCATCGCTGATAACCAACAACCACTCCTTTAACCTTTTTTGAAAATATTTAATTAGGGAGAATCGAACAATGCAATATTATCATAGCGAGAAGAGATATTTCTGTATAAAATATGTGCAATATAAAAGCAATTAGTTTTTGAAAATGATTTGTGTTGCTGGATGGTTAAAATTCCAACTTTATTTGCATATCTTGTATTATGAGAATGTGAAGTGAAAGAAAAGATAAAATTAAAATATTTAAAAATATAGGTCAATAAATCTTTAATAAACAATTTATGAATGGAAAAAACTTGGGTTTCATTAAATAACAGATCTGAGGGGTATCTTTTACATTTTTTAAATCCAGCTTTTAAAATAGACTTTTGAATCACAGTCAAACTATGAAGTGTGAGTTATAAGCCCTGCCCCAAGCCAAAATTCCATAACAATAAATTGATTGTACATATGCAAAATAAGCTAATTTCATTTCATTAAAACTTAAAATGACGTAGTTAAAACGTGGTCCGTCGGGCTGCACTTATATGCGGTGTCGCAGGAGCGCTTTCGGCCTTTCGCCATTATCAACTGCTACTAATCTCGGATTCCACATCTTGCATATATAAAGGTTTTGGCCAGTTACTAGAATGTTCGGGGAGAGTCGGGTCTTCTTGGAATTCCTGAGCGGCGGAATCTGGGGTGGGTCACTCGCCAATTGTTTACAGATTCTTCCTGTGACGCGAGGATTCTAGATACTTCCTGAACGTTATTCTATTTTCTAATGATTTGTTATTTAAAATTTCAAATGTTTTACTTTTGGAACATTCTGTTTGTTGATTTATTATGTTATTTTTGTATTTTTCTTTAAAAATATGCAGATTTTCCATTAAGTCCAGCTTTTTACTCTTATTTAAAATTTCTATTACTTCTAGCGTGTCTTCAATTTTCCCGTAACTGTGATCTTCCTCTAAAATATGAAGTGCAAAATGAGATTTTGGTTCTTTTTGTTTCAATGAATAAATGTATTCTTTATACCTTTGTCTAAAGCTTCTTCCTGTCTGTCCTACGTAAACTTTATTACAGGTTAAACATTTTAATTTGTAAACTCCACTTTTGGAATACTTATCATTATTTTCAATTTCTGTGTGTAATTTCCTCTTTAAGTTGTTTGAAGTGCGGAATGCAACGTTTAAACCCTGTTTCTTAAAAACCTTAGCAACCTTATATATTTCCGGGCCTTTATATGTGAACGTTACCCATTTTTCTTCACTCTCCTTGGCAGCCTTAGGTTTTTGCTTTTTATAAAGTTTTTCGATATCGTGTTTTGTAAAACCATTTAGTTGTGCCAATCGGTTTATGGTTTTCAATTCTTCGTCCAATTCTTGTTTACCTAGTGGGATGTTTTTGGCACGATGTACCATACTCCTGAATGCTGCTATTTTGTGTTGATATGGATGATTGCAGTTTTTGTTGATGAGAACATCGCTAAATGTCGGTTTCCTGTATATTTTAAATTTTATTTTGGGAATCACTTTTGTAAGTGTTATATCTAAAAAGTTAATGCTACTGTCTTTTTCGGTTTCTATTGTAAATTTTAGTTTATTATGCTGTTTGTTCAATTCATTTAGTATGTTATCTAAACATTTTACCGGTTCTTTATCTTCGATAATACATAAGCAGTCATCTACATATCTGAACCATTCTTTTACGTTGAATTTACTCTTGAGATTAGGAATGGACTTAATGGAAAATCTGCATATTTTTAAAGAAAAATACAAAAATAACATAATAAATCAACAGAATGTTCCGAAAGTAAAACATTTGAAATTTTAAAAGAACAAATCATTAGAAAATAGAATAACGTTCAGGAAGTATCTAGAATCCTCGCGTCACAGGAAGAATCTGTAAACAATAGGCGAGTGACCCACCCCAGATTCCGCCGCTCAGGAATTCCAAGAAGACCCGACTCTCCCTGAACATTCAAATAACTGGCCAAAACCTTTATATATGCAATGTGGAATCCGAGATTAGTAGCAGTTGATAATGGCGAAAGGCCGAAAGCGCTCCTGCGACACCGCAAATAAGTGCAGCCCGACGGACCACGTTTCAACTACGTCATGTGTCATCGGCGCACGGACCACAACATCTTCGTTTGATTGTTCTACCACCAGTCAAGTGCAATCAACGTCTCAGACGAATAACTTCACTCCGGACTCCGCATCCAGAACCATATCCTGCAAACCTACATCGACGCTCACAGCCGCACTGAGTTTTCCGTCAACGAATAACATTGCATCGAACGACAAAAACGACGACGCTACCTCCTCAAGGTCGACGTCTACGAACTCGCTGTTATCGCCTACCAGCCACCAGAAACTACTGCAGGAATCGGTAAGCATCAACCCTCTTTATGGACCATCACTGCCAATAATTGCTTACCCAACTACTCGGGATGGTAATATTTCGCTTCCTTATGATTCAAAATTAATTAAGAGATTCTTTAATTTAAAAAAGAAGCTCCAGTTAACAACCGCCAATATTTGGTTTAATAAACAATGCAACAGAATGAATGTAATACCCAAATACGCTAGAATCAAAATAAACGATAAAGGTTATGCAGCGCAAAAAACCAAAACAGAAGCCGAAAAACTGTGGATAAAAAATGAAATTCAACTGTTATATAAAAAGAAAGAAATTACTAAAAACGAACTTTATTCGCTACACCTATATCTGGCTAATTGTATTCATCCAGTTATATTTCGTACTATTTATGAAGATCATGAGTTCAAAATCAAAGAAATTATTAAAGAAAAATACCAAACACTAAAAAACAAATTGGAAAAACTCACAGATAAAGTCACACAGACAGTCATTCAAGAACGTAATTTCTATCCCAGAGTAGTGAACCTATCGAAAACTAGCTTAGATACCGAGGAACTAAAAATTTTAGAAAAAGGTTTTAAGTTCAATTTCCCTCAAAAATATGACAGTCATACAGTCGATAACCTGGTAATCGAAACAGAACTAGCATTACAACAAATTCCAGCAGAAAAACTTGAAACAGTTAGAAACGAAGCTACATATAACCTTGTAAAATTAATTAAAAACAACAAAAACAAAAGTGGAAACAACAACGAAAATAAAAATGTAAACAAATTAAAAAATAAATTAAAAAATAATAATTTAATTGTTACTAAAGCAGATAAAGGGAATACTGCAGTAGTAATGGACAAAGACGACTACATTAACAAAACACTAGAATTTATAAATAATAATAACTGCACAGTTATGAAAAAAGACCCAACACCAGAATATCAGGATAAAATTAAGAAAATGAAAAAGTATGTGACTTTGATTTTCCCGGAACAAAGTTACAACTTGCTTAATATGAATCCCAAAGCTCCGAAATTAAGAGTGTTACCCAAAATACATAAAGATAACATACCAATGAGACCCGTCGTCAACTATAGAAGCACTCCAGCATACAAAATGACCAAACACATGACCAAATATCTTTCAGAGAATCTCAAACTGTCTAACACATATAATCTAAAAAATAGCATTGAACTTACGCAAAAACTCAAGGATTTTACTGTAACTGAAAATACCTATCTAGCGTCATTTGATATTTCAAATCTGTATACAAATATCCCGTTGAAAGAAACAATACAACTAGTGCATGACAATTTAAAAGACGTCAAGGGAGAAGTGGAAGCAGCCCAGGCCCGAAAGGTACTTACAACTATCCTGGACTAGAATTATTTTCAATTTAATAATACTTTGTACAAGCAAAAAGACGGACTTGCAATGGGATCTCCTCTCTCTTCCATTCTCAGTGAAGTGTTCCTACAGCACATTGAAAAAAGTCTCATTCCTAATCTGAAGAGTAAATTCAACGTAAAAGAATAGTTCAGATATGTAAATGACTGCTTATGTATTATCGAAGATAAAGAACCGGTAAAATGTTTAGATAACATACTAAATGAATTGAACAAACAGCATAATAAACTAAAATTTACAATAGAAACCAAAAAAGACAGTAGCATTAACTTTTTAGATATAACACTTACAAAAGTGATTCTCAAAATAAAATTTAAAATATACAGGAAACCGACATTTAGCGATGTTCTCATCAACAAAAACTCCAATCATCCATATCAACACAAAATAGCAGCATTCAGGAGTATGGTACATCGTGCCAAAAACATCCCACTAGGTAAACAAGAATTGGACGAAGAATTGAAAACCATAAACCGATTGGCACAACTAAATGGTTTTACAAAACACGATATCGAAAAACTTTATAAAAAGCAAAAACCTAAGGCTGCCAAGGAGAGTAAAGAAAAATGGGTAACGTTCACATATACAGGCCCGGAAATATATAAGGTTGCAAAGGTTTTTAAGAAACAAGGTTTAAACGTTGCATTCCGCACTTCAAACAACTTAAAGAGGAAATTACACACAGAAATTGAAAATAATGATAAGTATTCCAAAAGTGGAGTTTACAAATTAAAATGTTTAACCTGTAATAAAGTTTACGTAGGACAGACAGGAAGAAGCTTTAGACAAAGGTATAAAGAATACATTTATTCATTGAAACAAAAAGAACCAAAATCTCATTTTGCTCTTCATATTTTAGAGGAAGATCACTGTTACGGGAAAATTGAAGACACGCTAGAAGTAATAGAAATTTTAAATAAGAGTAAAAAGCTGGACTTAATGGAAAATCTGCATATTTTTAAAGAAAAATACAAAAATAACATAATAAATCAACAAACAATGTTCCGAAAGTAAAACATTTGAAATTTTAAAAGAACAAATCATTAGAAAATAGAATAACGTTCAGGAAGTATCTAGAATCTTCACGTTACAGGAAGAATCTGTAAACAATAGGCGAGTGACCCACCCCAGATTCCGCCGCTCAGGAATTCCAAGAAGACCCGACTCTCCCCGAACATTCTAGTAACTGGCCAAAACCTTTATATATGCAAGATGTGGAATCCGAGATTAGTAGCAGTTGATAATGGCGAAAGGCCGAAAGCGCTCCTGCGACACCGCAAATAAGTGCAGCCCGACGGACCACGTTTCAACTACGTCATGTGTCATCGGCGCACGGACCACAACATCTTCGTTTGATTGTAAAACTTAAAATATCACTGAATTGTCTAAATGCAAATATATATTTTCTAGTTTTATTTTTTAAGAAATTAATATGCTCCGTCCATTTCATGCGTGAATCAAAAACTATACCTAGGTATTTGTAAAATGAAACTTTTTCAATTAGCACACAAGAGCAGCCACTGCCCAGGTGGTTGTTGCAGTCATGCAAAACTAAATCATTTAAGTTATAATCTTTTTGAGATGTAAGGGGGACGGGCATAAATTTAGTTTTGGAAATTTTAAGAGATAAAACATTCCATCCATTTTTCAACTAATTTCAGGTCAGACAAAGACTTATTTCTAACATTTTCCATGACTTGCCTTTTATAAAAATTAAAGTGTCATCTGCAAAAAGAAATAATTTTCCGGAAATTGGTAATTTTGAAATGTTATTTATGTAGATCAAGAATAATATTGGCCCAAGGGTTCTTCCTTGGACCATCCCATACTCTACAGGAAGCGTATGACTAACACATACAATCAGGGGTGGATTTGGTGCCTTAAAGGGCTATAGCCCAAGGCGCCAAATAAAAGAGAGTAGTGACAACCCCCCCTGAAATCGTAGAAATAGCCTTGCTTAGGGCCCGGAACAGGCAAAAACGGTCCAAAACGGGGTCAAAAACCGCCTCTGAATACAACCAAAGGTATAAGTACATAAAAAAAACCATAGTTTTTCTTGTTAATACCACATACAGAAACAGTTTGTCTCCTGTCAGTGAAATAACTTTTGAACCATGAGAATGCATTTCCTGTTACCCCTTTAGCAGATAATTTTGAGGGTAATCTATTTCTGTCCACACTATCAAAAGCTTTTTTCAGGTCCAAGAAAATCAAAACAGAAAGCATTTTGTCGGACAGAGCATGAAAAATTTATTTATTTACATCAAAAAGAACATCTGATACATTTTTATCTGTTCTGAACCCATACTGGCAATTTGCTAGGATTTGACTATGATTCAAATAGAATACCAATTGTTCTTTAACTATTTCCTCAAGAACTTTAGAGAAAACACTCAAGAGAGAAATCGGACGGAAGTTGTTTTTGTCTGTGAATGAGTTAGATTTATGCAGTGGAAAAATGTTTGCAAGTTTAAAATTGTCTGTAAAAATGCCATAAGCTAAACTTAAGTTTAGATGTAGTAGTGGTTTGGAGAGGAAATTGATGTTATCTTTGAGAATAGTAGCAGAGACACCATCGTAGCCGGGGGCCGACCCACCACGTATTGTAGTAACGTGTCTGATATAAATTTGAAAAATAATTGAGAAGTTTAATAATTGTTAATGGCGTGAAAAAGGAAAGTGAAAATAAGGAATGATGATAACAGCTTCCTCATATGAATTATGAAGTGACTGGGGAGTGGGGAAGGAGCGAGACGATGGCAGGGGGGGGCGAGTGGCAGTGCAACGGTCAAGTGTGTGTGTGTGTGTGTGTGTGTGTGTGTGTGTGTGTGTGTGTGTGTGTGTGTGTGTGTGTGTGTGTGTGTGTGTGTGTGTGTGTGCGCGCGCGCGCGCGCGCGTGTGCGTGTGCGTGTGCGTGTGCGTGTGCGTGATGTAAAATGAATGAATGTATATATGAAATGTAAAATGAATTCGTTGAAGAGAATGTTTTGACAATTTGTAATGAGACGATTTTAACTCTAGATGAATATCTGGTGTTGTCTAAGTGAGATATGCCCTTAAATATGTCATTAAAATTATGAAAAATGTGAACTAAAATACTTTTAACAAAAATTTGTCTGATGGCTAAAACAGAAGTTTCTAGAAACAGGGCATCAGACGGGTAATGTATGCACTTTCAAAAGGCAGTTTTCAAAATCAACTTTTGCGTAACGTTGAGTGGTTCCAAAGTACTTTTGAAACAACCGCCCCAAGCTATTATCCCAAATGATAAGAGTGATTGAACGCAAGCATAATAAACTATTTTCAATTCATTTTCATTGAGAATTTGATTAAGTCATCTAAAGGCGAATACATATTTCCTGATTTTATTGTTGATAAAATGAGTGTGATTTGACCATTTAAGGTGGTAATCGAAAACAACTCTTAGATATTTATAAGATTCTACTTTCTCAGTTGAAGCACAAGAACAGTTATTATCAAGATAATTCCCACAGGTGTGAATAACAAGGTCTTGCAAATTATAATCTGATATTTTACACAGAGAAACAGGCATGAATTTGGTTTTTGACGTATTCAAAGAGAGAATATTTTGGTCTAGCCACTTTTTTGTCATCCCAAGATCGTGCAAAGCTTTGTTTTTTACCTCTGGCCATTTCTTCCCTTTAATGAAAAGTAGACTGTCATCGGCAAACAAAAAGAACTTACCAAAAAATATTGAGTTTAGAAATGTTATTTATGTAAATTAAAAAAAAAACTGGCCCAAGTGTGCTTCCTTGGACCACCCCATAATCTACTGGTTGAATATCACTACAGTCGACTCTCGCTAACACGAACCTTGATATCACCTCTGTAATACGAAATCCCGGCTTTCAGGATGCAATGGATGCAACCTGTCGGTGAATCAAATCCGGAGTCAAGCGCCTTTAGTCTGTCTGCAGTCTCGGGTCTGTTTACCTTGTGCGGGGCTTTTTGAGTGTGTGACGACTGTTTGTGCGTGAAATATTCGAGAATGAGTGCGAAAAGACAAGCCAAAGCATTGACTGTTGGTAAAAAGTTAGAAATAATAAAGTTGGTGAACAACCTTGCGGTAAAGAAGAAAGACATCACAGCCAGGTTTAATATTCCAGGTACGCTATCACCTTTGGATCACGAATTTTCATTTTGTTTACCTCTATAACTCGAACTGTGCCTATGACGAACTGTTCGTAACACGAAGAAAAATCGCAGTCCCGTGTAATTTTGAGTTAGCGAGAGTCGACTGTATTTACATTACAAATTGAAACAAATTGCGATCTATTTGTCAGATAACTTTTGAGCCACTCAAGCGTAATGTCTCGAACACCTATTGCTTCTAATTTGGAAAAAAGGATGGAACGGTCTACCGAATCAAAAGCTTTTTTGAGATCTAGAAAAATTAAAATTGAACATTCATTGTTGGAAATTGAAAGGTTTAATTCTTTATTAATATCAAACAAAGCATCTGATATATTCTTGTCCGAACGAAACCCGTACTGACTCCCGCTTAAAATATTGTTATGCTGCAAATATTTAACAAATTGATCTTTGACAATTTTCTCTATGACTTTAGGAAATACACT
The DNA here is from genome assembly GCA_035578135.1 of Flexamia atlantica. Classification (NCBI taxonomy): domain Eukaryota; kingdom Metazoa; phylum Arthropoda; class Insecta; order Hemiptera; family Cicadellidae; genus Flexamia; species Flexamia atlantica. The sequence continues at coordinate 11,148,374 of JAQJVK010000007.1, read as the reverse complement.
TAAAAGAGAAATTGGTCTAAAATTGTTCATGTTGGAAATTTCATTGGATTTGTAAAGAGGAAACATTTTTGCGAGTTTGAAACAATCAGGAAATATGCCAGTAGTCATGCTCAAATTGACAATATGCAGCAATGGTTTACAAATGGTATTGAAGTTTATTTTGAGGGCTTCGGCCGTAAAACCATCGCAGCCAGGCGCCAACCAACCACACAAGCTGTGAACGTAGTGTTTTAGTTGAGTTTCAGTGACAGTTGTTAGAATAAACGTGCAGTCCTGAGTAAAATCACTGTCATTCACAACCCCATGAGGATCAATAGCATTTGCTAAATTTGTCCCTACTGAAGAGAAAAAAGTGTAAAATCATTAGCAACTCGTTTACATTAGGCTTCAGTCATGACCCCGTTTGGCGTAAACTTATCAATTGGAAATGCGTCTTTCTTCCTACTTCTTCCTGAGATCTCATTAGTTAAGCCCCAAAACTTTTTAGGATTGCAGCCAAATTAATTTATTTTATTTCGAAAGTAACTGTTTTTTGTTTGTTTTAAAGATCTACTTAAGTTATTCTTAAAGTTTCGGTAAAAAGTGGCCCATGAGGGTACTATATTTTCTCAACAATATTGTCGGTCATGTTAAGAAGTGTTCTTATAATTTTTTTACAATCTTGTATGTTTGTTTTGAAAAGTAATCCATGACTGGTCAGTACCTTACAAATGGCTGCGAAACAACGCAAATTGTTAAAAATAGTTTTTAGTGACAGATAGTAGATTCCACGACTCCTCTGTAATTCAACTGATTTTTGTATTGGTCCACAGGCTCTACAAGAGACTCAGATGGCCGCCGTGAGGTTTGAACGCGCCAATTCCGCCCACGCTGCGGCCAAGGAGATGGTTTATCTAGCAGAAGAAGGGCTCAATGCAGAAGGAAGAACTTTCGACCATGCCTGGCAGGAGATGCTCAACCATGCAACCATGAGGGTACAGTGTTTAGGTTTGATTTATCTACAGGATGTTAAAAAAAGTTGCATCTTTTTTGTTTTTAAAATTCATGCTAGCGAAGGAAAATGAACGAATGGCATTTTTGGCATCTGGGGACCTTAAAACAAAAAAATATTTATTGGGCTTAGGTCTTAACATGAGACCTATGGTAAGAGTTTCATCTATGTGGGTGAAATTTATTTAAACTATTTTGGTTTTTTCACAATAAAAGATAAAATTAACTATTGAATTATTTGGACTTTTCCATTCGCCTCTCGTTTTTTAAACTACACTATGTTTTGGGAGGTAAGGAAACTCCTCCCGTTATCAAGTGACCCTACTTAAAATATCTATCCTACTTATTACTAATTTACTCTAAATTTTTTGGGGTCATTTGAATTTTTTTAAACACAACATTTACATTCATTCATACAAAAAATTACAAAAATTTAACTTATACACAACTAATTTCAGAAATATATGAAGAAAAACATTGCAACTAGGGGTGTGCGAGTATTCGACCGGTCGAGCTTTTTGGTCGAGCTTTTCAGTATTCGGCTCGGCTCGACTTTTTTCGAAAAAGCTCGACACTCGAGCCGAGCTTTTGATAAGAGAGTTCTTATCAGAAAGATAATTACTGCGATCTATTTTTGGACACGTTAAGCCGGAAGAGCGTTTCCCTCGCACGAAAAACAAACAAAAAAAATCCTTAGTGATAAGGAAAGGACATTGACAAGTAACAAGAAGTATTATCTCCATTTATACGGGAATCGGATTTATATTTAGTTGACCTTGGAGAACACGAAACACGGCATTTAAGTCTATTGTTTTATCAAGGCTTATCTTTTAAATGGTATATTGTACAAGTTTCATTTATAAAAATAAGACAAAAAATATGAGCCTTCATTTATAGTTGTATGACAAGTAGTTTGTATTTTTGCATTTTGTAATTAGGATTCCTTATCTCCTAATTAACTCACACTCTCTGGCATACGCACGCACGCACTGAGTCCAATGACAAAAAACAGGGACAACCCCCCCCCCAGGGGGGGGGTTGCTTGGAGTAAACAACCTCCACCCACCCCCCCCCCCCCTCCTGGCCACTGATAAGGAGAGTGAGAGAGGTAGCTGTTTCTTTCTTTCTCTCTATTCCGTCCTTATTTATGATCTTTCTCTTCTTCCTAATTTTATTAAACTGAGCATTATTTTCTTCACAAAAGTTTTGAAAGCAACTAATTTTTGGATTACAATAAATTATTGTTGTTATTTCATTTGTATATTATACTCTGAAATAATAAGTTTAGCCATGAATATTATGCCACAATTGGGACTGCAATTTAATTTTTAATCATCTTTACTTTGTGAACATAAAAAAATCATCTTTTGTTTGAATAAGTGTAAATATGTAATTTTTTTACTAGGTATAACTATTTTAAAACCTTTCCATCTACTCCTTTCACCTCTTGAAATTAATGTTGTAGTACCTATATATAACTAGTCTAATTATGTAATTTTAACTATTTATTTTAACGTAAAGTATTGTGGGATTGGGGAATCAAATAATAAATGTAGATTTTAAATTTGGTATTTTTCTCCATGTTTTTTTAACAATTTTATTAATTTTATGTGACATAATACAAAACATTGATGAACCTATCAGATCATTAACTTGTTTTGGAGATAAGCTTTCTAGTTTTGAGCTGGTGTTCACTTAAGGTATGCAAACATTAGTCTATTGCATCTTTTAAAATTAAAATCAAGCTTCATAATTCCTTTTAATGATTTGGTGATTGTAAAAAAGCTCGGCTCGCAAAAGCTCGAGCTCGAAAACTTTTGAAAAAGCTCGGCTCGGCTTGGCTCGAGTTCAAAAATCACTATTCGCACACCCCTAATTGCAACACATTAACAATGCAACACATTGACGCCATTCTTTGTTTTGTATATAGTTTGTATATAATTCAATGAATAAAGTGATTCTGAACACATGAACATTATATACAAATTTTGAACGAAAAAACATATATATACCTTCTTTGATGGTGACGCCTCCAAGCTGGTAACATTAAAACACACAAGCACCCTACCTAATACACTCACACACTACTCAAATGACTAAACCAGCGCACGTAGTACAAACGGAGGAGGGAGCAGCCGCACTCCCACTAGGAGCACCAGTCGATACCAGCCAGCTGAAGACCTGCCTCCATGGTGCACTCTCGGGAACTTGACACTGGTACAGGCTTGTATGTTTCCTCCAGGCACTGTATGGGTACTAGGAAAAAAGTAGGATAGAAATTAGTAATAAGTTGGATGAATCTAATTTTAAGTAGTATCACTTTGTGATGGGAGGATGTAGTGTTGTTGTTTCTCGCAAAATGTAGTGTAGTTTCAAACACTAGAAGCGAATGTAAAAGGCGCAATTAACATTAGTTAAGCTGTCAAAATTTCCCTTCAATAATAGTCACTATCCCTAAAGCTGGAAAATGTTCGTTGACAGATTCATTCCAATTTAATTTAAATATTATTCTTAAGGCTTTTTTTGCAATGCTAGTATTTTTTTTATATTTTCAATTGAAGTGCCATTCATTATATATAGACAAACCAAATTATATATGACTATGCATAAATGCATCAGAGACCATCTACCTTTTTCCATCTCTTCTACTCCTTTGACAAAGGCCCAAACAGAGGGTCGAAATATTGCACTTTTTTACTGTTTAGTGTTCTAATGGCCTACTCAACTACAGGTAAGGTAGGTGTTTCCGCTATAATCCTAATAACATAACAAACAATGAAATAAGTACATTGAATAATTACAAAAATCATATCACAGAGCCTAATATATATTTTATTAATGTTAAAAAAAATTACTAAGTTTTTACAGATCTAAGGTTTAACATGTTCTCTGCGGCACCTACAAGGGCAGTTGTTCCCAAGCTCTGCAATGTGTGGCAAATAATTGAAATTTTGGCCTCATGTTTAAAAGCAAAATTGTACTGCTTTGTACTGTTTTTGAACAAAGTTTGACGCAGTTAAATTATTTCCATTAGGTAGGTAGCAGCACCACTCAGATGATTCAGGCCATCGGTTTTGCCAATTTTGGGGAAAATGATTGACCAATAGGTGTTTAGGAATTCTCTTTTGGTGGGTAAATCAAAGTAAATTTTCGTACAAACTTAATCAGGGTACAAGTACAACAGGTAGGCCTATACAAAACAGGGAAGAAATAATTCCCTGCCACTCAGGTGTGGTGCATCACAGCATCTGAATAAAATTGGCATGGACCAGTGCCATGCGACATCCTTCTGAGCCTGGTGAAGTCCTGCTGAGCGTCATACAGCGCTGACCGCAGCGAACGTGTTAACTCGACCCTCAGCCAGTAGTACACCTTGAGCGATGGTGTATATTTATGACAGGTGAACGAGTCAGAGCTGGAGAGAACGCTCAGTGAAGCAGAGCACCGGCGGACCTCCCATGCTTACCAATTGGCCGAGACCTCTGTTCAGCAGCTGCAGAAAGAGCTTAAGAGGTCTATTGTCAAGTCTAGGTAAAAACCTATCATAACCTCTTAACTTTGTTGATATTTGGAGTTTTCGGAATAGTTAAAACTTATTAGAGCATTATAGACCCTTTCAGACTAAAACTTAGTGGCTAGAAAAAAAAGAACTTGATACGGTTGGAACCCTTTAGTTGCTAAGCTGGCAGCAGTTGAAAATGGTGAAGTCACCAAAAACCGTCCTGCACTCTGATATGTTGTCATTCAATGGCATATATGTCTTTAATAGACTTCATTCATTACATGACCCTGTAGCATGTAATCATTAATATCCCTTTTTATATCCATATTATATTTTAAGTAATCCAGGCCCTAAACTCACCCGATGAATTACTGTGACTAATTTGCTTTACAAGTATGCTTTTTACAATTTTATTTGTTTGTATTCTGTTGGCAGTTACAACATTGGTCGTGACTTATCTCATTGTAATCCCTTCGCTGCTACTTTGTTTTTGACTGGTTTGTAAGTAGTACATGGTAGTCATTTCATTATTTTCTTTAATTTATATAACTTTTATTTATTCTCTTTATATGACCCTCCCATCCTTTCCTATCAGTTATAACAAGCTACAGATATTTTGGACAATATCTATATTTTACATATTGTTGTCCCTAAAATCTCATCCCCATGTTATTATTTTTGTTTATTCTGTTAAAAGATAATGTTTAGTCAGCATATCAATTACCAATTAGTACCAATTTGGTACTAAATTGAGGTAAAATTGGCTTTCATAAATTCCACCATGACTGGACCAGCAACATGCACTAGTGATGTGTCGAATCCAGTCATTTGATGACTCAAGTCAACTCAACTCTACCGCCCAGCTGGAGTAAAACTAGACTCGGCATCAAGCATCAATGGTAAATCAAATGGGGAACAGGTCAGCTTGAGTTGGCAACCATCAGACGAGTTCGGGTCCTGACTCGAGTTGAGAAACGAGACGGCTCAAGTTTAGAAATGAGTCAGCAATCATCGAACAAGTTTGGGTTCTCACTCTAGTTGAGAAATGACTTTGGCAATCATAGGAAGAGTTTGGATCCTGACTAATTGAGAAATGAGTTGGCAATCATCAGACAAGTTCAGGTTCTGACTCGAGTTGACAAAAACGAGTCAGCATTCGCCGGATGAGTTTGGTTCTGTCTTGAATTAAACCAGTATGGTTATAATTTTTTGAGTCGTGTTGCCTCGGCTCATCAAGTCCCGAGTTTGTGTAAGTTCGGCAATCTCCGTATGAGTTTGTTTCCTACATGGTCCTACTTGCTTTGTTCCTTTCTGGCCAAATGTAAAAACCAATATTATCTCGAGTTTCAAATGAATTGACTTGAGTCAACTCAAGTCTGCTCTTAACTCGAGTCAACTTAACTCGACTCGTCAACTCGACTCGTCCCATCTCTAACATGACACTGAGACTGTTGCCCAAATCAACACCGAGCGGTGTCATGATCACGTTGTCAGTTGAGGTTGCTGCCTTGAAGACATTGTCAAAATTCTATAAAAGAGTGTATCACACATACTTACGCTTATGAACAAAAAATGTTTCTGTTGCACAAGTGCATTTGTGGTACTAGCAAGACGACGCCAATGGAGGAGGCGGTGTCTTGGTGATCTTTGGTCCCTTGGCCTTAAACCTCTACTGATGGGGGTTTGTACTGTCCATTGAGCACTGGCGGGTTTAGGGGATTTGACTAGTCTTTTAATCAGGGTGTTATTTGGGAAGCTCCTACAAGTGTTGCTAAGTTTGAAATGTTTTGAAACTTTTTTAGTGTAAATCTTGATTAGTGGTGCACATTTTTTGTCATGCAAGATAAGAGTAAGTGAACATTTTTGAAAATAGAAGTATAAAACAAAAACTATTAAAGAAAACAGATTAGTCACAAGGGGATAGGTTCCAATGGCTGTATAAACACATGATTCTGGATATTGGAATCAAGCTTATACGAGGCAAAATAGTAGAGGACTGATAGACAATTGCAGGCCTTGTTATTAACCCCTTAACTGTGGAGTAAGTTGGCGTGCCGTGGCGCCAACGTGATCAGTGGCACTGGGTTTAATTACACGATCAACACCAATTTGCGGGGTTATAGTTTCAACGTGACAAACGTGATATTGCAGAACTCGTGGCATTGACGTAGTTCCAGAAAAATCCACTAGAGTGCAGCACCAAACGGTCTGCTACTTGTCAGGGTCAACTGTACAGTCTTAGAATGGAAAAAAACCCAGCAGAACAGTTGTACCAACGTTCTGCTGGGAACGTCAAATCCGAGTAGATAAGGGGTTAAAAAGTAGTAAAAATCAACCAAAGATTATAAAACTGGACACTTTAAATTAATTGTTAAATAATCAGTATCACTTTGGAGGGCACTAGAGCACTGATAACGAAATCACGGCAAACGTAAACCTGTGCCAATAACCGGTATTTGTGCAAACCAGGCAAATGTCAACAATCAATTACCAAGATCATTGTTGTCCTCTGACTCTGTCAATCTAGTATCTAGATTCCCCTTTAGCATCAGTGGCTGTTTATCAGTGGCCCAAGTAACAAAAACACAGAAATCAGAATAATAAATAAGGGTGCAAGACACAAGAATATGTAAAATAGAAAATAAGTTAAAGGAGAGCTATTTTCTGAAAGCCAAGGAAGAGGTCTCCTGGAGATTATCAATGAATGTAGCAGGAGAAAGGTTAGTATAAATGGACTTATTACACCAGGAGCAGATATTCAGAAAGTTTATAACCGAGCAGCTAGTAATTCTTCAGTCTGCCCTCTCATATTGATAGCAAGAACAATTGACATGGTAAAAAAACTCCTCAGACTATCTATGGGGAAATGGAATGCAAGCCCAGAGGTTTAAGCTCTTTAATACCAGTTTATATCATCACAATTCCACCTAGATTTGAAGTACACCAGAGCAATCCGATCCATGACGATACAGCTATGGCGAACAACTACTTAAGAGAAATTGTGATTCGTATGGATTAGTTTTATGGTTATGGATTTCGTGATTGGCATACACGGAGCTCGAAAACTTTGCCAGCAGACTTTGCCAGCAACACCAGACGACGTTTTAGATAAGATGACATTGAACAATGACAATGATTCACCTCCTATCAAAGTTACAGAAGAAAATATGAAGAATGTTTTTCAAAGGTTTCGAAACGATGGGCATGTGGGTTTTTCTCACTGCATCTCTGCAGACCTCAGTAATCAGAAAAGTATTAGTGCTGGAATTGCTGTTGCGTTTAAAGAAACATTCGATAAACCTTCACCCCAACTGCGTTACAAGCCATTTGTCGTGTTAGACCTATAGGAGTGGAGCTGTGGTGTACGGTTTAATCACCAAACCACAGTTTAAGAAAACTGTCAGATTATAATAAGGCCTTTCAAGATTTAACCATTATCTTTAAAAAGAAAAACTCAGAGAAACTCAATCAATCAATCAATCAATCTTTATTATCCAATAAACACAGTACAGTGTATTGATAGTGTCAAGACTAAACATGCAATTTCTTCAAAAAGTACAGTGACTATGACAATAAGAGTACAGTTATAATACTAAACCAGCAAAAAAAATACATATATATATATATCACAGATAGAAACTTAACTAAGGCTCCAAGTGAGGTAATTCATATTAGGCCAAGGCTATCACAGATCAATTCAAAATTTCATATCTGAAGAGAGGAAGTTAAAAAATTCCAATAAAATGGGTTTTTTGCTAGCCACTGATAAATTTTCTTTTTAAAGCTATTAAAAGGCAAGTTTAACTCCAGCAGATGTAGTGGTATTTTATTAATACATTTCATGCCCATAATAATATGGCTTTTCTTGGTCTTTTCGAGTCTTTCATAAGGTATGTCTATTCTATTTTTAAAGCGAGTATTATGTTCATGAAAATCTTTTCTAATCTTAAATGTATCAAAGTTTCTATAACTAGTTAACAATAAATTAAATATATACCTACAAATTTATAACAGTTAAAATATTGAAGTCCACAAAAATGGGTTTGCAGTGATCTAAATAATTAGCTTTGGCCATAATTCTCATGATTTTTTTTTTGAATCAAAAGTATCTCATTTATATGTGAGGAGTTGCCCCAGTAAATTATTCCATAACTAAGAGCTGACTGGAAGAGTCCAAAATAAATTAAACTAAATAATAACCAAATAATAAACTAAAAATAAATAAATTAAACTAAATTGTTCCCCAAATGGGGTATGTAAGAGATAAAATTCCAATCAAAAATTTCATAGAAAATGTAATTGAGTTTCACAGATCCACAAATGCCTCAGTTGATATCATCACTCATTTTAATGACATGACCAAAAAATGCAAAATTAAAAGTCGTATCCTAGTTTTGTAAGAAAACTACAAGTCACCATTGCTGATTGTTTGGACCTGGAGATAAGGAGGGAGGACATACTTCCCATAAGATCTGGAGCATCTCGGGAGGTGGCCACATCAACATCAGACCTTATCGCTGCAGCCATCCACACTACATTGGATGACAGTCATCACTTGCTGTTGAAGGCCAGCTCGAGCCTAGTGTCCTGTGAAGGTGGACGTGAGAGTGGTCATCTGAGTGAATTTAGTTTGGATGCCAATGGTAGTAAGGGAGAACCTCTTGTCCCCACTTTAAACTGCTCTCTAATAGGGATGACAAATGTAACATAAAATCAGATAAAAAAAAGTATAAAAAACGATGACATCCTGATTTTCCATCAAAACATTAAAAAATTAGAATCTAGGATTGCATCTCTAGAAATTGTTCTTGACAAATTAAACCCACACATTACTGTACTGCCTGAGCATGATATTGTTACGGAACGATTGGAAGCCCGCGGCTGCGGAACTCTCTGGAACTTCCCAGAGGTTCGAGAGCGCGGGGTGGAGGGGTGGCGGCGCGTGCCGCGCGGCGGCCTCTTTGACCTGCTGACAAAGGGGCGCTTCCCGAACCTTCCGGTAGAGACCTGAGCCTAGCGGTTTCGACGCGGGGACATATATAAAGGAGGCCGCGCTGCCGAGTCAGTCAGTCTTGGGTCCGATGATACTGCGTGCGAGTGACCATTGACAGTGACAGTGACAGTGACAGTGCTCAGTGACAGTGACAGTGCTTAGTGACAGTATCGAATAAGATAATTAGAATAACTAGCTGTAAGTAGCAATTTAAGTTTATTGTATTTGAGATAGGTTAGATAGGCTTAGCTAGGTTTAGATAGGAAATTAACTCATTGTAACTACTTGATTAGTTAATAAATAGTAGTTAGTTTATGAAATCGCCAGCGTTGTTATTTTAGAACCCGTAGGCCTGTAACAATTGGTGTCAGAAGTGTAGATATTTGGCGATTTCATTGAAAAATAATTGTAGTGATGGATTTTAAATTAATTTTTGCTGCATTAGTTAATTTACTATATTGTGTTGTAGTGTTATTGAAGCAATTTTGTATTTTATTAGCTTATTTTTTTTACGAGAGATTAATAAATAAAGGTAGACTTAGTACATTTTAAATAAATTATATTAGGTTCTGAGATTATTTTGTCAATTGTTTATATTGTATTGAATAATATGGCTTGTAGAAAACTAAAACTTTGTGAGTTAAAAGTAGCTGATCTAAAAAAAGAATTAGAAGAACGGGATCTTGATATTTCCGGAACAAAAACTGTACTTCAGCAACGTCTTAGACAGGCTTTGTTTGATGTAGGCGAAGATCCCGACAGCTTTTTGTTTGAAACTACCGATTTGAATAAGATGATGTTAAATTTAGAAACTACTCTAGAAATTAAAATGTTAACATTGGAAAATAAGATCGATGATTCAAATAAAACTCTAGAAACTAAATTGGAAAATAAGATCGATGATTCAAATAAAACTCTAGACACTAAAATGTTAACATTGGAAACTAAGATCGATGAGTCAAATAAAACTCTAGAAACTATTCAAAGGTTGAAATTAAAAGCATTGAAAACAGACTAGAAGATTATTCTAATAAAGTCGTTAGTTTGGAAAATGATCTTTCAGTGTTACACGAGAAAATGAGCGAAATAGACAATAGGTTGGGAGGTAAAATTAGTGAAATTGATAATAAGTAGATTCTATTGAGAAAAACTTAGAGGATAAGTTAGTTAGTAAGCTTAGGTTAAATATGGACACATCGGGAAGCCTCGTGTCTACGTCATCGACCAGCCCCATCCATACTAATGAATCTCGGCAGGCAGGCACCGGTGAAGACTTCAAGACGCCGTCGACTGTTGCAACCTTGAACCCACACAACGTCGTTCCTGTCTTTGATGGTAAAACCCCCTGGGAGGACTACATGACCCTCTTCGAGACGGCAGCTATGTTTCATCAGTGGTCCGAGGCGACTAAGGCTTCTGTTCTATGCTTGTCTCTACGGGGTGATGCGTTAGCAGTCCTGCAGGCCATGCCATTGTCGGAGCGGCACAGTTATAAAGAGCTTGTAAGCAAACTGGAAATGCGGTTCGGGCATCGGCATATGGACCAGCTCTACCGGTCACAGCTAAGGAACAGGAGTCAGAGGCCCAGTGAGTCGCTTCAAGAATTTGAGGCTGATATTGCCCGCCTGGTAAGAAACGCGTATCCATCGGTTCCGGACGATGTCTATGAGAGCTTATCAGTAGATAAATTCCTGGATGGACTGAGAGATCCTGAGACTCAGCAGGCTGTGAAGCTCGCCAGGGCCGAAAACACTTAGTGATGCGCTCACTCAAGCATTGGAATTTGAGGACGTCAAACAGTCAGTGCGAGGGCAGGCACGGGTCCGAGTGGTGGAGATTGAGTCTACGGCCCCTCTTGACCTTGATGAGTTAGTCAAAAAGGTCGTAGAGGCTTTGAAGACCAGACGAAAGCAGATCCGCTGCTGGAACTGCGGACAGCTGGGCCATTCCAGGAGTAGGTGTACAGCCAATTCCTCCGAGTCAAAGGAAGAAAGGAGCGCATTAGTGAACCGTGTAACTGTCGTCAACAAGATCAGCGTGAAGACCCTGACCTGACACACCTAATGAAATGGAAGCTGGCAGAAGAAGGAAGACCATCATGGCAGGACGTTGCTCCGTTGTCAAAGAATGTGAAGACGTATTGGGCACAGTGGGACTCGACTTCGGTCGACAACGGCGTGTTAAAGCGCACGATTGAGTCGGAGGAAGGGGGTCGCTGAAGGCTTCAGATAATAGTCCCAAAGAAAAGGGTGCCTGAGGTGCTGAAAGAACTCCATGACGGATCTTCCGGAGGACACCTAGGAGTACATCGAACGCTAGAGAAGGTCCGCGAACGCTTCTATTGGGCCAATCAGAAGGCTGACGTGTTGGACTGGTGCAGACAATGTGTGACGTGCGCAGCATCAAATGGCCCAATGAAGAGACCGAAGTCACTGATGAGGAAATACAATGTGGGGGCTCCGTTTGAGCGAATAGCCATCGATGTAGCCGGACCATTTCCTGTCTCCGATGCAGGAAACAAATTTATCTTGGTTGCGATGGACTATTTCAGCAAATGGGTAGAAGCCTATGCACTCCCAAACCAAGAAGCAACCACAGTAGCGGACGTATTAGTTAAGGAGCTTATCTGCAGATTTGGCGTTCCTTTGGAGCTTCATTCTGACCCAGGCAGGAACTTTGAGTCAGCTGTGTTTTCCAGGATGTGTGAAGTACAAGGTATCCGGAAGACTAGAACGACGCCCCTTCATCCGCAGTCCGATGGCATGGTGGAGCGCATGAATAGGACGATAGGAAGGTATCTGTCGAAAGTAGTCTCAGAACATCAAAGAGACTGGGATCAGTACCTGCATCTGTTCCTGCTTGCGTATAGAAGCTCTTTAAATGAGACCACTGGACAGACACCCGCCAATGTGATATTTGGCCATGAACTTTGTCTCCCATGTGATCTACAGTTTGGGTTTACACCTGATGAACAAGTGGTAGGTGAAGACTACATATCGAGCTTAAGAAAGTGGATGGATGAGATACATGAGAAGGTCCGTATCAACATCCTTGGCGCAAGTGACAGGATGAAGGAAAGGTATGACATTAAGGCCGCAACGGGTGGATTCAAACCAGGAGATCTTGTCTGGCTGCATAATCCCCGAAGGCGTCGCGGATACTCACCGAAGCACCAGAGTTCGTGGGAGGGACCGTACGAGATTCTAAGTCGAATAAACGATGTGGTCTATCGGATTAAAAAGCTCCCAAGAGGTAAACCTAAAGTGGTCCATTTCAACCGCCTAACACCATACAAAGGAGACCACGGAAAGCAAGAAGAGCAACAAGTTAGGAACCTCTCCACGGAACCGACGGGATTTGAGGATGGAATGTCTGGAGGTGGGAAGGAGGAACGCTATGGAGCGATAAGAATGGCTTATAAGGACATCTTCTCGTTGCCAACGAAGTATGCCCTAGCTCACTGTGTGGCCAAAGATCTGAGAATGTCCCGAGGTATAGCTACTGTTTTCAGGAAAAAGTTTGGAAGGATCGAAGAGCTCGAGCGTCAAAGACCCATCATTGGCAAGGCACTCCATCTTGAGAATAATGGCCAACACCTATTCTATCTTGTGACTAAGAATACTTCCAACACAAAACCCTCTTACAACTCGTTGAAAAACAGTCTTGTAGGCTTGCGGGACAAGCTCCTTCATTTCGAGTTGATAAACTGGCAATCCCCAAGATAGGATGCGGCTACGATGGCTTGGACTGGAGAATAGTTAGATGCATGGTGGAAGAAATCTTCACTGGGACCGGCATCCTCGTAGTGGTCTGCGTGTTCAACCCTTGGAGAGACAGTAACATCATCTTCGGAGACTCCAGGTAACAGGAAGGATCTGTTCTGGGGCAGAACAGTCTTAAGGAGGGGGTGGTATTCCGGAACGACTGGAAGCCCGCGGCTGCGGAACTCTCTGGAACTTCCCAGAGGTTCGAGAGCGCGGGGTGGAGGGGTGGCGGCGCGTGCCGCACGGCGGCCTCTTTGACCTGCCGACAAAAGGGCGCTTCCCGAAGCTTCCGGTAGAGACCTGAGCCTAGCGGTTTCGACACGGGGACATATATAAAGGAGGCCGCGCTGCCGAGTCATTCAGTCTTGGGTCCAATGATACTGCGTGCGAGTGACCAGTGACCAGTGACAGTGACAGTGACAGTGACAGTGCTCAGTGACAGTGACAGTGCATAGTGACAGTGTTTACTGACAGTATCGAATAAGATAATTAGAATAACTAGCTGTAAGTAGCAATTTAAGTTTATTGTATTCGAGATAGGTTAGATAGGCTTAGCTAGGTTTGGATAGGAGTTTAACTCATTTTAACTACTTGATTAGTTAATAAATAGTAGTTAGTTTATGAAATCGCCAGCTTTGTTATTTTAGAACCCGTATGCACGTAACAATATGAAGCCTGATGAAATTGACCGGGCAAACATAACTATTTACAATGTGAATTCATATTATTGTTGCTCAAATTCAAATGAAGGTGGTACTATGACATTGAGCAAAGAAGTGGGCACAGGTGGCGCTTCCTTATGCAGAAAGGTTACATGAAGGTTAAAATTTGAATTTTGTGCAAGGATGTTTCATAAGTTGTTTTTAAATTTATTCTTGTTGGCTTTTACAGATCACCCAGCTCTGTTATTTTCCTCGATAGGTTAAACACACTGATTAGTGAAATTATGAAAAAAAAAACACCAAAAACATTGCCTTAGCTGGTGATATTAAAATAAATGTTTTGAAAAAAGATCACAAATACAGTAAACTTACCAATCTCATAAAAAGATTTAATATGTCTTATGTTGTGGATTTTCATACGAGAGTTTTTCAAGGTTCTGTATCTGCTATAAATAATTTTTTAACTAATTTAAGAAAGGATCAAATTTCAGTTAGTGGGGTAATAACTTTACTATCAGATCATGATGGTCAAATTTTAGAACTGTTAAATATAGGGAAAACAAAAGAAAACCAAAAACCCTTGATAGAACTAAGGAATGATTTTTGTAATGAAAACAAAGAATTTTTTAAAAATTTATGGAGGAAGATTCATGGAATACTGTATATAACTCTCCACTAAATCAAAAATTTGAAGTTTCTCTCAGTGGTTTTATCTACTATTACAACTTAGCCTTCCCAAAAAATATTTCAAAATTAACAAAAATTAAAATAAGCGAATAAATTAAACATTAAAAGATGAGAGAATAGAAGTAATTAAATTGGGTTAATATGCCAGGTTATCACAAGATAACAGGCAATTCAGATTGTTTTGGAACAAAAATAAGGTATTTAGAAAAAAAATTGCATCTAAAAGAAAATTCTTCAGCAGTAGAATAAAAAAGTCACTAAATGTAAATAAACCACCTTGAATAAAATTAACTCAGAAGTTGGAATCAAAGCAAAAAAATTTAAAAATTTAAAAATAATGACAGGAAAGGAGAACAAAACAGTTAGTAATCCTGTTCAAATTAGTATTTTTTCAATAACTGTTTTGTAAATATGACATAGATAAAGGACAAGAACAGCCCAAATGATACGGGCGAAACAAATATAAAAGATAGTATTGATATGGACAGTTCAAATAGCCATTGTGTACAGAAATCGTTTTACTTGACGCAGACCAATAAAGATGACATACAAAAGACCATTGATTGACTCTTTAAAATCAAAATCTTCATGTGGTAATATTCAAATTTCAATAATCAAAGAATTAAATATTGTGTGAGTAAGGACCTAGGACACTTAATACATTCTTCTTTTGTCACTGGTGAATTTCTGACCTAATTGCAAATTGCTAAAGTAATACCGATTCATAAAAAATGTGATTCTATAGATAAAAAAATTTCCGGCCAGTTTCTATATTACCTGCAATTTCGAAAATATATGAAAAATTAGTTTGTAATAGATTAATGTATTACTTGGAAAGTAATGATATTCTACATGAGAACCAACATGACTTTAGGAAACAAAAATCAACTATCACAGCTGCCGTAAGTTTCATGGAATCAATCATAGATTCCATTGATAAAGGGGGAAAACTTGTAGGAATCTCTATGGACTTGTCAAAGGCATTTGACAGTGTTGGTCGTTCAACATTGCTATCAAAATTAGAATCAGAAGGTGTAAAAAAATAATTCATTAAACTGGCTCAAATCCTATTTGACAAATAGGCAACAGTTTGTTCAAATTAGACATATTACGGCCACCAATTATATCTTAAAGTAAAATTCTGATTTGAGACAAATTAATTGTGGAGTGCCCCAGGGGTCCTTTGGGACATCTTCTCTTCCATGGAAAAAAGTCTAAAATTTTCTCCAGCTGCAGCGTTATGCCTTTACGATGACGATTCAAATTTGAAAATATCAGGTAAAACTCTAGAAGAAATAGAAAATATTTAGTACATTAGAATTGACTGATTTAAATCAATTTTTGGACATTCACAATTTATCATTAAACTCATATAAAATCAAATTTCTTAGTTTTAGAACAAAACAGTCCAGGCAACCCATAGATCCAAACATTGAAATCAACAACAAAAACATTGAAATTATGGATCAATTTAAATTTTTGGGTCTGACTGTGGATTGCTATTTGTCTTGGGACAACCATGTGAATTTTAAATTAAAGAAATTAAATTCTGGTTTATTTGCCCTAAAGAAAGTGTCTCCCTTTTGTAAAGTTGAAACTTAAAAACTAATATTTTTCTCACATACACTCTCATATTGCGTATGGTATTAGCTTGTATGGAGCTACAAAAAATGTAAATTTGAAGGATGTTTTAAAAGTTCAAAAAAGAGCAATAAGAACCATTTTTAGGCTGAAACCAGATGAGTCAGCTAGAAGATATTTCAAAGAGTCAAGTATTCTTCTCACGGTGTATGGTCTCTATGTTTTAGAAAAAATCATGTTTGTTAAGTGCAATGGGTCTAATTCAAGTTATCTTCAGAATAATCAAAATCATAATTAGTATATTTTGCATATGTTCAATCATTGTTGCAATATGGTATTTTAGCCTGGGGAAGTTGTTTCCAAAGTATTCTCTTGCCACCAGAAATAAGTGAAAAGTCAATTATTAAAGCAGCTTTAAATAAAAATTGGAGGTATTCATCCCAGCTTTTATTTGGTGGATTCAAATTATTTAGTATTCGACAACTGTACATGAAAGTTTTAATTTTATACATTCATAATAACCATGACTCTTTATTTTACCACCAGGTTCATACATACTTAACAAGATGTGCCTTAAATTTCGGTATTATTGTTCCTAGATTAAATAAAACATTAAATACAACGTCCTATTACTATGTTGCTAATTTAGTTTTTCCCTGTCATCGGAATAGTATCAAATATTTTTCACCACGTGGCAAAAGAAGGTTCAAAAAAGTTGTAGGTAAATGGCTACTGGAAGTTGGAGGCGATCGCATTAAGGCTAAACATCCCTGAAAAAGTTGTGTTTCTGGCCCGATAGATAGCAGCACCTCTGTGACAAATTTATAGTAAAGATAATTTGTATAGTTATTGACCGATTTTTGTTTTGTAAGTTTTGTTGCATATAACATGAACAAGAAATATACGCTATTCGGGTAAAATTTTTTTAGTTATTTAATAAAAAAATTTTAAAGAAGAATATGATTATTATAATAATTTTTTTAAATCGCAGGTAGTCATTTTGTAAACAACAATTTTAAAATAATTTTGGCGTTTTCAGATATGAAATCGGTCAAATGGTCGCATCGGAATCGTTTTTTAAAGATATTACCATTATTTCTCTCACGCCCCCCCCCCCCCCGAAGAACTGCCATACTGCGTGGCCGCTCTGACGTGCGGCGCTGCTACTTAGATCGTTCGTCAACTCAGTAGTCGCATTCACACTCTGGCCGGGCACATTAGACCAGACTACTAATTACTAATAACACCTTTTAATTAATCCTCTGATTACAAGGAAGTGGATTTATGAAATTATCTACGGGTTCATTGTTCAATATTAACATTACCATTAACAATATTACCATTATTTTTGTTGCTGTATAACACCAAGTTAAATTAAATTATTAATTAGTTAAATTATTTGTTTAAAATAAAAGTTACCTTTGAGTACATGAAAATGATAAATAAATAAGCAATAATTAGTGCAAAAGACCTTCATTTACTTAATGCACAAAATGCACAGTATGAAAACATACAGGAAACATGTTTACAAGAATATTTTTTACGTGACTTAGGCTATTTGCTCCTGGATGTTTCGCCATTGAAAGTGAATTCAGCAAGTGGAACTTGTGGTTCTATAATCGGCATACTGCGACAGATTCTAGAATCTTCAAGTTCTGGTAAAAGAGCGCAGTTGTAGCATAACACCTTCTCCATTTTATCTTTCCAAAACTTGTCATCTCGCTCAATAGCTTATATGTGTATGTCCTTTTTTGCCCAGACAACAAAGTAGCAATTTCTTGCCCGTTGATGTTTCGCCATTGAATGTGAATTCCGCAAGTGGAATTTGTGAAATTGGAACAGGATGGTGGGACTATTTCTCTCCATACGCAACTATTTCTAGGAAACGCATTTATAAATCTGCCCTGTTATTTTACCGGTTACAATTGCAACAGTTTATTTCCCCTATTTTTAAGTATAACTCAGCAATGCAAAACTATTTTGGTAACAAAGTATTAGGTTCAGGAATTATCATAGAAGTAACAACAGCTGTTGATGCTTAGCTAAAAAAAAAAACAGTAGCAGACTTGTTTAAATCCCAGTGCTTTTTAAATGGCAGATATTTTTCGTTATTTCTCATTTTCTAGTAGATTTTGACATAATCTGCTGTTTTTACCGACCCCTGAAACTAAGACCTTTAATTTCAACTCCTCATCCTGCGACCTGCCAAACTCTCACGTTTTCTATTCTAAAAATCGCTTATTGAATTAGTAGGCCTAATATAGATAGATAGATTGTCCAAGCATAAGCATACAAGCAAACATTGCTCGTATAAGAGTTTAAGAGTATAGGTTAACTTCCTATCTAAACTACACGTAATAAGTTTATTTCAAATTTAAACTAGCAACTGTAACGTGGTTGAAAGCTTAATTCATAGTCAATGGAATTTGCGTATTTCAATTAGCTCGAAACAGCTGTTATTGTTTCTGCTCTTTAAAACTGCCTGAACCAACTATCCATCAGTAAAGCTAACTAATCTGCTTTGATTATTGAACATGTAAGCAGAACATCGTCCATTTTATTTGAAAGAACTCAGTTGTCTTTATTCCATAATTTTTTATCTGTGTACAGTGACGTTATGGTTTTATGCATCGACCACATAGTGCAAATAGACAGAGCATCCCTATCTTAATAGCATTGCAGCAAATGAAGCAGGGGCCACCATAATGTTTCGGTATAGAAACACAAAACGACGCCTAAAACCGCGTAATCTGACAATGCTCATGTTTCAAATAACTCGTAGTTTATACTAGTTAGCATTGAGGCTTAAGATTGAAATTTTGCATGTGAAGAGTCCTTTAATTTGAACAGTAATACATAGTATCAATCGTATTACTAAAATAATTTTTTTTTCTATTTTAAAAAATGATAAAAATCCATAGGTTTTTATTCAACTTTTAAACATGACATGAAAAAAGTAGTCAGCTGCCTACTTTTTTTAATTTTTTGGTCAGGTAAAATAAAAAAACAATAGAAATTGTTGCTAAAGAGTTGAATTTTTAAATCATATTTTTTGACAAAATTATCTGCCGTAGTTTGGTCGATAACTTAGTTATTGTGGGAGAGTTTATCCGTGCGGCGCCTGCATAAAAACTAAATTAATCCTAAACTGCTGTTTACGAAAATTCAGTCGAAAACAAAAATACAAATGTGGTATCAAATTAAAGTACTATGGTACCAATTATAAATGGTTTAGAAGCTGTTTACACATCACAGGAACCTTACAGGTACATTCCGTGGCGGCAGCTTCTCTTAAAAAATTTCAGGACAAGCTTCTACGTTATCGAATTTTACGATGTGTAAGCTGTCTCTAAACAATTTATAATTAATTGGTACCTCAGTAATTGTGAGATTCAGACCTTTAATTTGATACCCTATTTTTAATCGTTTACGTAATTTGTTCCGCCATCTTGTCACCGATTAAGGACAATCTCAGGCTTCATCGCGCGCGGGTCTATGCTCCATCTACTTGTACTATGTGGTCGATGGTATAAATACAGGTAGATTTTTTACCTATTGTTTTGACAGAGATTATTTGGTTTTGTTGGTGAATCAGTCGGTCTAGAAGTACATAAAATCATGACGTGTTTGTTATTTCCTATTACTATTATAATTTTAGAGGCAATATACCACTTTATATGAAAGACGAACTTGAAATATAGAACATAGTAAAATAAAACTACCCTTTAGTCTTTTAAAGAGCAACACAGTTCCTCCGTAGTTTTGAAAGTAGTTTTTAACACTTATACATTTAAGGGAAGATAAACATATATTTTCATATTTAGCATCAGAAATTTCAGAAAAAAATACTCTGAATGTGTTAACATTGATCACTTTAATTACTGCAGTACCCAATCTTAAATCTTTTTTCGTGTAAAGTTTAAGACTTGGCAGTTAGAACCCTAATGTTCCAAGCCCTCGAAATATCATTATAGCTTAATAATAATAGATGTAATATATTTTATTAAGAAATTCAAATTTGTCATCCTTATTTTTTGAAACACGTGGGCCATGGAGAACATAAAAGTTTAACAAAATAACTTTACCAATAACAATAGTTAACAGGCGAAGAACCAAACTCGTAAGAAGAATCAGAGTTACTAATAACCGAGAGCACATGGATGGAAGGGCGGGAAGACATCATCCACCACAAGGAGTGTTTGTACGACGAGCAACGGCTGAGCCGCGTGGTGGGGGGAGAGCTACAGTGAGTCACCTCCGGCCGGCCCTGCACTGCATCATTTTTTATCTCCCTCGTATAAATGTATCTACGCTATCTCGTTGAATGTATAAAAATTGATACCGATTGAACCACTCGGGCGATTTTAAATATTAAAATTTGTAAATTAATTAAAAATTATTGCCTACAAAATGACTACCTGCGATTTGCATATTTCTTTTTGTAACATGAATATCTTGTTATTATTTTTTTAACCAGCAACTTAATAAAAAATATGCCTGAATAGCGTGAATTATAAACTTATTCTGTTTACAAATCAGTTTTTCAAATTAACATCGGACGAAAATTCCACCAATAAACTTTACTACAAAATGACTTCATTTTGGTGCTGCGACGTGGTGGCAGAATTTATAACTAATCCTGGGATGTTTAGCCTTAAAGATTTATTTTCTTCCCCGTATGTGTAGTTCCAAGAAAACCGAACGACAGCTGTGCATGTGTGAGTCTGCGTGTGTGTGCATGAATGCATGAGTGTGTGTGGATCCGTCTGTCCGGGTGAGTGAGTTTTGCGTTTGCCCACGGAATGAGTGTGCATGAATGTCCCAGGACTTTCAGTGCAATGACTTTATTATGTTCGTTTTTAAGTGGAAGTGTGTAGTGGTATGTGCATGTATTTGTTTTTACTTTCATTTCCGGTATTTCTGTTTTCTTTCACTTTTTCTCTTGACTTGTTAAAATAGCCTTATTGTATTTTTATACTTATTTAAATTGTTATTATAAAAATAGTTTATTATAACGTAATATTAATCATTCCTCTTCCAATTTGTAACTGGCGATTCATTCCCCACACACAAGGTTTTTGCTCATGTGGGGAACTAATACCATAAACTGTTTTTCTATTTCAATATTGTATGCATGTATTCTTATTTTTGAAGAATAATATGAATTTTACTTTTAATTTAATTAATTTTCAATTATGGTTTCTTCATAGCAGCAACCTCAACTGGCTACGTGATCATGATACAACTTGGTGTCAAAATCCAAAATCTAGGTCCGCTGTTGACTCCAATGTTCAGATTGGACACGGAACAAATAATCAAAACCAAAATGTTAACTTATTATTATCTTCATAAAAAGAAAGTAACAACTTGGGGGTAGTATTTTTGGGACCCTCTGTATATTTTATGCTGAACAATAAATAATTTTTCTAGAAAAATATTTGTTGGTATCATCTAGAAAAAAACATATTCATTTTTTAAGCCTATAATATTAGAGAAAAACTTTCAATTCCCAGTGTTACTACATCACTTTGATACGAGGTACATTCGGGAAGTAAGTTCCGTTTGGGGGTAAAAAAATTCTCAATGCATTGACAACATTTTTATTACATACATCTTAAAGAGTGTATCTTAAACTACTTTTCCACATAGTTCCTACAAATATTTAGGCTCTTGTCATATCTAGGGAGAAGCTTTTCAATTCGTGCAGAAAACAATTCTGCCGCCTGTGCACGCAGCCACCCGCTTACGAAATCTTTAAGTTCATCGTCATTCACAAACTGACAAAGATTACAATGGTGTACAAAAGAGTTCGTGAAATTTGTGGGAAACACTCATAGAAATCACTAATTTTGAATTTCTTTTTTCCCGAAATGTGTAGTTGATTTTGACAACGAGATCATCAATAACGACAGATGGTTTGCCACTCCTCTCTTCATCGTGGACATTAGTGCGATCATCTTTATAGTTCGGGAAAAAAGGAAATTCAAAATTACTTATCTGAATGTTTCCCACAAATTTCACGAACTCTTCTGTACACCATTGTAACCTTTGTCGGTTTGTGAATGACGATGAACTTAAAGATGGGGTCAGCGGGTGGCTGCGTGCACAGGCGGCCGAATTCTTTTCAGCAAGAATTGAAAAGCTTCTCCCTAGGTATGACAAGTGCCTAAATATTGTGGAAACTATGTAGAAAAGTAGTTAAAGGTACGTTCTTTAAGATGTATATAGTAAAAATGTTGTATATGCATTGAGAATTTTTTTACTTCCAAACGGAACTTACTTTCCCAATGTACCTCGTATTAAATCAAAGTTTATTTCTTAAAAGAGTTGATGACTCCAATAGTTATTAGTTCTTATTATTGGTTGTAAAGTTGATATAATTGACTCTCTGTTTCTGTGAAAAAGAGTTTTATTACTCATCAAATCTTTTGACTCAGATTATTTTTACAATGAGTCAAGTTCTAGTAAGTTTTTTATTGAGTACTTTTATTAATGAGGAAGTTTTATAGGTCATACTTTGAAATGAAAGCTCAATTCAACCAAGTCTTGGAGGAACAAAAAACGAAAGTAAAACGATTGGAGCAGAAGGTTGCCACAGCTAAAGCAAGCTATGCAGAAGCTCTGCGGAACCTCGAACAGATCAGTGATGAAATACACAGGGTAAGTACAGTCACAGTTATTTTACAATGTTCAATTCAGGTGGATTGACAGCATCTTGCTGCCTTTTCATATTTTTTGTCATGTTTGTATGTGCAGTTTAAGTTTTGTAATTATTTGTGAAAATAATCACACCATTATTTCCTTTAATATTTAATCTTTGTAATAAATTATTGTTTTATGTGTTAAATTTAATTTTTCAGAACTGCTTACTTGTGAAAAGACAAAAACTGGCCCAAAACCTCAGATTGTGGTACAGGACTAACTTGAGAAGAATTACTATGTATGGTTGAGCTTCCTCTCTAGCTTCAAAGCCAAAATTCAAACCCTACCCAAATGAAAGTTCGGTTAGGTATCACTCATGATAATTCGGAGTGCAGACTGTGGCAGCTCTGTCAAGACTGCAGGGCACATCATCTTGGATTGTGAGAGACTTGGGAGCTGGAGACGACTTCGGTCTCCAACAACCGGGTGATGAACCAGATACTAGTACTGGGAAAAAGTTTTTGTTAAGGCCCCGTCATAGGGCTGCCAATCTAGCAGAATAGGGGAGCACAATAAGCTTCAGTTAACGTTCTGGGACCTTTGAATCTATTCCCCACACTCCAATCAATCAATCAATCCCTTGAATTCATTGGAAGTGGAGCTAAATAATCATCATTTTTAGATGTATTGAGTCAACATTCGCATCTATCCTACTTCAACCAAGTAACATCCTACAATATTGTTTGTTTAGATAAGAAAGAACAGGAGTGAGTCTGCAGGGTTAGGGGTGCGGGGAGCAGGGGTGGGGGCGGACTCCCCTCTCACCTCCGCGACTGTCAGCTCCTCCACCAATCCTGACACAGGTCAGTTAATCACCTGCTTAAACTCTTTCAGTATCAGGACATTATACAAATGGCACTATTTTTGGAAGATTATACTATTCTTTAAAACTGTATTGCGTCTTGAACAATGAGTAATATATTCTTAGTTGCTTGATTACATAAAATTAATTTGAATTTTCAGAAATAGAATATAATACAGTACTCTCTCTTGAATATCCGAGCCCCAGTCATCCGAGACTCCTGGTTATCTGAGGTCGTTTTAAGCTAAAATATACAGGATGTAACAAAAATACACTAAAAAAATTAGGGATATTGCTCCTGAGCTCAAAATAAACAAAACATGTCATATAAGTATATAGCTTATTTCACTCTATTTCCATTATGTCGATCTGAACGTACTTTTTACATGACTGATCATAACTTAAACTACTTGAGGAACTCTAAAATCTCGTAAAAAATAACAAGGGACAAAATGCAGCAAAATTTAATATCCTTTAAGGAAATGTACAATTTGAATTTGGTCATAACACTGAGAAAATGAAATTTTTATAAAGTTACTACTCATTAAATTATTAAATGTGCCCTAATTTACTGTTGAGACATCAGAAAAATTTATTTTTCTCCATTATTTGTTTTATGACTCTATTAAAATTGTACATTTCCTTAAAGGAAATTAAATTTTGCAACTTTTTAGTCTCCTGTTATTTTTTGTATCACTTAATAGTTCCTGATTTATTAAGCTTTGAAAAATAAAAACCTCCGCCATTTTGAAATTGTTCAAAGTAGAAATAAAATACTCCGCTCAACGATAGGTCCTATTAGCCAACATATGTGTACCAAGAGTGAAGTTGATACCTTAAGTAGTTTAAAAGTTATGATCAGTCATGTAAAAAATACTTTCAGACTGACAGACGGAAAACAGAGTGAGATAGGCTATATACATATATTGGTGGTGGTGTTTGTATTTACTATAATAACAACAGCTCATTTGAAGTTCATGTAACTAGTAATAGAAATGACCTTATTAAAAAGTTCTGTTGCAAAAAATGTTTTGAATTCTGTATTGTAAATATCAAGCTTGTACATAGTTTAAACCAAAAGTTCAGTTTAAAGTTTGTTCTTATTTGTTTGTATGGAGCTCCGGAAAACAATTTAAATGGGTTTGTTGACAGGCTAGAAAATGTTATTCATAATGTTTGACAGGATAATGAGTTTACTTTAGTATGCAGAGATTGGAATGTAAACTTTTTAGATTCTGATAATCCAAATGTCATCAGGATTAGAAATGTACTGTCATCTTTTGATCTCCGTGAATTAGTTAAAAAAGCCACCAGAATTACAGCAAATAGTAAATGTCTTTCAGATAATGTTGTAACCAATTTACATTGTGATGTAGTTTCATGTGATTCTTTTTCCTATTTACTTTCTGATTATAACACTCAACTAGTAAAAATACATTTTTGTTCTAAGAAGACTGACAGTGTAAATCAAAAGAGAGTGTTTTTAAAGCAAAATGTAATGACTTATGTTAGTTTTTTATCTCAAGTAGATTGGAATTCATCAAAATGTTGTTCACAAAACTTTGGAAAATGAAATAAAAAAGCTAAGTAACTCCAGGCCAGTGTGTATAACAACAATACCTCCCCGATATGACATTGAATGTGATCATGTAATGTACTACGACATAGCTATAGCAAACAATTATATAAGGGAATTTGTCTCACGTGTGAAGAATGAAAAAACAGATTGGCTCAGATTGATTATGATTCCTTCAAAAGGCATCACTTCACAAGCCATGGCATACATTTGAGCTATAAAGGTAAAAGGAAACTTGCTTTCTTTGTTATTGGATATGTTGAAAAGATATGTAGAGCAAACATTTTGAAAGTTCCAGATCACAATAACTCTTGCACCGAAGCTACAAAAATCTCAGTGCTAAACAACATTAATCTACCTAAAATAGAACACATTGCTAAACTGACAGAAACATGATGGAGGTGATTAGGCTCAATCGAAGAAATAGGTCAGTCGGATTCGCTCATAGTATTTCTGCAGATTTTCATGACCCTCGCCACATGGCTGGAGTGGCAGTAATTTTCAGGAAGGAAGTGCTTTGGAAAACCAAAAGTTTCTCATTGTGTTACACGCCACTAAGCTGTACAATACCATCAAGGGGCAGCTCCAGTTTTTAGTTTGAGAACCAAACCGAGGTATTCTAGCAAGCCAATCACCCGAGGCCGAGGTATTCGAGCGGAAATGCTGCGTTCCTTACTATGATGCAGCATTTCGAGACTTGACTGAACATTTTAAGAGGAGGGGGCTAAAATACCTTATATGCTCTCCGGTTGATGATGTTTGGGATAAACATTGATTTAGTTCACTTTGTCAACAATAAAATTCAATTCCAGAAGTGCACAAATGCAAAGGTTACAATAGTCTCATACTTCCAAAACTGCTACAGAGTGTTAAGAAAGGGAGTGCCTCATGACATTTTCAATCAACAGTTGGCAAGTCTAATTGATATTGATATTAGCAATTATGCAAAAACTATTTCACCTTCAGTCCGAGACAGAATCAACACTCATCAAGAATCCTTAGCTCCCAATGAACCGGCAGGCATGGAGAACTCACACCACCTACAAAGCTACACATCTGCCAACATCAAGCGACCAACCATTGAGGATCAGCCCAGCAAGGAAAACCTGAGAAACATTGAAAATTATGAGAAATAATCTTTCTTTAGCATTACATGGGGAATAAAACCCTTCTTAAGGTCGATTCATCAGGTTAGTTCAAAAATGAAAGTGGTTATATCCTTCATGAACATGTAGGCTGATTAGTGATGATTTAGTCAACTGAAAATGAAAAAGTCAATGGAAATCAATGCAAATGTTTCTTATGTGAAATGTAGACTGTCCACAGACTCATCCAAAGCAGATTGTACAAAATCACACCAAGGCAGAATACATTAGAATCCAAGATCACATACAGAAAGTTAAGAGCAATGTTTCATGTCTATAGAACAAATTTGAAAAATTTAATTGCAAAAGGTAATTTTTTAAAAAACTGGGATCACAGATCAAGACCGGTCTGTGAGCGCTACCGATAGGCAGACAGAACTAGAAATGGCTCAATTTGACCTCTGTAATGTACAAAAGGTAATTAAAGGAGTATCATCAGACAAGAAACATTACAATCTGTACAATCAGATTTGAGGTTAGGATGGCTCTAGGCCAGGTTACATTTGGTAATTGAGGAAAGGATTGCCAGAGAACTTACCCATCTGGATGACTAGGAGTCCCATTAGCTCAAAGATACACAGAAAAAACACATTAACTTGGAAATTTTCGGGACAACATGCTCCTTTCTCAATCAGTTGAGAGGTGAGGAGTTTGAACTCAGTTAAGACTCCTCACCTCTCAACTGATTGAGAAAGGGGCATGTTGTCCTGAAAATTTTCAAGTTAATGTGTTTTTTCTGTGTATCTTTGTGCTAGTGGGACTCCTAGTCATCCAGATGGGTAAGTTCTCTGGCAATCCTCTCCTCAATTACCAAATGTAATCTGTACAATCAGAAATTGCACGGAATCACATTTTTAAGTTTGTTTCAGAGGCCCTTTTAAAATTCATTGGTTAGGTCAGTGAGTGAGATAAAGGTCTAAAGACTTCTAAAAAGTCCATCCTAAATCAAAGAAGTAGCAAGGACTTGGTCACAGAGACTGGAATGTGGATATTTTTTAACAAATTTAACAGTTATGTAAAACTGTATATTTTTGGTTAATTAGTTGATTTTGATGACAAATCATTATTGTATGTGTTTTTTTGCTTATTGTATGCTTTTCGGATATAATCCATCATCAGCGCCACACAAAACATTTTAATGTACCTTTTATGTAATGGTCCGGGTCCTATTCCAACAATGTTGATAACCAAGGGTCTACTAGGAACAAAAAGGATCCAAGAAATTTAATAATAATGTTTCGATATGTGCTTTTGGGAATTAGGTTTAAAAAGTTAAAATAAAAATATAAGTTTTATATTTATTACTGAATAAAACTAAACTAAAACTTCAAATGCAGTTTAACTTATTATTATTATTTTATATCAATTAACTTTGCTGTAACATTGCAGATCGATTGACGGATTCATTAGGGTCGTCAGACTCAGAACACCAAGAGGAGTATCTCAGGCTACCCGACAGGCTGGGCTCATCTAGTTCACCAATTGTTCCTCGAGTAAGTTTAAATCTTCATACATCTTTTTTATGCCAGTCAATTTAAACATCAAACCTCACAAACGCGAATCATAGTCTGAGTTTTTAATTTTGTTAGCATCCTTTAGAGTAACTTTAAGCCCAAGTATGAAACACTGAAAAACGTATGCTGCTCCCGTAGTACTTGAAAAACTGCCAAATTTTGGTAATTTTTTAGTTCTTATAAAACATCACCCCTAAGGAAGCAATTTTACCCAATCTAAACCATATATGGAGCTAAAATAGACAGAAATTTCTACAATTTGACACCATATTGAGCTCTATAAGTTTAGTAGTTGCGGAGATATAGCTAGTCAAAGATAGGCAATTTGTGTGTGCAAATACGTTATTTGCGGGTGTTACCATAAACTAAACGTTTTGACCCAGGGCTGCAGACACCATTGTTGGTGAGCTGTTAATATACTTTTGACTGCCTCGTGCACCGCTGAATGAGTTTGCTTTTACTTTTTCATATTAACTGATCCTGACTGTAATTAGTAAGATTTAATGAATGTGTCTTAGTTTGTATTAACAAATGAAACAATTCCAAACATATGCTTGGAAAGTGAAATGTGATAACCTATTAATAACACATTTAACCGTATATAGGAAATAATTAATAATGTCATTAATGTTAATCACACATATCACACACACATCTTCCCAATTATCATAGTTTATATATTAATGGCAATAAAAACAAGCCTTTACTATTTTTTTCTCCGGTTGTGATTTCAATGAGTGAGAACGAGTCTCTGTTTACAAATAACATTTTACTATACCAAATAGAACCTTTATTAATTCCACAAATCAACCCCCCTTTATGCCGGCCATAATTTGCTATTCTACTTGCAAAATCAAAATATACCGTAAAATGACTCAAAACCTTAGTAATTAAGGAACCTTTTTAGGAATAAATGTCTCTGCCAAAACTATAACATCCTGTTTCTCTAACATATTATTAAAATAACTACCCTTAACCCTACTTTTAAATCCACAAATATTGTAAAACAAAACCTTTAACTGTCCATTGTCTGTACGTTGTTGTTCTGGTCGTCTAGCCGTGGAAGGATTGGCGAAGTCCCCCTAGCTGCTTCCATTGTGGTGTCTGGATCCGTGCAGTCGGCCCCGTGCTGCCCGTTGCCTGGGATGCTGCCGGTCACCCTGCACAGGCGGCGTGTTCCCCGTCCCTCCAGTCCACGGTCTTTAACTGGCCCTGGAACTCTCAGAAGTCGTGTGAGAATAGCGCTCAGAGTTTCTCCGCCCCATCTTGTTTGCCTGCTCTTAGCTGACCATCCTCCCACGTCATCCTACAGCCTTCTATCGTCACGTGATCAAACTCTAGGGGCATTTTCATTCTTCTTCCCGCGACCCGCTCAACCTCCCTCCTTACTGCCGAGAGGCATGCTCTTTTCTGCTGAATCTTGTGGGGGAAATCGTGATGCACAATGTAATCCAGGTTTTTCAATTGACTGGCATAGTACAAAATATAGCCTATATCACTGTCGTCTGGTATATGAGTGATGATAGCACTCTTATCTCCACTAAGGGGATGGACCCTGTTCACTCAAACTTTGTCACTTCCCAGACAGTATTTACAAAACTTTCCCACCAAAAACTTATTGTACTTTGCACTTTCCACGCCCTTTAAACCCCTAAAAATCAGATTGTTTCGCCTCGATCGGCTTTTAAGGTCCAGCAGCTTATCTATAACCACAGTTTCTTTACTTTTCAACACCTGTACCCACTCTATGAGTAACCTACTCTCCTCCTCCAGGGAGGATTCTCTATCCGTTAAATTTATTAAGTCCTCTTAGTTGCAAGATTTGACACTTTGGCCTCTAGTCCAGCTAGTTTATTATCCAATTATTTACACATGTCCTCCATGAGTTGCTGATGAAACTCTGCCATGTCTGCCATCTTGTCCCCCGCCTGCACGTCACCCTCATCACTCCCGGGCAAAATATGTGATTTCTGTTGCTATAAATTACGACCAGGCGTAAAATAGCTATTGATAGTTTTTTCCGACCTAAGACACAGCACTTATATAAATTATCAATAAACTGTCCTTAGAGGCCGTTCCCCGCCTCCCGTGTAACGCATACATTGACGCAAAAAACTCAGCACACATGGCACAACACGCTCTTCTATGTCAACTGACCACACTGCTGCAATTTACTGTGCGGTTTACAGATAAGCTACCAAGAGTCCAGATAGGCTAATTAGTCAAGATCAACCCTTAATAATTCCAGAATCGTTCAGAGCTGCGCAGAAACTTATAATCGATATATTACCGATGTAAACTTAATAAAACTGGGAGCCTCTATACACGCTGAATTTATGCTATTATTGCAACAGTAGTGCCAACCTGAAGAAGAGATAGAGAATGACTGTTACTGTTGGAATGGTAAAATTTAAATTTGAACTGGTTCAGCATTGCCATTACACGACATGGGGAATAAATGAGAAAGTTCAGAAAGTTTACACTATTCTGAAACACTTTATTTAATCTGTATCTCGTTTTTGGTCACAGGTACAATATTGTACATCATGAACACTTCCACTATGTTTACAACTTTGAAACATAATAGATATAATTATTTTATTTTATTTTAGGCCTATGAAGTTTTTTTATTGAAGCCACTTTTGGGTGGGAGGGTTTTATGGTCCCAAAGTTTTATTTTGGAGTCATTGGGTTATCGCCTTAATCAGTTTTGAATTCTGCTGTACACTTCAAAGACTGTAGTAGCACCTACAGTTCTTAAGATAGCTATTGTTGTAAGTAAACTGGTGTAACGCTTACGGTATTCATGTAAGTATATTTTTCTATACCTTTAAGGATAATGAATTATTTTCAAACTGGATTGTTACTTTCTATCAATTACCATTAAATTGCTCGTAACTTAAAATTATCATTAAATACTTCTTCATTATTTAACATCTCACGTAATCAGAATCTTGTTCTTTTGCTCAAAAATTACAGTTTCATTTTAACTTGAATGTCAAACTGAACACAATAATAAGGTTTGCCCTGAACGTTAAATATGATTTATAAAAACGAAGAAAAATATTACTCAGGACTCCTGAAGAACAGTTATTTACCTTTATCACCTTAATGATTCAATTTTTCATAATCCTATATACATTTCGCCGCTAGTTGCGGCATCTTCACAGGAGATCACTTTCACTAAATCTTCATATGTACACTATTAACATCGGTGAAGTTGTAATGTTTATTCATGATTTTGTTGCAGTGCGGTGAGACGGCGGCGCGGCGCCTGTCAGAGTATTATTAAGAGTATAGACCTGTAAAATTAAATTAACGTGCATTTAGTTGAGGTTATAAATATGCTCAGTAATCCAGTAAGTTTTCAGTGAGATGATATATATTGTGTACATTGGATTATCCGGATGAATGTAGGAGCATAGGCAGCCGAAGGGGGGGGGGGGCTTGGGGAGGCTAAGCCCCCTCAGATCTTCTGAAAATTAAACTAATTTTTTGGGGGAATTTTCATTTTCATGTTAAACTAATGTTGTAACCATTATTAACCATTTCTAAAGTGTAATTTTAAAGCAAACAATATTCAGTAGAGGCTCTTCTTGTTTTTTTTATTTCTTTTTTATATAATCAATATTTTACTTTAAACATTCTCTTGACTCTTAACTATTCTGCTCTAATCATCGGCAGATGATTTCTTATGTTAACTCTTAAATAGGAGATATTATTCTAATAATAAGTACTGTGTTTTCAAATAAGTGCTTGATTTGCGGCGGAACAGCGTTCCGGGACCTCTTTCTGCCGCAAGAGTCGATCATGTATAAATCGGCCGGAGTATTTTATGTAGTCGGACGGATAATTTGACACAAAATACAATTGCGAATAATCGGCAGGAGAATTTGCCACGAGAGAGGATCGTGTTTAATCGGCCGGAGTATTTGTCATAGAGACGATCACGTGTAATCGGCCGGAGAATTTGCCGCAAAAGACGATCATGTATGATTTGCCGGAGAATTCACCATAAGAGAGGACCGTGTGTAACTGGCCGGAGTATTTCTCTGAAAAGACAATTAATTGACCGGATTAATTTTACCGAAAATAACGATCGCTTAAAATGTACGGAAATTACGCACGGATTTTCGGCCTGAAATTAGCGCTCTTTTGTCTAGTCTTGAGCTAAGCCGAATGTTGAAAACGCTAAAAAGACCCGAATACTCGCACAAGGCGTCATAAAAAATTCTAAAATTTCTTTGAACAATTTATTTTTTCGTAAAATAATGCTTCATTAGT
>JAQJVK010000007.1:10221172-10368672 GCA_035578135.1 Flexamia atlantica | reverse complement strand
ATAGGCTTAGCTCTTTTTCCCAAAGTCGGATTAACGTGATTAGTGGCTCAAATGAAAGCCAAAAATTAGATGAGTGCTTTAAGACTAAACCTAATATTTAGACTTGCTTAGAACCTGAGATATTAATGTTTAAGTAAAAATAAATTTTGGAAAATAAACGTTTTATGATCAATGTTGCTTTGTAACTCTTCTCTGGCTGGTCGTATTTAAATTATTAATATTTCAAATCAAAGCCATTATACAACCGAATCTTTTAAAACAAAAACGAACGTTATGCTGTGATTAGAACCGGATATATAAGAAAAACAAAATAAAAATAGTTAAATATGGAAGATCGAGTGATATTTGAACAGTCATAACTCTGTTTACGCAGTCTCATTTAAGTTGAAAATGGCTCAAATGAAAGCCAAAGATCAGATAAGTGTTTTAAGACCAAATATAATATTTAGACTTACTTAAAACCTGAGATATGAATCTTTAAGTAGAAATAATTTTTGAAAAATCTACATTTTATGTTAAATGTTGCTTTGTTACTCATCTCTGACTGGTCGTATTTAAATGATTAATATTTCAAATTGAAGCCATTAAATCACTGAATATTTTAAGACCAAAACGAACTTTATAATTTGATTAGAACCGGAGATATAAGAAAAACAAAACAAAAAAATAGTTTAATTTAGAAACGCCCATAAGAAATGTATAGGGAAGAACTTTCATTTGAATATATCTCAAGAACAAAACAATATTGTCAAAATTGGATTGCGGCATTGTAATCAGTGTGAAAATTTAGTCTGTAATTATGTGTCACAACACCACATTCACGTAAAAAAAATTAACTCGTATCCAAGATGGCGGCTGAAAATTAATACCCAATCAAAATAAAGTATATACCACCCAGCAAATATTGGTGGTGGTTTAAAATAAATACCCTTAGGAATATTTGTTTGGAAACCACAAATACATGTTTTTCCAAAATCTGTTTCTCTATTTTCGGCCCTTTGAACTTTGACCTTCGATATTCGAAGTTGCCTAAGGATGCCAGTCTGACATCCGCCATATTCTTGTTTAGTACATCGAATAGTACTAGAATCAATCATAAAATTTGAGTCGGACCCTACTTCAAGGTCATATGGCTCGGTGACCGGACTAAACAGAATTGATCAAAAAACAATATTTTCAATAAAAAATTTAAAAATGTTCAACTAAACAGTGATTTTTTTTCATAAAGCTACTGCATAGATCATGCTATCATAAAAATTCATTATCTACATATAAAACTCTATTAAAAAAAACGTTGATAGCATATGCCACTTTTACTGGTACCTTTTTTTCAAATTTATGAGAAAAAACACAAGTTTTTGTTAAAAAAGTAAGTTTTTTCATATAAAGCTACAAATTTTTGCGTTGCTATCACCTATATTCTTAATCTACATATAAAACTAAACAAAAAAACATAGTCTGCATTATTTGCCACCCCAGGTGGTACCAATTACCTTCATTTTCGGGTTTGGCTCATGTACTATATAGTAGCTTAATTAAAGTTAAGGAAAATTTGGATCAATATGAGATGTGGCAGGATATTCACAATCATGATACAAGAGCAAAATCCAAACTGAACTTGTTACCAGTACGACTTGAAAAATTTAAGAAAAACTATTGTTATATGGAAATCAAACTTGTTAATAAATTGCCTACCATTGCATGTTCTTTACCAATAAATAAGTTTAAAATAGTTTTAAAAAATGGTTGAAGAGAACACCATTCTACTCAGTAAATGGGTTTTTATCATGTGATACCAGAAATCTAGTCTTTTAATTCTGATTAAAATAATTTCATCTTATTGTTTTCACTTTATTTATTTTATTTATCTGTTAATGTTTCCCCCCCTAAGTTATTATATTATATATTTATGAATTGTTTCTCTGTTACTAAGTTTTAAGTCATCTATGTTTGGTCTGCCCTAGTCTTTGTGAAACTTTGCCATCTTGCTCGTTAAATCTTTAAGAATGACCCTGTATTTTAGTCTTAGTTTTGACCATGTCTATTGTACCTTTGGTATCTATTGACGATAAATATTCTTGATTCTTGATTCTTATATTATACAATAATCAAATAAAAATTCCCAGGTATTACCTCAACATAAATAACAAAAATAGAAAGAAAACAACTGAACAAATTATTGTCAACCAAATACTCTTAAGAGGGCCCAGTCCTGAACAACTTCCTGCTCCTCTTAAAGGCGAAAGATAGCTTAAAAATTTAGTATAGCCTCAGAAACTCAACCAAAACCGTTGAATTATGCTAATCCATCAATTCTATTATGCAGGATTTTTAATCGCTTTAATTTTAATTGCAAAATATCACAAAAATTAAGATTTTTGGTATGTTTTATCAGTGGCGTAGGTACGGGGGGGGGGGGGATAAGGGGGATACATCCCCCCCTTGGCCCTACAGTATGTAAAAAAAAATAATCATACTAAAAAAAATTAAAGTTAGGCTACAACTTTTAACTAGGAAGTAATTCTTTTACCGCAATAAGAAATATAAAATCTTTGTAAAAATATATAAATAAAGTTACTATTGGTATTATTTATTCAGTAGTTGAAAAACTGCCAAAAAATGTTATCTTTGAGGTATTGCGCGCCAAACGAACGCGGCAGGATCGGTGACAAGAGGCTTAAAAATACAATACAGTATTTTGGAATATTAGTGGTAGCGGTGAATGCGTAACTGAAAGTGAACTGTTACTGTAAGAGAATCAAAGCAAAATTTTGCGTTTTCTGTTTCTTAGTCACTGATGGTCCCCGATTTGCAAATACCCTGTTATGAAAGACAGACGATAAATCAGTCTGAGAACGCAACTGAAAACGTGCCATTCACAGCCGAATTGGTATTAGATTAAAATTCGCCGCCTATAATATAACACCTTACAGAAAAATTATAATGTTGTTCATTTTGTCCTGAATGTTTTTAGTCCTATATACTAGAAAAACTTTATTTTGAACAATTATTTATATTTATCAAAATGAGTGAACCTGTAGGCTATTCAGGCCTACATTATTTCTCGTAGGAACTGAAGTAGCCAATAAAAATATTAGATTCACCCACTACCTATATTTCCTCTAACGGCCAACACCGGAACTAACGCATCTGATCTCACTTTGATGTACAGGATGCGTTTATAACTCGGTCAGTTAGTTCTGTGACCTTGTGTAATTCGCAGGGATGCGACGCGACGTGACTACAATATGTTGTGATGTCGAAACAGTGCAAACTGATGACAAGGTTTTTCGCTCCAAAACAAAAAAGTGAGAGTGAAGGTGATACTAGTAGCGTGAAAAAACTATGAGATTTACTTGTTGTAACTATGCTGAAACAATATTTCAGTGATCAGTTGCTAGCAGAGAATGGAGTGAAGTGAACTGATGCAGATTCCTGTATTCGTTTGTTATCTAGTGATTTTATTATAAAATTAAATAAAAAGTAATTTCTTCAAGCCTAAGTAAAATAAATGACAGATGGTATTTTTAATAAAAGCACCAAAACTACGTGAAAGCAACTTAAAAAAAATTATGAGAATGAAGTAAAAACGTATACATACAAAAAAGAATAAAGCAGATGTAAGATCATTATGACATCAAACCACAAACCACTCCCCCTGTGTTCAGCTCATTTTTTTGGAGAACGAGCCAATGCCCGCTTCCGGTATGCGCGCGGCAACCACGTGTCTGCATCAATTATTCTGAATAATGTGAGTTCCACTATGCCTCTAGATTGCATAAAAAGCTAGTTTTAGAGTTATCATTTTCAAAATTTTTCAAACCCCCCAGACCCCCCGGTTATATTCCCCCCCTTGACAAAAGTCTATCTACGCCATTGTATTTTGTAAAGTTAACTAATTGTAATACCAAAATTCTGCTCACTGGAATCACTAGATAATTTTCTCTCTTTTAAATTCTCTATGAATCAATGATTTTGCTTGAGCGGTTGAGGCTGTACTGAGTTGAAAGTTAACATTGGGCTGTTCGGTAACTAACACTGTTGCAATTAGTTAATTTGCAAACAGCGAGATTTTGATAGAATGATTGAGACTTTGCTTACTTTGAGGACAGACATACACTCAGTCGCGGAGGTGGGGCAACAGGGCTAGACGTAATGACAAAACGTATTTAACTTTCTGGATTAGCCTCGTAACTATTTGACACATTTTTGTTGCTTATAGGTATTTAAATGCCCCTGTTGCAGCAGACCTGCATACTCAGCGAATTTCAAATGTAAAAAAATATTTTCATCCAACATAGCGAGATATGACATGTTTTTGTAATCTCCATAAGAATAACATGGGGAATGAGTATGCAGGTTTGCTGCTACAGTCATGTTAAAACTGGGTGGTTTTATTTCAATATTTAGTAGATCTTATGTAGAAGAAACCATGTACAAAGTTTTATCAAGATATGTTTAGAAATAACGAAGATATGGAATTTTTTTATTGCCCATAAGGATAACTAGGGGAATGAGTATGCAGGTTTGCTGCCAAAAAAATGGAAATCTCGGTGATTTTAGACTAAAATATGTTAAATCTCATCTAGATGAAGCCACAAACCAAGTTTTATGAAGATATGTTAAGAAATAAGCGAGATATATAATTTTGCTTATTTCCCATAAGGTTAACATTGAGACAACGTACTGTGTTTACCACTTTCAATATCTTTGTAACCAACGGACATAGAGCAATGATTTAAATTACTAAATTGTTTGTTTTTTCGAGCTGAACTCAATGTTGCTAACCAAAATTGGATTATTTTTATTTTTCAATGTGAAAAACCCAAAAAACCCATTTTTGGGGTGGTTTAACCCCTTTTACCCCCCCCTCACAGTGGTCCGATCGGGCTGGTTTTTGAACTCATCCGAATAATTACTACTTTATACCCCTGTGCCAAATTTCATTCCGATCGGACCATTTTTGCGAGTGCTATCGTGCTTACAGACACATATATAAATATAGATATATATATAGATATATAAATAAATATATATATATATATATATATATAAATTTGAACAAATGGGGTTTTTTGCTTCTGGGGGACCCAAAAAGAAAAGTTATCATGGTCTTAGGCTTAGGTCTTACCATGAGACCTACGGTAATAGCTTCTTCCCTATAGGGGAAATTCGCTAAAATTAGATTTTTTTTTAGGAAAGGTATTGTATTGTCTCACATCTGGAGGAAAGGAAGAAATGTTTCTGGTGTGACTCGAGTCAGCAAACTATCGGCAATCCTGCACTCAACCATCGAATTGAAAACATTGTATACAGGATGAAACCTGGGTATGTGTAGGATTTAACAAACTGAAATAGCATGGATGTAGTTAATGGATGTTGGGTTCATAGAATGTCTTGTTTCTGGAGTTAGTTCAGTGGAATGGAGTAGCCTACATCAGTCCTTGACTAGGTTATCTTTTAACTGGTACATCGAGAGTTTGAAGTTTTTGATTGGGCAAACAACAAGCCTTTAAATAAATTTAATTCCCCAATAAAATGTGTAATTGAATTTCAATTGATTTTATTATTGTAAACATAATTCACAATGAACCAATAAATAATTTTAAATCCATTAATTCTGAACCTTAACAAAGTCAAAAGTTTATCTCAAAGGGGGCTAAGACATTTAGGATGGAATGATATATTCCTAGATGAAGTCATGTACTGAAATTTCATTAATTTGTGCCCATAAATAAGCAAATTATCATAGCAGACTGATAGGTAGAAGCTGCATTCACAGTCAAAACTCATAATTTATTCATGCATTTTGTAAATGAGTTTTATACTTTCAATCAAGGTTAAATTAAGTGGTACTGAAAGTCTACCGTGCATCAGGCTAGACTTGAACTGAGCGTATGCCAGAAGAGAATTTACAGTAGAACCCTGGTTAACCGAAATAAAGTGGGAGAGCCGTTTCGGATAACCAATTTCTCGGTTAAACCGTCATATGCTAAAAATAGCCTAACATGGTGTGTAGGAAAAATAATTTACAAACAATGTCTATATATGTAATACAGTGTCTTATTTCAGCTATAAAAAATTTTACTGTACTAACAGGTTAGGAAATACTATAAACTGAATAACTGAAGTTACTACAGCATTGTACATTATGTATTACAGAAATCAGTGATTTTTGATTGCTTTTTGGTAAGTCCTTCACATTGTTTTCGAGCGGCGATGTCCCGCCATCTTTTAATTAGAAGGACGTCAGTAGGCAAAAGAAATAACCACACGCTTTCGCTTCGATGCCATCGCACACACACACCTTTACGGTACACTAATGTACAGTACATAAAAACACACTTGCTAATCACAAATGGTACACTACTGCAACACGTTAAGAGCTCTACTGTGACAGTGACTGAGGGCGCGGGGAATGGGGAAATTGCCAGGTCGGTGACCGGAAGGGGTGAGTGGGGACGGGGTGGGGGAGGTGAATCATCTCAAGGACACGTCAAACGTCCATCGCATCGCCGCGCGCATCACCGATAAGTCACGTAGGCACTTTCTAGAGAAAGGGGCTCGGCGTAGCACCTCGCTACATATACATACTTATAATTATTTATGGAACCGTTCCGGGTGACCAAAGGTTTCGGTTAACCCGATTTCGGTTAACCGGGGTCCTACTGTACTTACAACATAAGGATTTGTCAGTACGACTTTTTCAAAGTCGGTGCCGGTACTGGATCTTGAAAAGATCGGTTCTCAGTACCAGACCATTGATCGGTACCTAGTACATCAATTGTACATGTATTGTATATTGTAATGTACCTACAGACCTACAGGCGATCTGTTTTATATTATTGTTTTATAAATGTTTTAATTTACATGTATAAGTTTCACCAAGTCGTAATATACTATATCACTTTTTGTTTTGATTATTTAAGCTTCCGCTATTGACTTTGAATATTAAGGAGACGATTCACTACTATTATAAATTATGTCGCTGGGAGTTTTCTTTTTCTCTTTTCTTTTTTTTCTTGAAAACAAAAAAAGACTAACTAGCTAGGTTAGTTAGCTAGGTTAGGTGCTAGGTTTTGTAAGCATGCTAGCGACCCTAGCGAATGTACTATGGCGAGAAGCCTCTACAGAGTGGCACTTCAAGCAGTGAGGTATGGAATGAGTCTACAGTTTGCGGAGCTGCATTTGTCTCTTAAAATAAAAATGTTTTGTCGGGCTACTCCCGCCAATTGCTCACAATTACCGCAACAGGTAAAAATATCCTGTCTCAATAATCCCCAAATCCATTATCTTTAAAATAATAATTAAAATTTACCCTTTTAACAAACTTATGTTAGTACAGTGAATAGTTTATGAATAGTATTCTCCGTTTTATGGCAAGTTTTTAGTGATACCACCACCACCCAATGTGGGGGATATTAATCTTCCCGAAAATTTCAAAGAATACACCAACTTTTTCAGGGGGGATATACTCCCATATTCTCCCCTGGGTACGCTTTATACACTACATTAAGTTAAATTTCTACGATAGGCCTATGAAGCTAAATTCTCAAAAATGTCTTATTCATCATAGCCTACAGTTAAATTTTTCTTGTGGAATACCTGGTTTACATTTATTTTAATTTAGGCTAAAGTCATCTGTTCTTTGTCTCTGCACATACATACCCATTAAGCGCCCTAAAATATTAAAGGCCAAAGGAATGAGGAAAAGTAAACCTAAAATGTATCAAAGTAAATAAAAAACTAGGTTACAACAGTTTTATTGTTTATATTTTTTTCATTAAACTTTATTGAAAAAGTGTCTCCTCAAATTTACTATTTCTGTAGCTGTATGCTGTCGACTATACGATGAGAAAAAGCCTTGTTAAGCCTCATCAGTGTTTCCGAACACACAACATTGGTTAGGTCATAGTCAAATGTTTATATTATCCCTAAAACATATGTAAAACTACAGTGATTGCAATGGCATAATATGACGCATTTGAAAAAGTACCGTACTCGTTTGATAACAGAAAAGTATAAACAATAACATGTTCTACAAATCTTAGTGTCCATGCTGCTGCGCCGCACTGGCCGGCCGTGTCAACTGATCGGGTGCAAAGGCTTGCCACTTCACACTGATATTTTCTTGCCAATGAATGGCTGTTGTGGAATAAGGAGAGAAGAGCGAGAGAGATGTAGTCGCGCACAGCAGGGGGTTGCGGGGTAAGGTCGAAGGAATGAGAGAGAGCAAAGAGTGCGAGGAGCGTTTTCTTACGACAGCTACACTAACTACATGGAGCTGGTTGACATAAGGCAGCATAAGTCAGCCATTAGTATAGTTTGTCTCCTTAATTCCAAAGTCAATGTTTCCATTAACAGGTAAGACATCAAAATAATATACCATGTGTAAAAATTCAGAATTCATGTTATTTATATTGATTTATAAAACTACCCCATTCTAATTGATTTATAAAACTATAGCCAAAAAGTATATTAGTAGTCAAAAAATTTTAAATAAATTTAAAGTCAATAGTGATTCTAGAAACATCATCGACCTTCAATAATATGCGATGGAATTTGGGATCGGTGCAGCATCGGCGGCAATGCGCCATGCAATCAATTGTCTTACAAGGACTGATAGTTACACCCGCCGATTAACATGGGTTCCAAAGTATTGGTCTTGATATTTTGACTTTGGTTCTCGATTTTCAAAGAACCGGTCGTACTTTTACTGTAACCATAACATGATCATTTTTTGTGTTTTGTACTTTTAGGTAAGTTCTTAAGTAAAATGCCATTTACTGAAAGCTTAACTAGTGAAATTATGTTTTTGAAAACTTGGCGCCAAAAATCACTACTTGCGCACCCCTAATAAATTTGTCATAAACATTGTCCCTCATAAGTTTACAGCTACTCATTCACTAGCAACTATTATTATACTTTTACCTCGTACCATCTTTCTCTAGTAAAATTTATAAATTTGTTTATCAAATGTGTTAAGGTTCAGCGTTTAGGAGTTAAGTTGTAAAAAATCACAACAAATTAAAAATACTGAACAATAATTGAATATAATTAGCATTATTAATTTCCTATCATACAGGACACAGAAGAGGTCCTGGTGGCAGTCCGAAAATGGAGTTGAGAATGTGACAATTCAGTTGGACTTGGAGGCAGAGTTTCATTTTACACATTTGATCATCACGTTTAAAACCTTCCGACCAGCAGCCATGCTTATAGAACGATCCTACGACTTTGGCAAGACCTGGCAGGTAGTTATCATACTTAAACTAATCAGGCCTATTACTTTCAGGGCTTTATTGAATGTGTAAGAAGTGGAATAGGGTCAGAACAATCTGGTCAGTATTCATCAGTGGTAACAGGTTGTTTCAATCATTTTATTGAAATAAGAAGAAAATTAAATCATAGTTCTATGTAGAAATAGTTTCAATGAATTATTTTTTTTTATTAATTTTAAGGCTTTTGGACTCTGCTATCGGTGGCAATAAATTTGGGCTGCTTGATTTGAGGTGGAATGGCGTTCTGGGAACACTTTCTACCATTAAAGACGATTGTGCGTAATTGCCCAGCAGTTTTGCCCCACAATTTAACGTGATGCTTTGTTTATTTTAATTTTCTTCATTAACATTCTTTGGTTGAATAAAACGTGACTAGTTAAAGCAAACTAACTATTTACATAGACAAATTTTTTTTAGGGATTGTGGAATTAGAATAGACATTTTTCTACTTGGAATTTTTGCCATTTTGATAGATTTTATTTATTTCAAAGGATTTATATTGCTTATTTGTATACTCATAAAATTCAGCTTTGAAACAGTTGGATAATTATTCCATGTTCATTACTATCTACAATTGTGGGCTGAATTTTGCATAGCTTAGGACTCAAGCAATCTTTTTGAAATTTTTCCTGTTTTGGATATTTCTTAGTTTTTTATGTTTTCACATTGTAAAGCATTCTTTGTAATTTACAATACTATTGGTGCAATTTTTAATTAGAGGTCTGCGCGAACCCGAAAATTCAGGTAGCTTCGGGTAATTACATGAACCCGAGTGGTTGGGTGGCTTCGACACGTTTCGGGCTTAATTCGGGCGGGTTTTTATTACACGTCGGGTCGGGCGGGTACCTACCACCCGAAAGAAATCGGGTTGAAGATACCCGACACACTACCCGAAAGAAACCCAAAACTTTAAAAATGTTCAACAATAATTCGCGCCAAGCTTCTGACTTACGGCGTCCACGCAATATTATAACGAGACGAACAAAGATGGTTGCGA
This sequence comes from Flexamia atlantica, assembly GCA_035578135.1. Taxonomy (NCBI): domain Eukaryota; kingdom Metazoa; phylum Arthropoda; class Insecta; order Hemiptera; family Cicadellidae; genus Flexamia; species Flexamia atlantica. The sequence continues at coordinate 10,358,394 of JAQJVK010000007.1, read as the reverse complement.
TCGCGATGTCAAACTTCGAAGCAATCTTCACCATACATGTCTCAGACAGACAACCAGTCGTCCCCTTGCTGGCTTAAAATTATCGTACGCTTACTGCTTAATATCGCATCCTCGTATAACAACTTAAAGGACCGTTGCTGCTTTTGACGCAATGACATAGTCGTACCAACACGAAACAGCTTTGAATAAGGTTGAATTGCTAGCCGAGCTTATGATACGAGAAGTCTTATCGAGAAGATAATTTTTGTGATCTGTTTTTGGACACGTTAAACCGGAAGAGCGTGTCCTTCCCATGAAAAACGTACACAAACAATAATCCTGAGTGATAAGGAAAGGGCGTTGACAGGTGAAAAAAATATTTTCTCCAATTAGATGGAATTCGGAGTTTCTGCTATATTTAGTTGACCTTGGAGAATTACAAAATATACATCAGTCTATTGTTTAATCATAGATTTTCTCTTGAACGGCAAGAGATTAAAGTTTCATTTTTGTCTCGATTGATTTATAAAAATTAGACAAAAAATATTAGCCGTCATATATTGTTGTAGGACAAGTCATTTGGATTTTCGCATTTCGTAGTCAGGAACCTTTATCTCCTAATTATCTCAGATCTCGGACGGACGCACGCACGCATGGACGCACGCACGCACGCACGGACGCACGCACGCACGCACGCAGATAACAGCGGACTGGCGAACAAACTTAATTGATGAGTAAACAAACTCCCCCACTTTCCCCCCCTTCCCACTGATAAGGAGAGTGAGACAGCTGTTTTATAGCTCTTTCTTACTCTCTCTCCCCTTCTCTTTCCTTCTTTCTTCTATTCTGGTAATTTCAGGTGTATACCTCTTCCATATTTCATAAAACAACTATTATTTTCTTCACAGAAGTTGTAGAATACAACTAATTTTATGATGAAAATAAATTATTGTTGATTACTGTTGTTATAAAATATAAATACTATTTCATTTATATATTCTGAAATAATAAGTTTAGTCATGAATATGAATATCTATTGACTGTATTGATGTAAGTAATAAGTTGATGAATGTTATGTTAGATTTTTACTTTGTATTAATACTGCTTAGTAGACCCATCAAAATTTAATGAGGTCAATATTTTGCTGACAAATGATACCTGAAGTCGACCCAAATTTTATTTAAAATACTCAAACCCGACCGGAATTATTTTTCAACTTTCATACCCGAATCCTACCTGACCCGAATTTTTATTCTACTTATAATATCCGAACCCGACCCGACCCGAAAATTGATGGTAATCCACTACCTCACCCGGCTTGAAAAATCACTCCCCGCAGACCTCTATTTTTAATTATCAAAAAGATCCTTGTTTTTGTTGACAATCAGTTTAACCATTTGTTTTTTAATGTTAGATTTTATAAAAACTGGTTAAATACAAAACATCTCAACAGATATAACCTTTTTTTAAATATCTTAAAACTTTTGTTAAACACCCACAAATGGTTGATAATTGACAACAATTCTAATACATTTTCAATCCTATTAAAAAAGTCCATCAAAAATTATTATTCTTCATAAAGATTCATAATAATTTGATCACCCTTCTTTAATGTAACAATTTTTTGGCAGGTTTACAGGTATTTTGCTCAAAACTGCGACGAAGCATTTCCAGGAATTTCTAAAGAGCCTCAGCGCACCCTGACAGATGTGGTGTGCGATTCAAGGTATTCATCTGTAGCACCGTCCACGGATGGGGAGGCAAGTACAAATACGTATGCTGATAACAGGAACAAAGGAACTCTGCATAACATTATTATGAATTGTGGGGAAGTTAAGATCAAGGAGTAATGTGAAGTTCTTTCTTGGAATCTCCTCATATTTTCATTTATAAATCTAGTTCAAACCAAAAAATATTTTATCAGAATACTTTAATAATTTTCTCTTTTACCCAATAAGAAGTCATTATGATGGTTTTTGTTTAATTAGGTACATTTACTAAACATTTATTTTGATTTTACAGATAATTATGAGAGTGTTAGCGCCCAATCTTCAACACTTGTACAACGATCTCTACTCTCAGGAAGTTCAAAATCTTCTAAAGATGACAAATTTGAGAATCAATTTCACCAAACTACATACTCTCGGAGATGATCTTCTTGATGATCGCGAAGAAATAAAGGTTTGTACCTTATTCCAAAAAGAATTGATTTTCTTAGGCCTTGTTCATGACACAAGCCTGGAAAAAAAGGAAAGATACCACATGAAATTTAGTAGAATGACCTAGTTACGTCATTTATAGGTTGATGATTAATTATGCATAATTTTTCATACCTGGGGGTTTGTTGTTTATGGAAAGGTCAAAACACAGGAGCAGTGAAAAAATCGTAAAACTTAGAAATAACGGTTACTAGCGCTACCTGTAATAGTTATTTGTGTGCCGAGTGAGTAAATAAAGTACAAAATCGTTTCACGAGTGAAATTGTTGGTGTCTGAGGCTTGCTGAGGAGGACAATTTTCACGAGAGAGACAATTAATTTACTTTACTCTTAAAGTATACACAATATTTTTCCCCAACCAGCAATAATAAATAAATAACCATCCATTTCTTTGCCGTAAAGTGTAACAAAAAAAATTCATTTTGTTTTGTTCTGCTATGGGCATCTGCGATTCAAGAAGCTGCAACCATTCATGCACCAGCGATCAGTTGATTATTGCAGCATTCTTACATATTTGATAGCCAGCTGATTGTTGTCAATGTTATTCTAATGTGATTATTCCTGCCACTATAATCAGCTGTTGGTGCCTATAATCCGGTGAGCTTCAACTTATTTGCTTCTCTGTTGGAAATTTGAAGGTACTTGATTTTTGAATCACTGATTTCAATGTTCGGGAGAGAAAGTAATCACTTTACTCTGCTGGGTGACAAGAGAATTATTTTACTCACTCATTATAAGGAGTTCAAACATAGCAGGTGGGGGAAAAAGTTTACTGAGTGGGACATTAAAGGAATTTTTTATTGTTTTGGGCTGGTTATCCATTAGGATATGCCATATGCTATCATTATGAAATGTGATAATCTGTCGGATAGGAAAGACACTTATTGTAGTAATGTTTGCAGGAGAAATATTATTACGCAATTTACGAGATGGTCGTGAGAGGGTCATGCTCATGCTATGGCCATGCATCACGTTGTTTACCGCAAGACGGCGTTGAATCCCAGGCAGACATGGTTCATGGCAAGTGTGAGTGTACACACAACACCAAGGGACTCAACTGTGAGGCGTGTGAGGACTTCTACAACGATCTTCCCTGGAAACCTGCCGGAAAAGAGACCAATGCTTGCAAGAGTAAGAACAAATCTGAACTATTTGTCAGCATGTTTAGTTAGACTAACCTATACTAATAGTCCAGTGAAGATAGTAAAAAGCTGTGAAAATGGGAAAAATGTGCAAGCAAAAATGATTAAACTGGAAAATGTGCCTCAAGACGTCAGGCCCGACCTGGCTCCATTGTTGGCCCTATGCGAGTTGCTGATATGAGGCCCCCCCCCAAGAAATAAAACGTGGACTATGGTCCCTACCAAAAGTATTATATAGGGTAGTTTTTTTAAACACAACCCAAAACGTTATTTTATCAGTGAAGGATTATTTTCCCCCTAAATCCCCGGATTTGACCCCAATGTATTATTTCCTTTGGGGATACATAAAAAGTAAGACCTATGAAAACAATTCACAGGATATTCAGCACCGCAAAACAAACATAACAAATTTAATGCAAGAAGTTCAAAGAGGTATCTTGCAACACGTGTCGGGAATTTTTTGATGGAGGAGTACAACTTTATACAGATGCCAATGGCGGATTGTTTGAGTACATAATGTAAACTAATGTGATCAAACTGAAATAATAAGTTGTATAAAATGTAAAAATCAATAAAACAATACTCATTTTATATTTATATATGTGCACTATTCAAGCTAAAAAATGGGTTGCGTTAAAAAAGAACAAAAAAAAACACCTTGTATTTGCTGTTAACAGCTAACGTGGTTTTAATAGTTTTACATTTTAAATAACTGCCTAACATTTAACATTAATTTTGATTTATTGATTATTGCAGCTTTACTTCAAAGAACAAGATTAATTACATAGTTCTGTTTAAGAATTGTTATACATCAAATAGAACAATAGTTCATTGAGAGGCCAACTATGGACATGACAGTGATAAATAAAATGAAAAACAAAGCATTACAATTAAGCAAAACTTAAAATTGTAACTCCCTAGGTCAGTGTTTCTCAACCGGTGGTACGCGAAGGCATTTTAGGTGGTACGCAAGAGATTGAAGAAGTAGTACGAAGTAAAATACTAGGTTTGCGAACGAACGCTTTCCCGTCGAACAATAAAGTCGCACTTAATGCCTTAACTTTATTAACTTTTTCAGTTTTCGTTTTGGTCATAACATTCCAAATGCGTACCATATTTTAGAAACTATTATTACTCTTTTATTTTAAGAGTAATTCTTTCTAAAACAGGGTTGCCAGCAGCCGGGAATTCCGGGAAAACCGGGAATTATTCGTGAATTTCACACTCCGGGAAAAAACCTATGAATTATGCGTGAATTTTTCGAAAGATCCTTCAATTTTTTAAAAATCACGAAAAATCTAAACTAGCGATCGTTTGGCCTGTCGGTCTATAATATGGTTATTTATCGATCAGATCGGCCAGTTTTGTGGATGTTTTGGACAAAGCATAAGTTGCGTTCAAACAAAACACAAAGACAAAGTGATTCCAACGTAGAGAAAGGTGTGCCAAAGGAACTGGAACTGTTATATTGTTCCATTCTGGTTCAGGGAACTGTTTCGACTGTCTGTTAATATGTTCCATAATGAGATCTTGTTCCGATGTAGTTGTTGTCTGTCGTACATTTCGCAACGAATTATGGCACGAAAGAACAGGTACTACTTATCCATGGAAGGGAATTATATTGGGCTTTTGTCCTAAAAAGAGTCACCACTCTTATTGATGGAGCTGATATCAGAGCGTTCGTTTCACAAAGAAATATCGTAACTACAGTCGGAATGGGAACTATTTAAAGAACATGTTCCGTGGCCGATACGGGATGGTCGGAACGGTTCTCGTTCCGGAACTGCAAAGCAGACACCAGTGACGTACTATTCGAAGAGAATACACAGCTGATTCGGGGTCGTACCAGTGTTCCCAGACGTACGATACTATCGTGCTTTAACGATAATTTTGTATGTGGTACAATCCAATTTGTGTCTGGTACGATAGTTTGATGATGTTTTAAATCTTGTATTATATTTTAATTTCACTATTTTGAAAGATAATACCAATTTAGTCTTAAAAATGGATTTTTGCAGTATTACAGGGTTTTCTCGGTAACATTTCACCAAATGTACGAGTTTCTTTGGAAGAGAACGATAATTTAGGTAGATTCAAAATAACTTTCCTGGTCTGGTACGATAATGTGGCTTTTAAAATCTGGGCACACTGACGTGTCCATGATTCCTCCAAGGATAGCGTTGGGTTCACAACGATAAGGTAGGCATTTGGTTAAATATCGACCTTATTATCTACCGAATGACCGACAACAACTTTTTAGTTTCGGCTCGGCTGTCTGCTCCCTGTCGTCGTCATCCCTCTGTTTTCGTTTTCATTCCAAACTCCAATGCCTGTCGTTTTTAACTCATCATTCTTGTGAATCCGTGCAAATTAATACGTCATATCTGTACCACAGATTCTTCCTTTGGGACTCTTCCAAGTTTACAAATAAATAAATGACTGTATGACTGTCCAACAATTAAGCAATTGTATTAGATTATTAAAGTGCAGTGGCCAGGGTACTATTTTCTATACAATGTACTGTAATGTCAATGAAGGCTTAGACCATGAGTAATATTTTACTTTGACTACTGACGAATTTGCCCATGTTAAAAATTGTTAATGTTGATTCCTCTAACAGTACCGAAAGCTAATAACCGGCATATGACCATATAATAAATTGCGGAGGAATTAAAAATCTTCCAGTACCGCACGCAATCGCCGGATAAATTAGCCAAACTTTCCTAATTCAAAAATAACTTAGGCCCTAATCCTACATTCTTTTAAATTGAGCTGTCTTTGGGATATTGGGATAACACTTTTCTCTAAAAACCATTTCTCAGGGCCTAGATAGATATTGCAAGCAAACAAACTGGTAAAGAAATATTTACATTTATTTGTAAACATCCGAGCAGAGGGCCTATTTCATGATTTTAACACTCACTGGCTATTATAAAAAGTTAATCCTCGTCTGTTGCACTGAACAGCCATTAGTAGGCCTACAGGCCATGCTTGGCCTAAATTTTATCCTTATATAATTTGGAACGTTGGCCGTTGGGCTGGGCGTGTTTTATGTCGAGATGACTAACTTGAAAGAGCCAATCGATTTACGATATTCGATAGTAGTTCGTACTACGACGATCAATATTTAACCGAACGCCTACGTTATCGCTGTGAACCCAACGCTATCCTTCCTCCAACCCTTCTCAGTGTGCCCATGCGCTACCTACCGCTGGCGCTGACAGACATGTGATCGGGTATTTCGCGCGCTAATGACTGGGCAAAATATGGGCGAAGTTTTTCCTACAACAAACGGAGAAAACATCGATTACCGATTGAAGGAAAACGTCGATTACCAATTGAAGGAAAACATTGATATACAAAAAAATGGATGAGTCCATCGTTCAGTGCAAGGGGTAGGAGCATGGTGGAGAGCAATGTCTTCAGACGTGTATCAGCAGTATGTAGCGTTATTTACCATCGTAATTTATTTGCTTGAAAAATCACTCGTATTCTATTTCCCCGCCTTCATACTGTGCATTCGAAGTTCTTAGCATGCGCAGTGACCAATGGCAGTGTTTCATTGATAGTGACTGCGGACGCCGAATCCGAATTGGGCTGCCGTCAACGTCACTACTGTCACTACTTTGTCCTGCGCTGTGAAGGCCTACACAAGGCTCACTTGATATCCGCAGTGGCGGTGTCGAAATAACAAATAAATTTTTAATCTACGATATTTCTTTGTTGTTTCTATTTTAGAGTTACCCGTGACATCAAGTGCTCTCTTTAGATTTTGTTTTGGAATCCAGTCTTAGGCCTATGTACTCTAAATGAAGCTGTTTTTACGGGCAACAATTTTTTCGTGCAAGGGTTTTTGAATTTCATTTTTTTATGGAGTTTTTGGCCACGAGGAATCGATTGGTACTGGTTTCAAGACTGGGACATTTACAACCAAAATCGCAAAATAAAATGAATATCCAAAAGTAAAATAAAAAGTTATTTTATCCGAGCAAAGTTTAATTAATTAATTCGTCAATACACTGGAGTGCATTATCTAAATCATAATTCATACTCACACTATTTTAATGGATGTATTTAAATTACAACAAATTACAATTTTGTGACGGATATTTCCTGGTAAGAGAAAAGATGATCGGTTACACTAGTACACCGAACCGCAGGAAATCACGTCACGGGTTGTCAGAGGCCTTGGAATCGCTCAGCTCGGTCGCTGGGATAATTCCAGGGGTCGAGGATCGAAATCACAGTAGTTATCAGATATTCAGATATGAGAGCTCAATTATATTCAACCTAGATGACATTCAACTTAGGACAGACTAAATCTGGAAACACCTTCTAAGTAAAATGCCCTCTGCTGTTTTCCCTAGCTCTGTGAGATGTTCAGAGTTAACACTAGTTACCCATAGTTAATGTTTACCCTAATCAAGAAACAACATTAAACTATTTCACTAGCGACCAGTAATTACAGGAGCAGGACAGACCTTACACTCCTGTTGCACAGCAGGTTTGAACAAGACTAAGCCTGTTACAACAGCAGGAAAATCTAGGAATTAAACCCGTAAAATCACCAATTACTCCAACTTGGTTACACAGAATTTGGAAAATAGCCTATCCCAAAAGGAAAACTAAATTATAATCGGCACCAAGATAATTAATTTAACTAGTCTTGGTTACAGCCAAGAGACGAGCAGGATAGGTCTCGGAACCCTATCCTGCGACACGATCAACTTTCAGAAAAGTTTACAGATCGTCTTATTAACTTAAATTCAGGAATGACGCTGACGTACCTTTAATACAAAATGTATTGGAAGACGTCGAATGCTACGGCACTTAGCGTAGTGTCCCGGGGAAGAATTCGCACAAGAACAGAACTCGAATTACGGACCGGTCACTTCCGAAGCGCTGCCACAAGTGTCGATCGAGGGGTTATCAGCACACAATGTGCTCACCCCTTCCGGTGATGAGTCACCAGCCTTTTTCCCAGTTGATAAAACGGCTGGTTAATAGCTAAAAAAAAGGCTCTTCCGGTCACTGTTTTTCACTTTCTGCCAGAAAAACAGTTTGGCGCGCTTGGCGAGCAGAAGAAGAAGCAGCGCACGCTCTGTCGTCGTCTGCATAACGCAGTCGTGACGATGTCTTTTGAGGTTATGTACGTTGTTTACAATAACAACCGTAGTTCCGTTCGCAAATATTACGTTTCCCAAGGAAGTGTCTAATTACGTGTCCAACTAAATGTTTATATTAGATTATAGTCGCCGTTATACGCCTCAACACTTTGCTTTCCACATCAAAACCGGTGATCGGAGTCGGCAGTTATGGGACCGACTAGGTTAGCCTTCCGATGGTGATATTTAGGGTTATAACCATCCACCCCAACACCGTGAGTTACTTAATCACTCAAAGGGTTTAAGTTAGGGAAATAGCAGTGTTTATACTGATTGCCAACACTCCCTCCATAGGCTGGACATAAGCTAGGTAGGCCTAGGCCTACTGGTCCCATGACTAGGCCTAATGAGCCAATTCTTACCCCTGTGCAAATTAGGCTCATTACACCCCCTTCACACATCGGAGCGAAAAAAAAAACAGTAAAAAAAAAGGTCTCGAAGTTCCTCGTAGGAAATAAAATCAAAACTCGTCTGGCATCAACTGCAGCCGCAGTTTACAGAAAGCACCAGGGAAACAGAAAGTGGCACACTTCGCTTCAACTACCATCTAGCAGTTTACAGAAATATCACCGTCGCGGACAGAAGGGTTTCAAGTCCTTGACATGGACTGTGTGACACTGTTGGGAATCCTCATCCCTCACCTCATAAAGGTTACAACCTTTTCTCCTGATCACGGTGCAGGGTCCATGATACTTCGGGGCTAATTTTCTCACGATGGCATCAGCAGCAGAGGACAGGACGTGAAGCCTCCGCATAACCTGATCGCCAGCCCGATACGTCACCTCCCTTCGTCGGAGGTTGTAGTACCCGGCCTGTCTCTGGTAGGCCGATTTCAGGTTTTTCCGAGCTTCCTCGATCAACCGTTTGAATTCCGCCTCCCGTGTACGCTGGACTTCGGTCAACGGGGAATGATCAGGCGTATCAGAAGCCTCAACGGTTGGGCCACGGAGGGCGCGAGGAGGTCTCAGCTCTCGACCAAAGCAGAGCCTCGCTGGAGTGAATCCCGTCGAGTCATGTACCGCTGTGTTGAGTGCGTACATGAACTCGCCCAAGTGGTTATCCCAAGACTTATGATTGTCCTTCACGAACTGGGCAATCATAGTCTTCACCACTCGGTTCTGCCTTTCCACCGGGTTCGATTGCGGGCTGTAGGGGGCAGTCGTCCGCAGAGTGACTCCCCATTCCGCCGCCAGGTTGCGAACCAGGTTTGAGACAAACTGTGTGCCATTGTCGGTGATGAGCACATCGGGAGCCCCATGGCGCAGCAGGATGGACTTCAGCCTCGTCACCACATTATGAGCGGTTGCAGAGGGAAGTGCAGCGAGTTCGGTCCACTTGCTGAACGTATCCTGCACAACCAAGAGGAATCGCTGGGACCGAGGCAACGGGCCTATGAGGTCGGCTGACACCACGTACCAGGGGCCTTGGGGTTGCCGGAAATACATCATACCTGCCGGTTTGGCTTGTGAGACTTTGTAAGCCTGGCACTGAGCGCAGGACTTTACATACGCCTTCACGTCTCACTGCCAGTTCAACCAAAAGTATTCCGCACCAACTCTCGCCAGAGTTTTCTTCACCCCAAGGTGACCGGCCGTCGCCATGTCGTGGTTCTCGTGCAGCACCTCCGAGATCTTATCGCTCGGCACGCACATACGCCAGGTCGTCGGTCGATTCTTCTTCACCAGGGCCCGATACAAAGTGCCTGATCGAACCTGGTATCGAGGATATCGACGCGGGTGTTTACTGACCAACTCCCGCATCCGACCGTACCAAGTGTCGTTGGTTCCCGGCAATTCTCGATCGGTATCATCACCGACTGCCTCACCAAGATCACCGTCGTGAGGTTCAGGGGTCACCTCATCAACGGTTTCATTCTGCCGTCGTAGCTGCTCTCTCGCACCTTGTCTCGTCAGGACTCCAACCTCGAACGTATTCAGGTTTACAGGAGAATCCTGAGGGACGTCAGGGACAGGTTGCCGTGAAAGAGCATCCGCTACACGGTTCAAGGTCCCCTTGCGGTATCTGACCTCGAAGTCGAACTGTTGAAGTTCCATGACCCACCGAGCCAAACGTCCGCTGGGCTCATGAAGTTTCAGGAGCCACTTAAGCGCGACGTGGTCGGTTATTGCCACGAAATGGTACCCCTCAAGGTACGCCTTGAACTTTCGAACAGCGAACACAAGGGCGAGACACTCCTTCTCTGTCGTCGTGTAATTCTGCTCTGCGTCAGACAGAAGACGACTAGCGTAGGCAATGACCACTTCCCGGTCGTTTTGACGCTGAGTGAGAGCTGCACCAAGGCCTGTGTTTGACGCGTCGACCTGCAGCACGAACGTTTCAGCAAAGTCCGGGCAGGTGAGAACAGGAGCGGTGCTCAAGGCCCGCTTGAGATCGTCAAACGCCTTGGTTTGTTCCTCACCCCAAACCCACTTGGCGTTCTTCTTGAGCAAGCCACGCAGTGGAGCAGAGACAGAAGCGAACTTCTCGACGAAGCGCCGATACCAGGAGGCAAGTCCGAGGAAGCTACGAAGTGCCTTGACATTCGTAGGAACGGGGAAGTCCTGGATGGCTCTGACCTTCTCCGGGTCAGTCGAGATTCCCTCGGCGCTGACAACGTGGCCGAGGTACTTGAGCTCTCTCCGAGCGAAGTGGCATTTCTCAGGGTTTAAACGAAGCCCGGCGTCTCGCAGCCGGCGGAACACAACCCTGAGAAGCTCGAGGTGCTCCTCAAATGTAGAGGATACTATCACCAAGTCGTCGAGGTAAGCGAAAGCTTTCGGCTCCAACTCAGGCCCAATGACGCGGTCAAGCAGATGCTGGAAGGTCGCACCAGCCGAGTGCAAGCCAAACGGCATGACCTTGAACTGGAAGAGGCCCATGCCGGGGACCGTAAAGGCCGTGATTGGGCGACTCTCCTTAGCCAGAGGTACTTGCCAATAACCTTGCTTGAGGTCCAAGGTACTGATGTACTTGGCTTGCCTGAGTTTCTCAAGGATGGCATTAATCCTGGGGAGGGGATATGCATCCTTGATCGACGAGTCATTCACCCTGCGCATGTCGATGCAGAAGCGATACTTGCCGGTCGATTTCTTGATGAGTACGATGGGAGAGCTCCAAGGGCTCTCCGATGGTTCTATCACACCATCCCGAAGCATCGTAGCTACCTCCTCGTTGATGATCGCTTGCATCGCAGGGTTACGGGGATAATGCCGCTGTTTGATTGGGACTGCGTTTTCTTTCAGTCGAATCACATGTTCGACCAACGCAGTCCGCCCGACAACAGCGTCAAACAGAGGAAGCTCTTCCTGAAGGAAAGACTGGAGGCGGCGATCCTCCTCGCTGGTCAGGGGCTTCAAGGTGCCAGAAGCACAGGCCATCGGCTCCAAACAATCTGCCTCGACATCACGATTGATGTTTATTTGTATGAGGTTATGATCAGTGATACACCTCATACCCAATACAACATCCGTGCTCAGGTTCGGGACATAGTATACTCCCAGTATACAGTCCTCACCCAAGATGGCAGCTGGTAGGAAGTACCTCGCTCGGACTCGACAGCGAGTACCATCCACCATTTTCAGCTCCGCATTCGCCTCCTCGGGTTTCACACCACACTCGCGGAGATACTGCTCAACCTCGTCTCCAATGAGGTTTACAACAGCCCCAGTGTCCAACAGGGCTCGTAAGTTCCGATCGAGCAGCCTCACGTCGATGAAAGGACGTATGTCGGAGACTCCACGCTGCTCTGTCGTACCAAAGTCGAAAGTGACTATCGTCTTGTGCCACTTCGACCACTCCTCGGAGGTTGTTCGGCGTTGGGGCGCTGTGGGCTCAGGGGACCTCCGGACTCCTGAGACCGCTCGGCGTTTCCCGACTGACAATCACAACGAGAGGTTGAGACACCTGCTCGTTTGCACCGGGCACACCACTTGCCCTTCGGTTGTGGGCACTGGCGGAAGCCATGTCCTTCGGCTTGCGAATTTCTTCATCCAAGTTACGGCGGTAACCTTAGGGGAAGAATTGCGTCTCAAACATCCTCTGGAATTCGGAGAACGAGGTCCACAAGTCCTTGTTGTTCCGATACCAGAGCAAAGCCTGGCCGTGGAGAAGCTGAGGCATCGCCTTCAATATTTCGTCAGGCGTCAGCGAGTATGCCTCACGCAGTTCCTCGAGTCGTTCGAGGAAGGAGACGGCATCACGCTTTCCATCGAACCTCAGGTTCCACTTCCGCACCATATCACAAAGGGTGGAAGACGTTTTGACAACGTACGGAGGGCGCGTATCGAAGACTGAGGCAGCATGTCGGGGCATGCTGTAATCGACAACGCTGACCGGGTCAGTCACCAAGCGCTGAGGCGCATAGTTAAGGTCCGAAACCCGGTCATGTCGAGTGTTAAAGTCCTCAGCAGCTCCATATTGGCTTGGCTGAGTCGCAGGCGCAGGTTGAACAAGGTACTGGTTACCCTCGAGTTGCCTCAAGGTCCTCACCAGCGAAGTCAACGAGTGTCGGACAAGTTCGGAGCCCGCATCTGGAGCCAAACCAAGTAACTCCCGCAACTGACTGGATTCACTCGCATACGGGTTAACAGTCGAATAATCCTGTCTTCGGGGCGGCAGCTGGGCTGACATTGCACCAGGGAGCATGGTTAACCCTGGTTGATGGATCGGAGGGCCCCAGGCACCTGTCACCGCAAATGGTTGTAAGTCACCATAAGCGGTTGAAGGTTGATGGCCTAAGTGACTGTACGTCATCGAGGAAGGCAGTCGATGAGCATGACCACCAGAGTACACCATGTCAAATGGTTGACAGGTCGTAACGTCAACTTGAGTTCTGGGCATCATCACCGCTGTTGAAGTCACAGCGGTTGTGAAAGCCAGAGTCGTGGTGGTGGTTGTCAGTGCACTCGAACAAGTCACTACAGGCGCTGTGGTAGCTAAACCCAGAGATGTTGTCGACTGTGCCTGCATAGCAGCATGCTGCAGTGCAGCGACGGTTGTGGCTGGCGGGTCGTTCGGCATGACGTCCAACTCCAGCCAAATCACAAAAATTCAGAATCCCCAATGAATTCAAAATAAATCCAGACTGTTTTATTTATGTTTTTTTGTACTAAATAAAACCACAGGGTTATCAATGAAAACTCAAAAAGGCCACACCAGTATTATAACTAGTTGAAATATTAAATGAGCAGGTATACGATAACACCGTTATAAAAATCGGTTACTGTACCTGTCACCGAGCTCTCAATCTAACACACACTACTGTTATGATACGACTAGATATCAATCACTAGTCCCTGCCTTCGGGCGCCATGTTTGTGACGGATATTTCCTGGTAAGAGAAAAGATGATCGGTTACACTAGTACACCGAACCGCAGGAAATCACGTCACGGGTTGTCAGAGGCCTTGGAATCGCTCAGCTCGGTCGCTGGGATAATTCCAGGGGTCGAGGATCGAAATCACAGTAGTTATCAGATATTCAGATATGAGAGCTCAATTATATTCAACCTAGATGACATTCAACTTAGGACAGACTAAATCTGGAAACACCTTCTAAGTAAAATGCCCTCTGCTGTTTTCCCTAGCTCTGTGAGATGTTCAGAGTTAACACTAGTTACCCATAGTTAATGTTTACCCTAATCAAGAAACAACATTAAACTATTTCACTAGCGACCAGTAATTACAGGAGCAGGACAGACCTTACACTCCTGTTGCACAGCAGGTTTGAACAAGACTAAGCCTGTTACAACAGCAGGAAAATCTAGGAATTAAACCCGTAAAATCACCAATTACCCCAACTTGGTTACACAGAATTTGGAAAATAGCCTATCCCAAAAGGAAAACTAAATTATAATCGGCACCAAGATAATTAATTTAACTAGTCTGGGTTACAGCCAAGAGACGAGCAGGATAGGTCTCGGAACCCTATCCTGCGACACGATCAACTTTCAGAAAAGTTTACAGATCGTCTTATTAACTTAAATTCAGGAATGACGCTGACGTACCTTTAATACAAAATGTATTGGAAGACGTCGAATGCTACGGCACTTAGCGTAGTGTCCCGGGGAAGAATTCGCACAAGAACAGAACTCGAATTACGGACCGGTCACTTCCGAAGCGCTGCCACAAGTGTCGATCGAGGGGTTATCAGCACACAATGTGCTCACCCCTTCCGGTGATGAGTCACCAGCCTTTTTCCCAGTTGATAAAACGGCTGGTTAATAGCTAAAAAAAAAGGCTCTTCCGGTCACTGTTTTTCACTTTCTGCCAGAAAAACAGTTTGGCGCGCTTGGCGAGCAGAAGAAGAAGCAGCGCACGCTCTGTCGTTTATACTGATTGCCAACACTCCCTCCATAGGCTGGACATAGGCTAGGTAGGCCTAGGCCTACTGGTCCCATGACTAGGCCTAATGAGCCAATTCTTACCCCTGTGCAAATTAGGCTCATTACAATTTCAATGGATAAAGGCTAGGCCCAATTCACCCAGAACGGACGTGTGGCGGAGTCGCGGCACGGTCATATTCCTTTCCCTGTCGCTCCCATCGCCCAATTTACACACGAGTGACGGGACGTGGCGCGTGAGTGCGGCCGCCCGCGCCACGTCGATCGTGTATGAATTGTGCGATAAGTTTCATGGGAGCGACAGCGAAAGGACATATATGTCCGTGCCACGACTCCGCCACACGTCCGTTCTGTGTGAATCGGGCCTTAGAAATGACAAGTATAGGCCTTGAATTTTGACTATTTTGACCGGGAATACTGGGAAAGATGCGTGAATTTTTTGGAAACCATTTGCTGGCAACCCTGTAAAAACATTTTGACATTAAAAAATTATATTTTAAGAAATACTACCAGTTTTACAGTGATAACTCGGTGGTATTACTACAATATGAAAGGTTTATGTTACCTGCTGCTGTCAAATGATCCTATACAGTAGTAAAACAACTACGGCCATTTCATGCTACACCAGCACATCATCAGGTTGAAGAGGAACGTCGCTAACACATCTCATCCACGATGAGGTTGTCAAAAATGTTAAAAATCTTTAGGACACGAAAAACACGAAACACACACGAAAACGAATATGACATTTAACATTTTTTTAATAATTGTGTTTGAGGACAAGATTGTTTCACATTTGAAAATAAATATTACATTCAGCGCGAAGGCTTGGCCATGGGTTCTCCTCTATCCAGCATCCTTTCAGAGTTGTTACTTAATAACATTGAAAATAAGTTTTTATGGTCGAATTCCAACCGTCATAAAGAGAAGATAATACACTTCAGTCGATATGTGGATGACACATTTGTCCTATTCAACGGCAATGAAAGACAAATCACACTGCTCGGCACATATTTAAACAGTGTTCACCATAAACCAAAATTCACCCCGGAAACTGAAATAAACAAATCCATAAATTTTTTGGACGTAACCATCACAAGAACAGACCAAAACCTGGAATTCAAGATCTACAGAAAACCCACCACAACAGACCAGACGATTCATTCTTCATCACATCACCCCCACAACCACAAAACTGCCGCTTACAATAACTTTATACATAGGCTGCTATCCATCCCACTTTCCCCAGAAATCTATAAAACTGAAATAAATATTATAAAGCACATCGCAGTCTCCAACGGCTACGAAAGTTCCCTCATTGATAAACTCATAAAAAAAAACAGAAAAATAAAATAAAAGAGAACCCAGAATCGGAAGCCAAAAAATACGTTTGTGCGGAATTCGGAGTTGCACTCAACAACACCTTGAGAAATGAAATGGCGAAAAACAAAGTACAGGTTGCTTTTAAATCGTCCAATCAGCTATCTGGCCTACTCAGAGAACGGATAAAAACACCATGCGACAAAGTAAACAACACAGGTGTTTACAAAATCAAATGTAATGACTGTTCGAGTTTTTACATCGGCCAGACCGCACGTTCCTTCTCTAACAGGTTTAAAGAGCATTTGCCAAAGAATAACACCAAATCCGCTTTAACTAACCATATTATTAATTCCAATCACAGCTACACAGTTATACACAGTAATTTAGAGATAATGCATTTATGCAATAAAGGCAGACAAATGGACACCATAGAAGAATTCGAGATTTATAGAGCATCCAGACCACATTTTAAACAAACAGTTATCCTTCAAATCAAATATAATTTACAATACCGCCTTCATATTCTCGACCAAAACAAACCCAGAAAAGGCCCAGATAAAGGAAGAGAGGGGGAGGGGGAAGCAACTTTCGCCACAGGTCAGTCATGACTCATCAGCCGCCGGTACCGCACCTCGTGACGGATTACTTGGCCAAGTATTTGTTTTTAACGTTAAATGTCATATTCGTTTTTGTGTTGTTTCGTGTTTTTCGTGTCCTGAAGATTTTTAACATTTTTGACAACCTCATCGTGGATTAGATGTGTTAGCGACGTTCCTCTTTAACCTGATGATGTGCTGGTGTAGCATGAAACGGCCGTAGTTGTTTTACTACTGTATAGGATCATTTGACAGCAGCAGGTAACATAAACCTTTCATATTGCAATATTTGATACAGAGGCTATCCCATCATGGTATTACTACAGTTTAGTTTTTAGTTGTACGATTTACTAACCAAACGTATTTTCTATTTTGAACACACAGTCTAATTATGTCGATCTGCTGTATAAATGTTTTGAAATATGCTTAAATATAAGATCGTTGGTGAAATTACAATATACTTTGAATGTCTTTGAATTGTTTGTCTATGTTAATTTTTCAATGTAAAATATGAGAAATGTGTAAAGTTTCAAATAACAGACAGAGATTATTTTCCTCGTATAGCTAGACATAATTTTACATTACAAAATTCATATTTCGCCAAATTGACTATAAAATTATTGAGCAGAGCTGAGAGGAGCATGTAATTTGTCAAAATGTCCTTGTAATAAAAATACAACCTAAAAATGTACATTGGAAGGTAAAATAAAATAAATTTAAGTGTCAAAAACAAAACCACCAAAGGGTAACTATGAGCAATTTTGGAGGGGATCCCTCAGTGGTGGGGGGAGGGGGGTCCTTGCGATGGTACGCCAAAATATTGAAAATGTGGTAGGTGGTACGCAAGCACCAAAAGGTTGGGAAACACTGCCCTAGGTAATACATTGGCACTAAAATTGGGCGTAATACAATTGTGAATTATAAGTCTAAAATAAATTATGTGCAAACCTCATAAATTAACATTTGAACTGATTTGGGTTATGGGCATGCAATTACATTTTAAACTTGACAGCTGATGATTCCACCATAGGTTAAAATGAGAAGGTGAAACATTTCCTCTAAATATTTCTCTAAGATTAGCAAGTTATATGAATCAATTACCATTTGCAATCACATTCTTTTTTTTGTAATTTATTCATAGAAATATTGAATTTTCCTGGTTAAAACATTAATTAACTTAAAAAGTTTGATTTCCTCGAATGTTTAAAATAAATATCATGAAATAAATAAATAAATTTTTATTGTAGAAACAATTGAGATCATCAATTATATTACAATAGTCATGTTACAGATACATTATTACAGATATTACACATATGCACATACAATGTTACAGATACTTAAAGTTACCAAAGTCAATATCAAAAAATTCCTCAGTACTGTAAATACAATGACTTGTTAAAATTACATTAAGACTTTTTTTAAATTTAAGGACTGGTAGTTGTTTTACAGACAAGGGAAGTGCATTGTAAAACTTGACAGACTGATAATAAAAGCACTTTTGAGTTTTTGTATAATTACATTTAAAATATCCTATACTATCTCTATTTCTGGTGGTATAATTATGAGTAGAGCCTAATACTTCATATTGATTACAATTTTCTTTCATGTACATTAAAGTTTGAAAAATAAATATAGCAGGAACTGTCATTATACCTAACTGCTTAAAGCTTAATCTACAGTGAGCACGTTCAGGAAGACCACACATTAATCTTATACATTTTTTTTGCAATATAAAAAGCCTATTACTGGATGACTGATGTCCCCATAGAAGTGTACCATTGCTCAAATGACTGTGTATTTGTGCGAAATAAACGGTTTTTAAAACTTTAAAACTTACACATAACCTAAGTCTACGTAATAAGTACACACCTTTCCATACTTTTGATTCAATGCTTCTAATATGATCCTCCCACTTCAAATTGTTGTCTAAAATAAAACCTAAAAAGTTAACATTGCTCTGGTCTTCATTCGGAATGTATCTATAAGTAATATTCAAATTTTTTACTTTATCATTACTTATGCAAAGTAGGTTAGCCGTACACCAATCATTTATAATATCTGATGTAAATTTAACTGTTGAATCCAAAGCATTCATACTAGTAGAATTGAAACATACACTCAAATCATCTGCAAATAGATAACTATGTACAGTAGGTGAGGAGATATTTATTGACAAGTCATTAATGTAGATAATGAAGAGAAGTGGTCCCAAAATGGACCCTTGGGGTACACCATGATCTACAGATAAAAATTCAGACTGATTTCCACCACATATCACTTTCTGGAATCTTTCGCTTAGGTAAGATTGTATAAGCAGAATCGCTTCATCATTAAAACCATAAAATCTCAATTTATCTAGGAGATGTTTATGAGACACGGTATCAAATGCCCTAGACATATCATACAGTTTCACACTAACATTATCCTTATCTTCTAGCCTTATCATACATTCCTTGACAAAAGAAACAGCTGCCCTAACTGTACCCAGACCAGATCTGTAACCAAACTGTGAACTGCTAAAAAGATTGTTTTCCTCGAAATAGTTTAAAATTTGTTTATTAATTATGGCCTCAAACACCTTAGACACCACAGGAATTATAGATATTGGTCTATAATTGTCCAAAATAGATTTATTACCTTTTTTAAAAACCGATATTACCTTTACATTCTTAAAATCTCTTGGAAACGTACAGTCAACAAAACATGAAGTGTTAAGATGAGTCAAAGCATCCTTCAAATGTGGTTCAAATCTGAACCACATTTGAGGATAACAGAACTTAAATTATAAATATCACAACATCTACTGTTACTCATTTTAGATATAACTTCTCCAACCTCATTAACTTCTACCAGATTAAAATTAAAAATTAAGTCAGGTTTAGGTAACTTATTTAGATAAAATCCTGAGTTTCTTTGAGGCTGTACCCTGGAGACCTTAATAAGAATCTCTTCTACTTTGTCAATAAAAAAATTATTAAAATCCGTAGCACTAATACTATTCTTGGAAGAATTACTATTAAAAGACCTAGTACCATTCACTTTCTTTACAATGTCCCACATTGCCTTAGACTTATTCCTTGAGTTTTCAATAATACTATCATTATTTTTGATCCGAGTCTCTTTAACTAAAGCTAACAATCTTTTTTTACAATTTTTATAAATTTTCTTTATGTCATTTAAGCCAGTACTTATATAAAAATCATAGAATAGTTCACATTCTGCCTTAAGTTCATCAATCTCCCTATTTCTAACTTTTGTTGGTTTGGGTTTAGTAAGATTTGCAGAAATGTACTTGAGAGGAAAAACTTTGCTACTTAATAAACAGAGTTCAGACATAAAAAATTTTACCTTATCCTCTGCACTAAATATAGATCGATACATGTAGTTCCAGTTGACATATGAGAGCTCCTGCACAAATTGTACCAAATTTTCTTCTTTCATTACTCTAATTTGGGTTTTGTTATTCACTGAACCCAAAGATTGTTCTGCATGTAATAGAGATTTTAAAGAAACAATCCAATGATCAAATACTACAGCCTTAACAACAAAACTCTCAATACATCTGTCATAAGAAGTGAATATGTTATCCAAGCAACTACCACCTCCATTTTTTGGTCGAGTTATTTCCTGGACAATAGGTACTAAATTAAAAGAGCTAAAAACATTAATTAACAATGCTAGATTCAAGTTATCCTTAGTTAAAAAATCAACATTAAAATCGGCACAAAAGATAATATTTGCATTGAAAGTACTTAAATGCTCCAAAATTAAATTCAAGTTGTCAATAAATAAGTTAAAATCCTTACATACTACATTAGGCCTGTACAAAGCAACAACAATTGTATTTAAACTTGATAGAAATGAAGCACTAACTTCTAACACCATTTCAACCGACATGTTATTAATTTTTTGAATAGGCATATTCTTAATAGAATCCTTAACCATGATAAGACAACCACCGTGTTTTCTTGTCAGCCTACAGTAATAACTAGTAATTTGATAACCTTTTAAACTATAAAGAGAAACCTCATCAGGTGATAGCCAATATTCTACAATACAAAACACGTCAGCATTTAAACTATTGACATAATCCTCTACTATGTTAAACTTATTTGCTAGACCTTGAACATTCCAAAGAAGGGTACTCATTTCATTGCGCTCCGACAAATATAAATAATTAGGCCTATCATCAGTTTGGGCATCACAATTCCTAAAATCATGCCTTTTTCTAAGAGACCCCTTAATGTTTACGGACTTAGCTGAAGTGCACGCAGTTGCAGGTTTCCCGCCTCCATTGGAGCTTCGATTCCTTGCACATAATCCTTGTAGGTAAACTCGCATATCATCGTCAAAGCTACCGGTCTCTGTTCAGAGTTCTTCTCGGTAGGCTTCTCGCAGACCAACGTCGATGCTACCATCCCCTGTTCAGGGTTCTTCATGGTAGTCTTCCCACTGTAGATTTTATCCTCCAAATCATTTTCAGGTTTTTCCAAGGTAGGCTCTCCTGAAACCACAATTTCCACACCAGGAGGTGGGGGCTGCTGAGAAGCAAGTTTACCTTTGCCATTTATCGCCTTTAAGATCTGACCAGCTAGCCATTTCTTACCATGGTTGTTTAGGTGTAAACCATGCCGAGTGTGAAGAAACCTTTCAGCCAGGCTCATTTCAATAAGTACAGTGTTGGAATAGTTTTCACACATACTCTTCAATATTAAATTAGTCTTCTTTACTTCCTGGTTTACACATGACCATTGAGTAAGGTCGTATCTATAGGGAATATCGACCAAATATACTCTATTATTCTTCACCAGATCCAAGGTAGCTCTTATATTTCTAATTGCTACTTTTGCCTCATTCTTAGCAACATCATTAGCCCCACACAAGATAACTAAAGAATCTTCCTTGGATGTAATTTCAGTGCGTATCACATCTTCATTTAAAATATTCATTGATGTCCCACCAGGGGTAATAAAAGCATATGCATCACTTGAATTCATTAACTTATTTATGTTCCACACCAGAGCTTTACCACGACTATCTGCACATGATAATATTTTACCTTTTGGCCTAGGCCTGTCTTTTTCTTTAATAAGGGTAGGCCTTTCAAGTTCTTCATCTACTGATGGATCCACATCTTCCACATTGTTTTCATCAACCAAAACTTGAAACCTATTGCCTACTAGACAGCTATCTTTCTCACTCGGAAGTTCATTCACAGTAGATACTGTATTTCTTTTAACTGGGTTTTTTGGTTTCCTCCATAAACCTACCTCTTCATCAGCAGTGAGAGAGCTCACTTGTGACTGGTCCAAAACTGGGAAGCATGTCAAACACTTATATTGAACATTTTTCACTTCAGATAACTTTCTTTCCAGCTCAGAGTAATCTTTTTGTAACAAAGCTATAGCACATTTTAAACTTTCATTCTCAGCCTTGTACTGATTTAACTCCGTTAATAGGATTTGTGTGTGAAAATCAGGTTCTTTACTTGCGTTTACCAATAAATTCTGGGTACTACTTGCATTAGGGGATTTAGTATCATTTAGAGATTCATTATTAGACAAACTAGCTTTTTTAGTTTTTTGTATATTATCCTTCGGTGCACCTCGGAGGGGAGTTTTGTAACTCCTTCCTGGACTAGACACTAGAGTTTTTTCTGCTTCATCAATTGCAATTAGAAAATCTTTGTTGTTAGCTTTCTTCTGAGAAAATTTAACCTTATTTTCCGTAAAAGAGCACAGGTCCTCAGCATTTACAGAGTTTGTCTCCTTAGTTACGAAAAAACATACTCTATACTTAGTAGTACTCTTATACGACACTTTATCCATGTCAATGACTTTAGCTGGCCAATGACTGTGCCCTCTAACTTTGGCAAAAACCACATCATTGATTTTAAATTGCTTTAAACTCAAGTTTCCTTTTGGAGTCGGCATCACTAAAAATAAAAGGAAAATAATACTGCCCTATAATTCAAGTGTTTCCACAATATAGGCCTAGAGTTACAGCATATCGTATCAACAGTCACACTAAAGGCCTAACACCTCAGTCACAAATATCAAACCCCAAAATCTATTAACTTAATAAAATTGTAGTTCGCACTGCTTAGGGTCTATTTTAATTAGAAGTCTATCATCAGCTAGATTGCCTATCCGCGAGATCCACTTTAGTCAAAAGGTCTATTGTCTTTTTTCCTGACTATACACAAACATAATCCAAGCTGAGTAGTCAATTCACTGATTCCGCCATCTTGGATATTAGGCTATTGCTTAATTTGCTAATTTGTGCTTCAATTTGCGAGCCTAATTAGAGTTTTGTCTTTCAAAATTAGTAAAATAAGTCTTTGGGTATACAAATATTAACTTGGTACAGCTTCTGAGTCTATGATTTTCAAAATAGCCTTTCTTGAAAATTCGAAGTGAAACAGCAACACTAGCGTACTGCAAGCAAATTTGATTTGAATTTTTATAAGTTCTTTAAAAATATTCAATGAAAACTATTCATAGATTACTCTAAGAACAATTTAAAAGGCACTTTAATTCACTTTTAATCACTTACTAATACAATAATTTCTTAAAACATCACAATTTATCAGACCAACAAATAAGGTAATAATGGTCAAGTGCAACTTCTTCTTCTATGTCTCTCAGGGGGTTGAACACGGATCTTTCATAGCACCGTGCACTCACCTTATTCCTGCCCACCAATTTAGGACTCATGAGAATGAAGCATAACCCAGAATATAACACGAAAAATACGCTTAGGGCGGTTTTTTGACTTGCATATGAATTTAGCAAGATTTTTAAGTAGACTAAAAAGAAAAAAAAAAGAATAAAAACCTAATTCCACAATTAGTTTCTCAATCACATTTTTAAAATCGGATCACTCTTATAACTCAGATCCCTCTTAATTCTGATTGGATGCTTATACTCAAAATGGAATGTCCATGGACAGTTTCAAGATTAAAGTTTGAGTACTTATTTATTTATTAGACGGGCAACCCATTTTACAAAAGTGAATTACAATACAGTGCTTCCTTAAAACTCGGTATATCCTAAGTGGTATTTGAAAATATATGTATAGAAGATAGCCATATTAAATTTGTAAACATTTTATTCTTATAGTAGATTGGATTTGGTATACTTTTTATCGCTTGTAATTATTTCATAAGCCTTCAATCCATAATTTTAACAACTTCAATAGGCCGCCATTTTGAATTTTATCATGTACTTACTGTAGTTTAGCCTTTTAAGAAAAAATATTTTAAAATCCTTTGTTAGTACGCATCTAGAGCCTACAACTAATATTTGTGCCAAGTTTCATGGCCAAAAAAGCCTTCATAAGCTTTGCCGCTGAATTCTGAGCTGGACGAAGCGATTTGAAAGGGATTTGGTGACTAGCGCCTCTTGTAATCTCTGTACTAGGGTTTATTCTTAACTCTAATAAATAGGTTTATTGATTGTTTGAAAAATTATTTTTAGCATTGTTACGTCACTGTAAAACAGTAATAGTCATGTTAGTTACAAAACTTATTTTATACATTACGTTTATTTATTATTTATTTTAGCGAATTTCCCCCATAGGGAAGAAGCTATTACCGTAGGTCTCATGGTAAGACCTAATCCCGAGACCATGATAACTTTTCGTTTTGGGGCCACCAGAAGCAGAAAACACCATTCGTTCGAATATATATATATATATATATATATATATATATAATATATAAAATATAATTATAAAAAATATGAATAAATAAGGGTTTTTTGTTAAAAAATGTTTTTATTAATAATTTTATTAATAATATATGTGTGTGTGTGTCTGTAAGCACGATAGCGGCCGTAAAAATGGTCCGATCTTAATGAAATTTGGTACAGACATGTAAAGTGGTAATCCCTCGGACGAGTTCTTAAACCAGCCTGATCGGACCGCCGGAAGGGGGGGTAAAGGGGGATAAACCCCCCCAAAAATGGGTTTATTGAGTTTTTCACATAGGAAAATAAAATTTATCGAATTTTTGTTGGCACCATTGAATTCAGCTCAAAAAAACAAACAATTTATTATTTTGAATCACTGCTCTACGTCCATTGAAATCCGAGCCTTGATGAAAGTAACCAACTGGCCTATTTGAATGAAAATTGTATTTCAAACCTGAATTAATGGTCTTTAATAATTTTTAATTCAAGCATCGTTATTTAAGTGTTAACTTTAGGGGTGGGCGAGCAGTGGATTTTGAAGTCGAGTCCATTTTTTTTAAGTATTTAGGTCTTTGAATTACTGTTAATTAAAATCTTTTAAAATTGGTCTACTTTATTTAAGCTAATCTTTTTAAATTTTTCTTGGAAACCAAAACTCTGATATTCTAATACCCCTACCCTGCATAAACCCTACTTTTAAATGAATAAGTTGACTATGCTAAATCACTCAAAATAACAAATCACTTAATGTAACTAGATCACAAAATAAATTTATGTAGAATATGTATAGTTGTAAAATTTAAGCAGTAATAAGATTTAATTATTAGCATATTATTTTAAAAATCAAAAACAGGTTTATATTTTCCCTAAAAATAATTGTTGGCCCTAATTAAAACCTTAGCCAAGAAATTGTGGAAGAAAGAATTAAAAACATCAGGGAGGAGAGCTATGCCCAGTTATTTGTTTACTTCTCTACACCCAACCCCACCCCCTTGCCTGACTGCTGATCTATTGTTTTTTGACATCCAATCACTTGAGCAGAGTGACACAGCTGCGACCAGGTAAGAATAAGATACCTCCCCAATACAAAATACCCCCGTTGCAGCAGACCTGCATACTCAGCGAATTTCAAATGCATAAGAACATATTTCAATCCAAGGTACTGAAATTTAATATGTTTTTGTAAGCTCCATAAGAATAATATGGAGAATGGTATGCAGGTTTGCTGCAACAGGTCCTTTAAAACTGGGTGGTTTTAATTCAATATTTCGTAGATCTGAACTAGGAGAAACCATATACCAACTTTTGTCAAGATATGTCAAAAAATAAGGAAGATATAGAATTTTTTTATTTCCCATAAGGATAACATGGGGAATGAGTATGCAGGTTTGCTGCAACAAAAATGGAAATTGCGGGGGTTTTAGACTAAAATACATTAGATCTTATCTAGATGAAGTCACAAACCAAATTTTATTAAGATATGTTGAGAAATAACCGAGATATAGAATTTAGAAACCACTTAGAATATCTCGGTAACCAATGGACATAGAGCAATGATTCAAGATACTAAATTGTTTTTTTTTTGAGCTGAATTCAATGGTGCTAACTAAAATTGGATTACTTTTATTTTTATATGTGAAAACCCCAAAAAACCCATTTTTGGGGGGGTTTATCCCCCTTTACCCCCCCTTCCAGTGGTCCTATCGGGCTGGTTTTCGAACTCATCCGAATAATTACTACTTTACACGCCTATGCCAAATTTCATTCCGATCGGACCATTTTTGCGAGCACTATCGTGCTTACAGACACATATATAGATATATATAGATATATATATATATATATAGATCTATATATAGATATATATATATACAAATTTGAACGAATAGTGTTTTTGGTATCTGGGGGCACCAAAACGAAAAGTTTTGGTGGTCCCGCGCTTAGGTCTTACCATGAGACCTACGGTAATAGCTTCTTCCCTATAAGGGAAATTCGCCAAAATTACAAAATCTTAACTAATTGTTTTATGAAGTCCACTTTACCAATGAAGTCCACAATTTTCTTCTCATTTTTACAAATCAAATGAGATATAAATGAAGGCTATGTATCATTCAAAGATTAAATATGATTACAAATTTGAAGTTGTTAAGTGTAAGGTCAGAGCCTAATATAGCTGTAAGTTTTCAGTTTCCGAATTCTGAAACATCTCTGGTATTTATGTAACATAATCTGGTATTTATGGATAACTGTTAAAATCCATTCTTCTATGAGTTTATGAAATATTTTCGAGGTTATTGTTATGAAAAACTCGTTGACGGCTGCGAAAAACGATGGTGCATATCTGTCGGTCGCGGATAAATGGCAGATGTAGCTTTTCAAAACTCGGGATCTGCCGCGAAGTACGAGCGTGCATATTTACCGATCGCCGAAAATCGGCAAATGTAGCGTTGCTAAAGTCGTGGTCGGCCGCGAAATACGAGCGCGCGTATTTGCCGATTGCCGAAAATCGGCAAATGTAGCCTTGCAAAAGTCGCGATCAGCCGCAAAAAACAATCGCGTGTATTTGCCGATAGTAACTAAACGAAATGCATCTTTGCGAAACCGGCGATCGGCCGTAAAAAACGGTCGCGCTTATTTGCCGGCCACAAAATAACAGAAAATGCTGCCTATTGTGAAACTAGCAAGCGGCCGCGATAAACAATCTGCCGATTGTGGATACACGGCAGATGTAGCTTTGGTAACTCGCAAACGGCTGTAAAATATGATCGCACAAATGTAAGTCGCACGTAAATTCGACCGCCGCGTAAACGGCGGGGGTAACTAACTACTGGACTTGTCTGAGTCCAGTAGTTAGAACTACTCGACTCGACCTCGAGTAGTAGCAACTACTCGAGTAATTAATCGACTGTCGAGTACTCGCCCACCCCTAGTTAACTTCAAAGATCAAAGTTTGGGACCATTTAAGTCGGAACTCGGCACACTTACAACTCAACTGGAAATGCTCTTGTTGTTAGGCTGAAACTGATTCAATCCATGATTTTAAATATAAAAGTGGCTTTAATTATTAAGTAGTAGTCAAGTGTCCTTAGTTATTTTATTTTTCAACTTTACCAAAAGAAATGGTTCTCAGGATTAATTCTGCAGTGTTTGATAGTGTTTGTTAGTTTATAAATTAAAGAAGTTTACTGTTGGTTTGAGTTTACTCATTGCAGTACACTAGACAATAGACAAGTCTATTCACAATTGAATAATTTACAACAAATCACAATAGATTTTGTCAAAAGTACTTGGTGTTTAACAATCAAAATAGTGAATAACTGGATGTTTCAGGGTGCAACTGCAACAATCACGCCACCAGTTGCCACTTTGACGCGGCTGTGTACGAGTTGACAGGCAGGGTTAGCGGAGGTGTGTGTGACAACTGCCTGCACAACACCATGGGACGGAACTGCGAGCAGTGCAAGCAGTTCTTCTACCGTGACCCCAATCTGGACTTCTCCGACCCAGAAGTCTGTCAGCGTAAGTGTTTCAAAAATTATTTCACACACACACACACACACACTCGTGCACACACACACTCACTCACACACACACAGACACACTCACACTTGTGCACCACTCACATACACACAGCAAATTGTGTTTCCCTTCAACAAATATACAAGAATAATGTTATTAAAATTTAAATTACATATCTAATACTCATTTAATATTGTTCTTTGTTATTTGATTGAAAGGTTGATATATGGTTTGATGTATTTACTGAATTATTTACTGCTTAAAGATGTGTTACAAAAATATCTTGCATGACCTTAATAAAACCCTTGCCACCACAGGCTAAAAGACGGCTAGCTTGGGGTTAAGACACCATTCTGTGCTGATTGTAATTTAGCCTCATGATATAGTATATTACGTTACTAGGCCGGGAAGTACTGTTTTGCCGGACGAGCATGATAGTTTTTTCGTGCGAGTACGGCAAAATTCCCCGGCCGTGTAATGTATGATATATTTCATCATACTACACAGAAAAAACATACCTTCAATCATAACGTAGTCCTTGCATAAACATATGTTTCTCAAACCTTCAAACCTAGCCTATAACAAACAGAAAAACATTTGCCACGGATGCGGTGCTGCCACTACATTCCCCTAAAAATAAAACCAATAAACAAGCATTAAAAGTCGGTTTGCTGCAAATCAGCTGATTGTTTACTTACGTTCTTTTCGGCCTAGGCCGGATAAGAGTTTATCCGGCCTAGGCCGGCAATGGGTAACTTTCGAGCCAACAAAAAGGAACTGAAAACAGATGTGTCTGTGTTATTATGATGAAAAAAAACATTTTGTTCAGTGTTGTTTGTTGTGCAGCCTGCAACTGCGACCCCGGTGGCTCGCTGGACCAGGGCGTCTGCGACTCGTACACGGACGAGGCCAGTGACCTGGTGTCCGGTCGCTGCCACTGCAAGGCCCACGTTGAGGGCCGCCGCTGCGACTCCTGCAAGAACGGCTTCTGGAACTTCGACGAGAACAACCCTGAAGGCTGTCAGCGTACGTATATTCATCTATGGATTTTAATCAAGATAGGAACAGAATCAGCTAACCTGAATTTTAATCAGCTAGTTTACCTGAAGGAATCATTTTCAAGTCAGCATGGATAAGCACCAAAGATGCACACATAGTTTTTCACCGATATACAGGGTATCTATAAAAGAACTCCGGGATTTAAAAAATTCATATCTTATTAACTATAGAAGATAACAAAATGTGGTTGATTTCTCTCATCAAGTTTTACTCATACCAATTTGGAATGTTTTCGTCAAGAGGTTCGTGGCTACCTCAAAAACCATCAAAAAGGTTGATGTTCGTGGCAACGCTGCGGAGCGTTAACCTTGAAACAACATAGTGCGGTTGTCAGTGATGTCTGGATTACCGCGATATGGCGACGCCACAACAAAAGGCTCAATGTGTTAATTGGCTCATAGAAACTAAATCTGTTGTTACAATACAAGGAAACTTTCAAAAGTGTGTGATATTAACCATCTCAAGCAACGAATAATCAATTGTGTGGCAACCGTCCCCCAGACATGCTGGATTGGACATGTGAAGAGGTGGAATACTGTTACAGTACGACGTGGAACCCCATTAGTGGAGTACCACAAATGGAGCTCAAATTGAACTTTATTAAATTTCTGAAAAAAACTTGAAAATGCAACCTTTTCAATCATGTATTAAACATTTATTTAAGTTTTTGACTTCATTAAAATATTTCGCCTCAAAACCTCAGAGTTATTTTGTAGGTACCCTGTATTGTCCTTGTCATAGAGAAGAGACTGTAATGAGCCTAATTTGCACAGGGGAAAGAATTGGCTCATTAGGCCAAGCCTGGGCTAGCCAGTAGGCCTAGGCCTACCTAGCCTATGTCTAGCCTATGGAGGGAGTGTTGGCGATCATTATAAACACTGCTATTCCCTTACTAAAACCCCTTTAAGTGATTAAGTGACTCACGGAACAGTAGTAGGTGTTTATAACCTTCGCTGTTGACATGGGAAGGCTAACCTAGTTTGCCTCATAACTACCGAATACGATCGCCGGTTTTAATTCGGAATCCTAAGTGTCGGCACTTTTCACTACGACTGAGAAGTCGTACAAGCACTTAGTGAGTTGTGAAATAAGGTAACTTCTCCCAATAAACACGTTATTGCGAGTGGAAATACTGTTGTTGTGGTAAACAACGTACATAACCTCGAAAGACATCGTCACGACTGCGTTATGCATACGACGACAGAGCCTGCGCTGCTGCTTCTTCTGCTCGCCGAGCGCGCCAATCGGTTTTTCTGGCAGACGCTCAAAAAAAAGGGCAACCCGGAAGAGCTTTTTTCGATCCTGTAACCAGCTTCACGTCGACAGCTGGTGGGTTTTCCCAGCGGAAAGTGAGCTCCACGAGGTCCTGATAAGGGCTTCACTCTGGTCGGTGCTACGTTAGTGCTCGGATTGATAGTCGTTTCGTGCGTCGCTTCCCCGTTCACTACTTCAACCACCTTTGAGAGCTGACTTCGTCGTCTTCCTAAACCTTAAAATAACCTTATATTTCATTCAGTTATGCATGTGTAGGCTTCTGGAGGTAGGTTGCCACTTTGGGCTAAACTCATTTCAGCATTCGATTTAAAAGTTATCCAGCTATCAAACAGCATGATTTGGAGTTTTATAACAAGAAATCCACTGCTTCTGGGTTCATATTCATTTACCATTTATCTAAGGATTTATTTGAAATAAAATATATAAAGCCATTTAAGAAAAAAACAAAAAAAATCCTCAGTAGAGATGTATGAGTATTAGAGATTTCGAATTTGAGTTGAGCACGGCCTTGATAATTATGTAGCAAAATAATCATCCTCAAGAAAGTTTCAGTGCTAAACACAAATTTTTATGTACATGACTATGTTGTTAACTTGTTATGTTAAGTCTAAAATGGTCTAACATTTGGTTTAATGGTGTAAAAACATTATTCATAATTCTAAACCTTGAAGATCCTTGTAATTGGTGGACTTGAAATACTTTTCTGTGCTTGTATACACTAGGGATGACGGGATTTGATTTTCAGTTCGGGACGGGACGGGACGGGATTTTTTTCTTCCCTCTTAAATTCGGGACGGGACGAGATGGAATTTTCGTCTTCCCTAAATCTTTGGGAAATGCTCGTTCACGAATTTATTTTCTTTATTTCAATAATAGCATTAGGTTAAAAACAATATCATATATAAATGTTTGTACCGTCACAACTCAAAAAATTTCAAGAGATAAATTTAAGTGAAAAAATACTAACTTATACGCAATTGACAAAATAGCAAACATTAGAAACACATAAAAAAATAGTAACACAATGAAATTATTAATTATAAATAAAATACAAACTTATATAAAAATGTTAAATAAAATATATTGTTCATTTCTTATTATTTTTCATTAAATTTGAATTTTTATTCTTTCTAATTTGAATGCAATGAAAAATAGAAATAATAAAAAAAAAATAAATAAATAAATATAATATGCATTTTTTAACATTTGATAGAAACACAATCGTTTTTAAGTTTCTGTTTTTTGTTTTATTGTTTGGTTTCCAAAAAGCCAAAAGTAAAATATTAGAGTGGTTATTGCATGTTAACATTAAACTGTCATGTATAATCAGTAAACATGTTGTGGTATTAAAGGTACGACAGCGTTCTTTTCTCAAAGTTTTTCGATTTTATTTTAAACGCCAGTTTTCAGACTTAGCGTTGAAACTGTCGCAGGATAGGGTTCCGAGACCTATCCTGCTCGTCTCTCGGCTGTAACCAAGACTGGTTTAATTAATCCTCTTGGTGCCAATTATTATTTAGTGTGCTGTTAATAGTACTTTCCAAAGTCTGTGTAACCAAATTAAAGTAATTGGTGATTTTCATATTTGGTTTAAGTCCTAGATTTTCGTGCTGTTGTAACAGGCTTAGTCTTGTCCAAACCTGCTGTGCTACAGGAGTGTAAGGTCTGTCCTGCTCCTGTAATTACTGGTCACTAGTGAAATAGTTTAATGTTGTTTCTTGATTAGGGTAAACATTAACTATGGGTAACTAGTGTTAACTCTGAACATCTCACAGAGCTAGGGAAAACAGCAGAGGGCATTTTACTTAGCAGGTGTTTCCAAATTTAGTCTGTCCTAAGTTGAATGTCATCTAGGTTGAATATAACTGAGCTCTCATATCTGAATATCTGATAACTACTGTGATTTCGATCCTCGACCCCTGGAATTATCCAAGCGACCAAGCTGAGCGATTCCGAGGCCTCTGACAACCTGTGACGTGATTTCCTGCGG
The DNA here is from genome assembly GCA_035578135.1 of Flexamia atlantica. NCBI lineage: Eukaryota > Metazoa > Arthropoda > Insecta > Hemiptera > Cicadellidae > Flexamia > Flexamia atlantica. The sequence continues at coordinate 10,326,095 of JAQJVK010000007.1, read as the reverse complement.
TTCGGTGTACTAGTGTAACCGATTATCTTTTCTCTTACCAGGAAATATCCGTCACAAGACCATTGTTTTAAAATTAACTGTCCATAGCCTCTATTTCTATTGAAAGTTCTTTGGTCGCTATTTTACACTTTGACTATTTTAAATGCAAAATTAAATAATGTTTTTGTAAGTATATCCACTAAGATACTTAAAGATTACTGCTTTTGTCCTTAATGTACTTTTACTTTTATATTTAACTGGTATTTAAGCTAGCTTATGGTTAGGTTATGGTAAGGGTTTAGGCACTACAAAGAAGTATAATTTAAACAGAAAATATATCATGAAAAAGAGCAGTTTGGATTATGTTAAATCTGGGAGATAAGGAATCCTTGAAACAACATTTTTCTTAACTAAACATCATGACAGTATACAGCTAATATATATTTCATTCAGTTATGCATGTGTAGGCTTCTGGAGGTAGGTTGCCACTTTGGGCTAAACTCATTTCAGCATTCGATCTACAAGTTATCCACTTTTAGGCTAAACTCATAGTCTCAGCATTCGATTTAAAAGTTATCCAGCTATCAAAGAGCATGATTTGGAGTTTTATAACAAGAAATCCACTGCTTCTGGGTTCATATTCATTTACCATTTATCTAAGGATTTATTTGAAATAAAATATATAAAGCCATTTAAGAAAAAAACAAAAAAATCCTCAATAGAGATGTATGAGTATTAGAGATTTCGAATTTGAGTTGAGCACGGCCTTGATAATTATGTAGCAAAATAATCATCCTCAAGAAAATTGCAGTACTAAATACAAATTTTTATGTACATGACTATGTTGTTAACTTGTTATGTAAAGTCTAAAATGGTCTAACATTTGGTTTAATGGTGTAAAAACATTATTCATAATTCTAAACCATGAAGATCCTTGTAATTGGTGGACTTGAAATACTTTTCTGTGCTGTATACACTAGGGATGGACGGGATTTGATTTTCAGTTCGGGACGGGACGGGACGGGATTTTTTTCTTCCCTCTTAAATTCGGGATGGGACGAGACGGGATTTTCGTCTTCCCTAAATCTTTGGGAAATGCTCGTTCACGAATTTATTTTCTTTATTACAATAATAGCATTAGGTTAAAAAAACAACATCATATGTAAATGTTTGTACCGTCACAACTCAAAAAATTTCAAGAAATAAATTTAAGTGAAAAAATACTAACTTATACGCAATTGACAAAATAGCAAACATTAGAAACACATAAAAAAATAGTAACACAATGAAATTGTTAATTATGAATAAAATACAAACTTATATAAAAATGTTAAATAAAATATATTGTTCATTTCTTATTATTTTTCATTAAATTTGAATTTTTATTCTTTCTAATTTGAATGCAATGAAAAATAGAAATAATAAAAAAAATAAATAAATATAACAGGGTGTCTACCAGTCGGGAATTCGGGAAAATGTCGGGGATTTTGTAAGGTCGGTAATAGTCGGGAAAAAGTAATGAATTTCAACATTTGGTCGGGAAATTCGAATTTGGCTATAAAACAAAATGAAATAGTCGTTTTCTTCGTTATTGTCATTGTCTCGGCCGGAAAATCTCTCGAACGAATCGCGGCAGACAAATTTTTAGCTATATCACGACTAGAAAATCTATCCTTTTTACCGCTGCCGCAAGTTTCTCGGTCCTAATACAGCTGTAAAATCGCTCGCTCGTTTTGCGACCGACAAGTATCGCTGTTTACGCGGCCGACAAGTCTCTCGCTCTTTACGCGGCCGACACATCTCTCGTTAGTATTGCTACCTTAAAATCGTGCGCTCTTTTCGAGGCTATCACATCTATTGGCCACATGAAGGCCAGAAAATCTATAACCCGGCCGGCAAATCCCGCGGTCGTTTCGGGGTCAGCAAACCTCTCGGTCACATTGGGGCCGTCAAATCTGTCGCTCTTTTTGCTGCCATCACATTTTTCGCTCTTATTGCGGCCGGAAATCTTTCGCTTATTTTGCGGCCGGCAAATCTCTTGGTCGCATCTCGGCCGATGATCTCATTCCTCTTTTCGTGAGCGTTAGACCTCGTATTGGGCCAGAAATTCACTCACTCGTTTTGGGACCAAAACATTTTCGGTCGTATCCTGCGAGGACATAATAATCGTGGTAGACAAATTTTTTACTCTTTTCGCGGCCGTCACATCTCTCGGTCGTATTGCGATAAAAAATAGCTCGATCTTTTCGCGGACGGAATATCTGTATTCATACCATGACCGGCAAGATTTTGGTCGCATCTCGGCCGATGATCTCATTCCTCTTTTCGCGAGCGTTAGACCTCTCGGTCGTATTGCGGCCAGAAAATCGCTCACTCGTTTTGGGATCAAAACATTTTGCGGTCGTCTCGTGGTAGACAAATTGTTTGCTCTTTTCGCGGCCGTCACTTCTCTCGGTCATATTGCGATAAGAAAATCGCTCGATCTTTTCGCGGACGGAATATCTATCATTTATACCGTGGCCGGAAAGATTGTCGGACTTGTTGCGATCAGAAATCTTTCGCTTGTTTTGCGGCCGGCAAATCTCTTGGTCGCATCTCGGCCGATGAGTTCCTTACTCATATTGCGGCCGGAAAATCGCTCACTGGTTTTAGGAATGAAACATTTTTCGGCCGATTCGCGGCAGACGAGTTCCTTGCTCTTTTAGCGGCCGTCACATCTCTCGGTCGTATTGCGACAAGAAAATCGCTACATTTTTTGAGGCCAGATATATTGTAATTTATAACACAGCTGGCAAATCTTTTGGTCTTATTGTGGCCGGAAATCTTTCGTTTGTTTTTCGGTTATCAGGTGGCTGATTGTTTCTTGATCGTATTGTGTCGCTTACTCGTTTCACAGCCGTAACATGATTCGGTCGTATTGCGGACGGCAAATCTCTTTGTCGCATCGTCAAATCTCGGTACCACGGCCGGCGGCCCGAGAATCTCTTGGTCACAACACGGCCGGAAAATTGTTCGTTCTTTCCGCAGCCGGAAATCTCGGTCGCATTCAAATTCAAATTCAAATAATCTTTATTCATGCAGACAGTATTTACAATACATAGAATAGCGTCAAGAAAATATAGCTAACTTAAACTATCTCTAACATAAATAATACAATTTTAATAAAGTAATCTTTTTATTTATTTTTTTTTTGTTTTTTAGAGTTGTTTTTGTATGGAATGTTTAGTACATTTAAAATTATTTTATGTTGTACTTCTTAAATTCCAAAATTCTTGAAATGAGTAAAGGGATTTTGTCAGCAAATATTCCTTTAAAAGTTTCTTAAAAGTATCAAAATCAGTTACATCAAAAATATTTTTAGGCAAACCAAATAAAAACTTTGTGCCAATGAAACTAGTTTTCTTTTCAAAAAACTCTAAGTTGTGCTGTTCAACATGCCGATTGTTTCTTAAATTATAGTTATGAGAATTTGGATTATTGGTTTGATAGTTTGTTTTTTTTACATGTAGGATAGTTTCGAATATGTATAGGTCATATACAGTCATAATACCGAATTTAGAAAAGTATGGTTTTACTGTGTGCCGATTTTTTATATTAAAAATAATTCTGAGAGCCTTTTTTTGTTGACGAAGAATCCTATCCAAATTTTTTTTACTGGTACCACCATAAATAGCAAGGCCATAAGACATATGTGAGTTAATTAAAGCAAAATAAATGGTTTTTAAAGTTTCAATATTGCACACTCTTGACATTTGCCGCAATGTGTAGAGACCGGTTGACATTTTACCCACCACATGGTCAACATGCTTTTCCCAGGTTAAGTGCTGGTCCAATATTAATCCAAGAAATTTTGTTTGCTCTAATTGGTTTAAGTTTGAATCATCAAGACAAACACTTGGTCGTAATTTTGATCTTGATTGGTTTGTGCTAAAAGATAAAAAATTGGATGGCAAATCATTGCGGTTGGCAAATCTTGTGGACTTATCGCGGTTATCTTGCTCATCTTTTGGCGATCTTTTGCTTGTACTGCAGCCGTCAAAATATAGTTATTGAAAAATATTGTACTCAAGTATTCGTTATAGGAGGCAATAGTCAGGAAAAAGTCAGGAATTTCATATAAGAAATTTGGTAGACACCCTGTATAATATGCATTTTTTAACGTTTGATAGAAACACAATCGTTTTTAAGCTTCTGTTTTTTGTTTTATTGTTTGGTTTCCAAAAAGCCAAAAGTAAAATACTAGAGTGGTTATTGCATGTTAACATTAAACTGTCATGTATAATCAGTAAACTTGTTGTGGTATTTTTATAAACTTTGGGCTTTGGAGTTCTTGTTTCAGGAAATGACTCATAATTTTTCTAGCATTTTAAACTATGGTAAAAAAAAATAATAAATTTAGTTTCAAGATGACAACCATAACACTAGTTTTTCCTAGCTATAATTTTAAGCTTGGAAAAACTAGTGTTCACAAACTGAATCTGAAGTTCACAACTCCCAAACTTAATATTTCTTGAGTTACATAAATATTAATTACCTATGTATTAGAAATTTCTTGAAAGTCTCAAAGTTTTTACTTTTGTCAATTTTTTTACTTATTTATGAAAAATAATCATACTTTCGGCTGGTATTCAAAGAAATCTGAATTAGTTTAGAAAATTGAATCAATGGGCTAAACCACAATTTGTAGCAGACAATCATGACAATATGAACAATCATCACTGTCAAGCCTTGTAGCAAGTTGTTTCCGTTGATTAACCGCCATCAGTGAATAACTAAGATTGCTTTTCACACCCAATTGCGAGTTAGCAATCCTACATTTGCTGTTTATCAAAGATTGGCAAATACGTGCGAACTTTTTTCACGGCCAATCTCGAGTTTCGTAAAGCAACATCGGCCGTTAATCCGCGATCGGCAAAGACGCAGCCGTTCGTAAATTCCGCAAAGCTAGATTTGCCGTCTATTTGTGATCGGTAAATACGCGCGATCGTTTTTCACGGCTGATCACGAGTTCCATAAAGCTACATCGGCCATTAATCCACGATCGACAGATACGCGCTAGCGTATTTCGCGGTCGTTTGCGAACAGCGCTAATCTATTTTTTCCGTTCACCCGCGACTGGCACATACACACGATGGTTTTTGCGGCCGATCAAGAGATTTGCAAAGCCGCATTTGCCGTTTATTTACGATCGGCAAATACGCACGATAGTTTTTAACGGACGATTGCGAGTTTTGAAAAGCTGGATTTGCCGTTTATTCGTGATCGGAAAATACGCGAGATCGTTTTCCGCGGCCGATTGCGAGTTTTGCGAAGCTACACCCGCTGTTTATTTGCGATCGCTAAAACGATCCCGTCCCGATTTTCCCGAAGCAAATAAAATCCCGCCCGAAAATCGGGAATTAATTTTCCCGAAAATTTCCCGAAATTTTGGGACTCGACCATCCCTAGTATACACACACACACACACACAGTCAAGGGTACTGGTTTGGTGTGCGAGTATTAAAACCAACAAGCTTTTTTATTCAAGCTTTTCATTATTCAGCTTTGCTCGTGACTTTTTGAAAAAGCTCAAAGTTCGAGCCGAGCTTTTGACACAAGAGTTCTTATGGGGAAAATAATTATTGCAATCTATTTTTGGACATGTTAAACCAGAATAGCATTTCCTTCCCACGAAAAGCATACACAAGTAATATCCCTGAAGTGATAGGGACGACATATAAAAAGAAATATTATCTCCAATTAGACGGAAATCTGAGGGTTTCAACCATATTTAGTTCACCTTGTAGAACTGTAAAATTTTGCATTTAAGTCTATTGTTTAATCATGTATTATCTCTTAAACCAAATGTCACACAAATTTATTATTTTGGTCTCATTTGATTTCTAAAACTAAAACAATGAATGTGAGCTGTCATTTGAAGTTGTATAACAAATAGTTTGTATTGTAGCATTTTGTAGTATGGATTCTTCATCTAGACGCGCGCACACACACAGTGAGGTAACAATGGACTGTCGGACAGAGGCTTAGTTGATGAATAAACAAACTCCACACCCCCTCTCTGCCCACTGATAAGGAGAGTGAGAGAGGTAGCTGTTTAGCTGTTTCTCTCTTGCTCTCTCTCCCTTTCTCTATTCCGCCATAATTTCTGGTTGTTGCCTCATTCTTCCACATGTCCTTAAACCGTATATTATCTTCTTCACTAAAGTTTTAAAATGGAACTTTTTATGATGAAAGTTAAGTATTGTTTGTTATTGCTGTTATAAAATGTAAAATATTATTTCATTCATGTATTTTAAAATAATAATTTTAGTCTGAATATTATCCCCCAATTCAACTGATGAGGCAAAATCTACATATTGGCTGGCTGGTTTGTCGGGTAAACACATCCGATAAGAAACGTTTGGTCAGACTTTAGATTTAATGAGACAAAGAATTCTTATCAGTTCTTATCAGTTCGCTGAGGAGGAAGGACGTATCGCTTGTCTGCTCGTGAGGCCTTATGAGAATGATGTAGTACGAGTCACGCTAAACGTACCAGTACACACTCACATTCACCAGTATAATTCTGTTTATTGGTACTAAACTGGAGCCATGAACAAATAGAGATAATATTGCGTAAAAATCAGAGAGATATCAAAGAGAGAATCAGAGCGAAATGGGTTTGTAAGCGTAGAAAATATGTTTTGACTTAGACTATTGAGAACCGACCGATAAACCGAGGACCGGTAAAACCGAGACCGGATATGAGGGGCTCTGCTGTATTCAATAGTTTAATTTTTCTTAAATATTGAATACCAGGAAATAAAAAAATTAAACCTCTGGAGCTTGCTTTTCCTTTCTAATCAACTGCTTAAAACTGTTTCATTTCTTCTTGTCAAGTAACATTTATTATTGTGGGTGATATTTTGTGATTGTGCTGGCCAAACCTAGGAAGTTTTTGAGCAATTTTTGCTGTCTTCAACAATAACTTGAGGAAGTTTACTATTGGATTTTGTTGTTATTGCAGCCTGTACCTGCAACACAGAGGGCACGATCAACAACCAAGGCTGCAACCAGGTGACGGGAGAGTGTACATGCAAGCGCTACGTCGTGGGCCGAGACTGCAACCAGTGCCTGCCGGAGTATTGGGGCCTTTCGGACATCCAGGATGGCTGTAAACCCTGTGACTGCGATGTCGGCGGAGCCATCGACAACAACTGTGACGTCCTCACGGGCCAGTGCAGGTACATTCTGACTTGAAGCCCTGTTAGACAAGTACTCCATGTCCCAAAAAAAACTTATCAATTGCAAAATCTAATAAACCCGTTTGGACAAACGTATCCAAATTTGCCAGTGGCCAAGTGATACCAAAACTAATTAAGTTTCTTCCAATGTCATTAGTAAAAACCCGCTGATTTAATGCTCAATGTCAGCTTAGAGTACTTATATATTAACTTAAAAATGTCACATACAATAAAGAATTATGCATTACAGGCCAAACATGCTGCCCAATGATCCCATGATTTGTTACTTTGTTTTTTTTTCTGTCTGTGGGAATAAATTTAAAAAATATTTATTCCCACAGACAATAAATATAGGGACTATTGAAATTTAAATATAGAAAAAAATGTTAAATTTAAAATCTTAAAAGTTAAAAAAAAAAACAATCACAAGGCAGTATTGGTTCTGGGACAGCTTATCGGACTGTTGTGCACGATTCTTCACTGCACTAGATAAATTTTTAAGTTTAAGGCTCTGAGCAATAACAGGGAATCAGCATATATTGACAAATACTATTCTAATAAACTATGAGTTCAGTTATCAAGTGGTTACCATCATCATTGGCTACGTTTGCATAAACGGGTTGCAGTAGGTTTTAAAATTGATCAGTTTTTTCTAGGGATGGACGGGATTGGATTTTCAGTTCGGGACGGGACGGGACGGGATTTTTTTCTTCCCTCTTAAATTCGGGACAGGACGGGACGGGATTTTTGTCTTCCCTAATGCTCGTTCACGAATTTATTTTCTTTATTACAATAGTAGCATTAGGTTAAAAACAATGTCACATATAAATGTTTGTACCGTCCCAACTCAGCAAATTTCAAGAAATAAATTTAAGTTAAAAAATACTAACTTATATGCAATTCACAAAATAGCAAACATTAGAAACACATAAAAAATAGTAACACAATGAAATTGTTAATTATAGATAAAATACAAACTCATATAAAAATGGTAAATAAAATGTATTGTTTATTTATTATTATTTTTTAGGGATGGGCCGATTCCGATTCTCGATTCCGGGAATCGCGATTCTTGGCGGTATCGAGGCATCGTCGATTCTCGATTCTTTGCGCCACCGTGTTCGATTCCGATTCCGTTCGATTCCGACGAAAAATAGTGAAAACTCATAAAACGAGAGGTCTGCGGGTACCCGAAAATTCGGGTAATTACGTAAACCCAAGTGGTCGGGCGGGTTCGACACGTCCTGGGCTTTCGGGCGGGTTTTTATTACACATCAAGTCGGGCGGGTACCTACTACCCAAAAGAAATCGGATTGAAGATACCCGACATACTACTCGAAAGAAACCCGAAACTTTAAAAAATGTTCAACAATAATTAATTCAGATCACACAAAGCTTCTGACCTACAAAGTCCACGTAATATAATAGAATCAAGAAACAACGTTATGAACAAAGATGGTCGCGATCGATCAAGGATGGTCACGATCGCGATGTCAAGCTTAGAAGCAATCTTCACTGAACCGAACGTCTTACTCAGATAACCAGTCGTCTCCTTGCCGGCTCATAATTATCATACGCTTACTGCTTAATATCGTATCCTCGTATCCAGAGGGAACCGCCGCTAGCCGAGCTTGTGATAAGAGAGGTCTTATCGAGAAGATGATTGTTGCGGTGTTGCGGTATTTGGACACGGTAAACCGGAAGAGCGTGTCCTTCCCACAAAAACCATACACAAACACTAATCCCTGAAGTGATAAGGAAAGGACGTTGACAGGAGAAAAGAAATATTATCTCAAATTAGATGGAATTCGAAAAGTTTCTGCTATATTTAGTTGACCTTGGAGAACCACAAAAACACATCAGCCCTTTGTTTAGCTGTAGATTTTCTCTGGAACGGCAAGAGATAAAAGTTTCATTTTTGTCTCATTTGATTTATAAAAATTAGACAAAAAATATGAGCCGTCATTTGTGGTTGTCGGCCAAGTGGTTATGATTTTCGCATTTCGTAGTAGGAAATCTTTACCTCCTAATTATCTGCTCAGACGCACACACGCACACTCGTAGATAACAGCGGACTGGCGGACAGGCTTAATTGATAAGTAAACAAACTCCCCCACTCCCCCCTTCCAACTGATAAGGAGAGTGAGGCAGCTGTTTTTTCCAGCGAGCACAGAATAGAAATAGAGGGGCCAGCCGAGCGCGGCAGTGTAGCCAAGTTAGCAGTGCCCGTGTCCGCATGAGGAGTGGGGGGAACGGTGAGTCACCCTAGTCCCGAGCGTCTTGTGCGCTGCCAGGGGCCACCGCCGCGGATATCTCTGCTATCAGCAGCTGTCTGTTCAGTTGTTTACATTTAGCTGGAGCATTCACTTGTATGAAAGCATGCCTCAACGTTGCGTGGCTTACGGTTGTAATAACCGGGGGAAAATAAAAGGAGTAACTTATCACAGGTAAGGAAAAATATTAGTATGGGTTGAATGTATGTAATATTATTAAGTAGGGGTGTGCGAGTAGTGATTTTTGAAGTCGAGTCGAGTCGAGTAGAGTTTTGAAAAATACCCGCAAGTCTCGAGCTTTTTTCGAGTTGATTTTTTAAAGTTTATGATATAATAGTCATCATGTTTCTATATAATGGTAAAAAATATTATTACACTCAAATACAAATTAAAATTTTGAGGTAATTAAACTTAAAAGAGTTACTGGACTAGGCCAGATATACAAATATATGATACCAAAAAAAATAAAATCTTTTACTTAAACTCACCATAATTATTGATTTGATATATTTTTCAAGCCTTATATGTCTTTTATAACTAAAACGAACGGTTTACTTCAAGTATAACAAACGAGGTTTCAGTTATATTCATTAAAGATGGATTGACATTGTGAAAAATGGCCGAATTATTCTTTCGCACGTACCGAGCTTGGGTAAACGGCGGGAGTAACTACTCGACTGGAACTTTAGAGTATTTTGCAATAAGTCGAGTCGAGTCGGCTCGGAAAAAGCTTGATTCTTGAGTACTCGCCCACCCCTATGATTAAGATTTAAATGTAAACATGTATATTATAAGAATAAGTTTGTTGTGGGTTATTCTAAGCTGTAATTCTACAACGGCTGGATGGAATTTTACTAATGAGGTGTCAGATTAAAGATGTTTTACGTCGATTCGCCAGTAAGTTCAGAATCTTATGAAATAACATCTAAGTACATTAAAGGGCTGAATTTACGGAGAAGTGGCGCTTTCCCTTTGAATTTGTTCAAACTCAATAACCTTTTTTATGTAGAAATTATAATTAATTGTATTTTAAAAGCTGAATACCAAGTTGGGATCGTGTATTCTATACTGTACTTTCTAACAATACGTGCCAACTATAACGACTGTAACTATTCTATTAACACATAATCTATTTACCTAACCAACTCAACTAATGTTAAATCCTTTTTATTTCATTCGACTAAGAAATAAAGTTTTACAGTTTCCCTGCTGACGAAGAACTACGACGACAGTGGGTGAATGCATTTAATCCTACTGTTAAAATCAATAAGTAGGAAATATTTGAACATAAAACTATATAATTTCAGCAAACAATACAATGATAAACTTCACACCAATCGTGTTAGGAACCACCTGACTAAAGTTGTTACCTTTTTAGGTCAGTAGGCAGATAAATACGTGTTAGATGTGTAATTAAGGCTATTTACTTGTCAGAATTAAAACTTAAAACAAAAGCCTGCTTATTTTCTTGTACCCTAAATCATTCATTACTATTATTATTGTTACCAGAGTAGAAAAAAGTAAGAATAAAAACCATATAGTGAAAACGTTAAGTTTCATGATTTATTTTCATTAATGTGCCACTCACTCATATGTCAGCAGTGAGACGCAACGTGGACGCAGTGGCAGCGCCTAGATCCCGAGCCGCGTGCAGGACAGATTTTATATCCTCTTCAACCTAACTTTTCTCCGTTACCAATGATGGTAGAATTTTCCAAAAAATATATGTCTAGGTTCAACTCATGCTCTCAAACTTTGCTGCAGACGAAACTTTCCTGACCAAAAAATAAAAAATTTCCTCACAGACTAACTTTTTCATGTTTTCACAGTAAATTTAATGATTCCTTTAGGTATTTTTTATTAATAAAAGCAAAATATAATATATACTAAATTTTTAACCTACTATCTGTGAGTAGCACTAATAAACATTATATGTTCCAAGTTTGGTAATTGTAGGACCACTCTAAGTGCTTCTAATCATCGTGTATTTGAAAAAGGTTTTTTAATGCTGTTTGTCTCATTTAGCGCGAGTTGTCCGCATAAGGAGTGGGGGAACATGGCTACAATGCCCGTAATGTTGGTTGAGTACGTGTAGCCCCTCTCTTTCTATTCTGTGCTCGCTGGTTTTTTCTATCTCTCTCTCTCACTCTCTCTCTCTCCCCCCCTCTTTCCTTTCTTCCTCTATTCTGATGTAATTTCTGGTTTCTGCCTCTTTCATATTTCACCAACTATTATTTTCTTCTCTGAAGTTTTAGAATAGAACTAATGTTATGATGAAACAAATTATTATTGGTTGTTGTTGTTTAAAATATAAATACTATTTCATCTATATATTCTGAAATAATAATTTTAGTCCCTAAATTGACTGTAAAAAAAGGACTATAAAAAAGGAACAGACTAGATCCAGAGAGAGACCAAATCCTTGTTTTCATTAATAGAAATTTGAAATACCATCCTAATTTTTAGTTTAAAATAAAATACTTTTCAAGATGTAAGGCAAACTGTCGTTTCAACTAAAACTTGTTTATTGTTTTTTTAAAGAGTTTTGATGTTTTTATTCGTTTGGCTAGGAAAATATTTTTGGATTTATGAGTTTTTTCTTCTTTTTTCACCTGGAATCGGAATCGAGCCCGGAATCGAGAATCATGAGTAAAATTTCAGAATCGGAATCGGAATTGGAATCGAGAAATTCTGGAATCGGCCCATCCCTATTATTTTTCATTAAATTTGAATTTTTATTCTTTCTAATTTGAATGCATTGAAAAATAGAAATAGTATAAACAAGAAATAAATAATATAACATGCATTTTTTAACATTTGATAGAAACACAATAGTTTATAAGTTTTTTATATAAAAACTAAAAATAAATTTAGTTTCAAGATGACAACCATAACACTAGTTTTTCCAAGCTTAAAATTATAAATTTGAAGTTCACAACTCCCAAACTTAATATTTCTTTAGTTACATAAAATATTAATCAGCTAAGTATTAGAAATTTCTTAAAAGTCTCAAAGTCTTTACTTTTGTCAATTTTTTTTACTTATTTATGAAAAATAATCAGACTTTCGGCTGGGATTCAAAGATCTGAATTAGTTTAGAAAATTGAATCAATGGGCAAAACTACAAATTGTAGCTGACCAATGTGGCCGACAATATGAACAATCATCACTGTCACACCTTATAGCAATTTGTTTTCGTTGATCAACCGCTATCAGTGAATAACTAAGATTGCTTTTCACATCCAATTGCGAGTTAGCAATCCTACATTTGCTGTTTATCAACGATCGGCAAATACGTGCAATCGTTTTTCACGGCTGATCGCGAGTTTCGTAAAGCAACATCAGCCGTTTATCCGCGATCGGCAAAGACGCGGCCATTCGTAAATTCCGCCTATTCGTGATCGGTAAATACGCGCGATCGTTTTTCACGGCCGATCACGAGTTCCGTAAAGCTACATCGGCCGTTAATCCGCGATCTACAGATACGCGCTAGCGTATTTCGCGGCCGTTCGCGAACAGCGCTAATCTATTTTTGCCGTTCATCCGCGTCTGGAAAATACACGCGATGGTTTTCGCGGCCGATCAAGAGATTTGCAAAGCCGAATTTGCCGTTTATTTACGATCGGCAAATACGCACGATAGTTTTTAACGGACGATCGCGAGTTTTGCAAAGATGGATTTGCCGTTTATTCGCGATCGGAAAATACGCGAGATCGTTTTCCGCGGCTGATTGCGAGTTTTGCGAAGTTACACCCGCTGTTTATTTGCGATCGCTAAAACGAGCCCGTCCCGAAAAATTTCCCGAAGTAAATAAAATCCCGCCCGAAAATCGGGAATTTAATTTTCCCGAAAATTTCCCGAAATTTCGGGACCCGACCATCCCTAGTTTTTTCCATCATCATTGGCTACGTTTGCATAAACGGGTTGCAGTAGGTTTTAAAATTGATCAGTTTTTTGGGACGCAAAGTATTTTACCGAATTTTGCAAGCATTAAACATAGTGTAAATGGAAATTGATATTAATATAAGTTTGAGCATCAAACCGAATTTTTCAATGGAGTCAAAAACTGCGCTTGGAAAACGAAGGAGACATTGTCAATGCATATTGCTTGGTTCGCCCAGCAGTGACATGTGTTACCTCAAAAATCAAATCAAATCAAAATCAGCTTTATTTCGTGTAATATACATATATACATACCATAGTAAAGTTATTGATGAGAATAACTATTTTATATATAGACAATTTTGGTTTAAAAATTTAAAATGACTATACTAAGTATTGAAATATAACTCTCACTTAGGCTATTCCCGCCCGTGCGTGAGAGTTGCCGTTATCTTATAAATTTTAATTATTATTATTGAGCTGAACTTTTAAATTAAATTTTGGAGAATAATAATAATAAATAAATCAGGAAAGGAAATTATGCTGAATTGAATTTGTTAAACATGAAGACGGTGTTTAAAATATATTCAACAGTATTTCAATAAACAATTTTCAATTACATTGTACAATTAGTTGTTGTGCATCTTGATGGGGACAGACAGACGGACGGACAGACAGACAGATAAGACACCCTGGCAGTAGTGATGGCAGTAGTAGATAAGACCTTATTGCTTGGTACGCCCAGTAGTGGTACGCCCGTATTAAGTAATACTTTCAATAGTTTTTTTGTAGATGCTGTTGAGGAATTAGTTGTACCCAATATTACATCCCAATCACTTAACTACAGTTCGACAAATGACGCCTCAGTAAATCACATTTTTAAGTTTTCGGTTGTGAGTGAAAATGATATCAATAAAATTGTGTTATCTTTTGATAATAAATACTCAACAGGAGCGGACGACGTACCAATTACTGTCATCAAGTCGGCCCTAAACTTTATAATAGGCCCATTAACTCATATTGTAAATTACTCACTGATGTCAGGAACATTTCCAAATCAACTCAAAATTGCTAAAGTAATTCCTATATTTAAAAAAGGCAGTTTAGAAGATGTTACCTGTTTTAGACCAGTATCTCTACTTTCAGCATTTTCAAAAATTTTAGAAAAGGTAGTATATAATCAGTTTTATAATTATCTAGAGTTTAATAAATTGTTTGACGATCAACAACATGGTTTTCGATCAAATAAATCTACTATCTCAGCCGGTATAGAATTCATCGAATCAGTTATAAATTCCATAGACAAACGAGACAAAGTTATTGGCATATTTCTAGATCTATCTAGAGCCTTTGACAGTGTTGAACATAATAAATTAATTGATTCACTTTTTTCTTTAGGAATAAAAAATACGGAATTGACATGGTTCAAATCGTATCTTAAGGACAGAAAACAGTTTGTTGAAATTGATCAATTCATTGAACATAAAAATATTACCTATAAAGAAACTTTTAAATCACAGATACTGTCAATGAAATATGGAGTCCCACAGGGATCAATCCTGGGTCCCCTACTGTTCCTCTACTATTTAAAGGGTCTACCCGGATTAGTTGCAGGTATAAATAAGAACATATGTCTTTATGCTGATGACACAAACTTAAACATCACCGGAAATTCAGAGGATAGTGTCGAGGTAACATCTTTTATTGCTTTATCCCTGATTAAAGAATACTTAGACAGTAAAAACCTGCTTTTGAATTCAAATAAATCCAACTTTGTTGCTTTTTCCACAAAACAAATAAAAAATAAACTAAGTCCGACGATATTTGTTGAGAATGATTTAATTGATCAAGTTCAGGAGACAAAATTTTTGGGATTAATTATTGATGAAAATTTAGCCTGGGATAGACATGTGGATCATGTACTAAAGAAAACTTCTAGTGGCATTTTTGCTCTAAGAAAAATGAAAAAAACTTGTAATTTAGATACCTTAAAAACTATTTACTTTGCGCTAGTTCATTCGCACATAGCTTATGGTATAAGTATATATGGGAACACAACTAAGAAAAACCTGGATAGAATTTTAATACAACAAAAAAGGGCACTTAGAATAATATTAAAATTAAAACAAACTGACTCTGTCAAAAAATATTTTTCAGAACTAAACATATTAACAGTTTTTAGTTTGGTAATTTATGAAACCATTAAATATACATTTTTAAATAACAAAATTGTCATTGGAAATTCTACTCACACTTATAACACCCGATCACACCGCTTTGTTGAAAAGCACAACCTTGAATTTTTTAATAAAAAAACCACTTTTGCAGGAAACAAATTTTTTGACTGTTTACCAAGACAAATTAAATCAGAAAAGAATTGCAATAAATTTCTCAAATTGTTAAAGGAATTTTTGATGAAATCATCTTTATATTCATTGGAAGAATTTAATCATAATTAGGATTTTTTTAAATAATTAATTTATATTTACATTTAAGCGACAAATATTGTATTTACAATGTTATTATAGGAATTTTTTTGACTCTATTCCTTGTATGTGAACTGATGTACATTTTTATTTGGAATAAAGAAGTTTTGAATTTGAATTTGAATTTGAATTTAGTGATGGTTTTACTATGCAGAGAGGTTTTATTGCGCAGTTTTCGACTCCGTTTAAAGATATGCGATGCTCTGTAATACCAAAAGCGTATGCGCCTTTCTGGCACGCTAAGGTAGTGTTGGCACAAGCACACTGCTATGCAGCCTGCCCTCTTGCGTAAGCTTGGGTGCCAATTATACAGATGTACCGCCAAGTTGAAGCTGTTTCGACGTTTTTTAGGGGTGGGCGAGTAGTGGATTTTGAATTCGAGTCGAGTCGGGTCGAGTATTAAGCCAACTACTTGAGTATCGAGTCAAGTCGAGTAGTTGTTTATGAAAAGTAATGTAAAGTTCATTTTTTTAAGTAATTAGGTCTTCGAATTACAATTAATTAAAACTAATTGTTTTATGTAAACCAATTAACTCCACAATTTCCTTCTCATTTTTTACAAATCAAATGAAGCAGAAATGAAGGCTGTGTATTATTCAAAAGATAAACTATGAATACAAATTTGAAGTTGTAAAATGAAAGGTCAGAGCTAAATATAGCTGTAAGTTTTCAATTTCTGAATTCTGAGAGATGGTAATTCTAGGTAACCGTTGAAATCCATTCTTCTATGAGTTAATGAAATACTGTTGAGGTTATTGTTATGAAAAACTCATGGACGGCTGCGAAAACGATAGCGCGTGTCTGTCGATCGCGGATAAACGGCAGCTGTAGCTTTTTGAAACTCGCGATCTGCCGTGAAATACGATCGCGCGTATTTGCCGATCGCCGATGATCGGCAAATGTAGCCTTGCTATAATCGCGGTCCACCGCGAAAAACGACTGCGTGTATTTGCTGATCGTAAATAAACTAAATGCAACTTAGCGAAACTAGCGATCGGCCGTAAAATACGGTCGCGCGTATTTACCGGCCACAAATGAACAGAAAATGCTGCTTATTTAAGTTTCGTTTTGTAGCAGATTTCTATTTGGGGGGTGATGGTGTGATGGTGGTGCAGCCAAGGATGGGTTGTGATTAGGATGTGTGAAGTTTCCCAGGCCGGTAACAGTTATTTAATTTGGATTAGGTGCTGGGAATAAAGGATAGCAAACTGAAAATTGTGGTGAAGGAGAACTCTGTACTGATATGGAACCGGGATTACTATTGAACTGAAACTTAAACTGGAGGATCTACCAATAGGATATTGTTTTAGGATTGGAAGCGAATTGATATACCCAAAGGAAGGATCAGTCTGCCAGATTGACCTTGCCGTAAGCAAGCTTTGATGGACCCTAAACTACTTAAATTCTAAAGATTGGAACAATTTACCAAAACAGACTTCATGTACTGACAAGTTACCTAAGTCATTAAATTCGTGATTCTAAGGTCAAATTCCCTACCTAAACTATTGAGTATCAAGCCAAGCCTAAACTGATAATTTATTGTAGTGAATAATTTATTTCTGAAACTGAGCCATTTACGGATTTACAATGGAATAATACTAACATGTGACTAGAACATTGGCGTGGGCAGAAGGCTCACGCCGCGGCAATACTATTTTATATCAGCTACATTATTTAGATTTACCAGAATCACCCTAACCTTGCTTCCCCTAGCTAACCCCCTTAATATTAAGGTACTTAAGCACTCATGGTGAGCTTCGGACGGTTGGTAGAAAATAAGCCGGGTCTGCGGACGATTTTGTACACCATGTCACTCCAAGCCCGTCCAGGTCGACAAGAAGGAGAGTTCGAGAGGGCACCGGAAAGGAGGGGGTAACGGTCAACAAAAGTTCCGACAAGGACTGTGGTTTTGGATCACGGCGGCTAATGACTTTTGGTGACATATATATTGGAAGTCGTGGCGTTGCACGGCACAGTTTTAAGTTTTCATTTGTAAATGAAGAGGAGGTTGGTAAAGTAATCTCTTTAATAAAAAATAAAAATTCATGTGGATATGACGAAATTCCTATTAAGTTATAAAACATGCAAAGCTATACTTAAGTAAAATTTTAAGCCATTTAATAAATTCATCTTTTGTTTCAGGAATTTTCCCCGACCAATTAAAAAAATCTAAAGTAATTCCGATCCATAAGAAAAATGACCCAGAAACTGTATCGAACTACCGAACAATTTCCATTCTTCCAGCTTTATCAAAAATTTATGAAAAGATTGTTTATAATCAATTATTAAAGTATCTTGAAGATTCTAATTTAATCAACAATTCACAGCACGGGTTTAAGCCTAATAGATCTGTAACAACAGCAGCTTTATCTTTCATTGAATCTTTAATAGAATCAGTGGATAAGGGGGAGTGGTACAATTGGAATTTTTATGGACCTGTCTAAGGCATTTGATAGTGTCAACCACCAAATATTGATAAATAAATTAAAAATTCTAGGTATATCAGAAACATCAATGAAATGGTTTGAATCTTATCTTCAAAACCGATCTCAATTTGTGGAAATTACACACTTAGCACATGAGAGCAAAATTCTTAAAGTGTCCTCAGAAACCGAAATCATTAAATTTGGGGTCCCGCAAGGTTCAATTTCTTTGCTACATAAATGATACACCAAATTCACTTACATGTTTACCAGAACATAATCTTTGTTTCTATGCAGATGATACAAATCTTAAGGTATCAGCCAATACAGTACAACAAGTAGAAATATTAAGTTTTACTGAATTAGAAAATATTGGACATTATTTACAACAGCATAACTTAATTCTGAATCCCCAAAAAACTAACGTCATAAGATTTAGAACCCATCAAAATAAACAGTTAAATGATCCCATGATTATATACAATTCTCAAGAAATTGAAATAAAAAATTGTGTGCAATTCTTAGGGTTAACAATTGATCAGCATTTAAATTGGGACAAACATGTGGATAAGGTAGTATCGAAAATAAGCTCAGGTCTTTATTCCCTTTACAGAATGTCATTTTTCTGTAACCAAAAAACATTGAGAGAACGAGAGAAGTATATTTTGCAAACATTCATTCTCATTTATCTTTTGGTATTGGTTTTTACGGTTCAACATCTAAAGCAAACATGGATCATCGATGTAAATAAATACAACTGGATAGCGTGCTCCCTGTAAGGCTCGTGTGGTGATTTCCGAGCCAACACAGCTGTGCGTTGAGGTTGCAGCGGGGCCGAATTGAAGGGGCGTTGGGGGAAAAGCACGAAACTGTATTGTTAACTGTGTTGAAACCGAACGGATTTTGGAGCAGTTTTATGGGTAAACCTCGCTATAATAGCTGTATTGCTATAACTATTGAGTAATTACAATTAATATTTAACTAGACGGTCAGTACAAGTTGGCCGGCAAAAGATCCGTTCCCCCATCGCCCCTGCAAAATCTTAAACGCAACCACTGCCGGCGGCTCGCGTTGCGGGGCCTGAGTTACCAATCCAGTGTACTTATTTACATCGATGACATGGATAGAATCCTTAAACAAAAAAAAGCTATTCGAATCATATTGCAACTAGATTACAATGAATCCACAAAAGAAAAATTTAAAGATTTAAATATTTTAACAGTGTATGGCCAATATATTTTTGACACAATTCTATTGGCGAAAAATAATGAAAATAAAACATTACCAGAAATTCATCCATATAATACCAGAAATAAAAAATGTATTATTCCAAATCATCACCAATTAAAATTTTATGAAAAGAAGCCATCATATGTTGGGCAGAAGTACTTTAAACATTTACCTAGTAATATTAAAGATGAAGAAAACTTCAAAAAGTTCAAATCTAAACTTAAAAGCTTTTTAATTGAAAAATCCTTGTATTCTTGGGATGAGTTTTTTACCACCTCCTCTTGGATATATTATTAGGTTATGGTTAAAAAAAAGATATTTTCATTTTATTAGACTCTTTTTATATAACTGACCTGTAATTATATTTACTTTTACTAATCAACTTCATGTACCTTTTTGTTTTAGCAACTATTAAATAAACCTTTCTGATAGAATAAGACACTATTCAGCTGTATATTTGATGTATACTCAATGAATAAAGATCTTGATTGATTGATTGATTGATTGATTGATTGATATTTGTGAAATTAGCGAGCGGCCGTGATAAAGAATCTGTCGATTGAGCATAAACAGCAAATGTAGTTTTGCCTAACTCAAGATCGGCTGTAAAATTCGATCGCACACATGTAAATCTCACGTAATTTTGATGGCAAGTAAACGGCGGGAGTAACTAACTACTCAACTCGTTTTTTTCGGGTAGTAGGAGCTACCCGACCCGTGCTCGAGTAGTTGTAAAATTTTGGGTAATTACCCGACCTTCAGGTACTCGCCCACCCCTAACGTTTTTTCATCTCATCAGGAACAGATAAACAGCAGATTCCAGCTGTCACTGTACTACAGCAAGCTCAGATTCCAGAGCTCAATCCAAGGCAGCGTAGGAGAATAAACTCAACTATGAAATTCATCTGCCTAAGAAAGATCATGGACGATTCAACAACGTCCATCTCCTTGGAAATTGAGAAGTTCTCTTGAAAAATAAATTGGAAAAATTATAATTTATAGTCATTATATACATTTATTCGAGTAATTTTGCAGGCAAAATATTTGTAGGGTTGAGAATTGATGTGTATCTTTTGCAACTGGTTTTAATGTGCATCAGATGATTGTGCGATATTTTACTAACTGAATTCACGGGTAATGTCCAACAATATCACACCTTTGATTAGATAAACATTTTTATGGTTAAAATGTCATAGTAAATTTTCGAAATTTTTGAATTTTTTATTAATTGAAAATTAAAAATATTGAAAATTTAACAGACAC
The DNA here is from genome assembly GCA_035578135.1 of Flexamia atlantica. Lineage (NCBI taxonomy): Eukaryota > Metazoa > Arthropoda > Insecta > Hemiptera > Cicadellidae > Flexamia > Flexamia atlantica. Next base: position 10,305,336 of record JAQJVK010000007.1, on the reverse strand, counting down.
TGACAAATTTAGTTATTTAATTTTGGGAAAAGAATCAGTTAAAAATCCTTTCCTGAAAAAATGTATCTATTTCATTTAAATAGACCCAGTTGGTCGAGCTCGAACACTTTTTCCAAGTTCTCTTTAGCATAACATGTTATTAAACTTGAAAGACTCATATTTAATTCATGATGGGTAATATTGTGATGGATGATTTTGTATTGTGAAGGTGCCGACCATACTTGACAGGACGCACTTGCAGCTCCCCCGATCAAAGGTACTTTGTGGGACAAATCGACTACCTCACTTTGGAAGCGGAATCGGCTAACTGCACCTCTGTAAGTATTTCTGTGATAGTAGGAAGGGTTATGATCAGTCGGATCATTGCTCTAAAAAACAAATTAATTAGTCTCTAAACAATCTGTTACATAAACTAAATTACTTCTTGCAAGAAATCACAATTTCCGTCTAAATCGGGACTTCTACAGGTAAAGGAGAGAAAGTTCAACAATGGCTGCAGTTTAAACTGCTATTATGCAGTGCCTGAACTCTTTCAAAGGTAAGCTTGCTGTTTATCCTTCTTTTCCTTAAATTAAAATCCTGACCTATAGCCTGTCCTGAAGAAACTAAATAACTTCTCGATTAACATGATACCTGTTGTTCTATACTGGATATAAATAAAAAACATCTTACAACATTTGTAATATTTTTACACTTATACTGTTCTCACATACGAGACTATAAATATACATAATAAATTTCCGTCTTGTATGTGATTAAATTGTAAGTGTAAATATATTAAGTGTTGTTTCGACGTTCCTTTGTCATCCAGATTGTTGACAATATTTTGATGATGACATTATTTTGTTTGAGCCATCTTCCAAATGTTAAAATTTGCACATCTAGTGGGTTTTACCGTGAGATATATTAGTCTATCCGATAGAGTCAGATGTCCAGTCATTCTTACCGGATAGTTAAAAAACCCTTATTTGCACACCTCTTCCCAAATTACTGTTTTTTTGAATTTTGGGTATTTATTTGGGTAAGTACCCAGGGCATTTACCCCAACTTCTAATTACCTGGGTATTTTACATCACTAGTTGATACCAAGGAATTTTCTATGGTTTAGGCCATTGACATTTTTTTTGTCGCAGAACTGCCAGGTGGAGATTCGCGAACCGTACCGCCCGCCACAGGAGACCACTTGGACAGGACCAGGCTTCATGTTGACGCGTCCAGGAGCAGACCTCGAGTTTGTCGTGGACAACATCAAGACATCCATGGAGTACGACATCGTCATCCGATACGAACCCAAGGTATACGATTGAAATGTTGTTTGCCAAAAATAAATTAAAATCGCCTTTTAGAATTAATTTGGTGAACAGTTTTTAAAAAATCTTTAGTTGAGGTGTTTTTATATGGTTCGAACAGTTCACACACTTTTAGTGAGCATTGCTTTATTATGTAAACGCAGGTAACACTTATACTTTATTATATAAATAAATATTTAGTTACATTTTCCTTCTTCTTTTTTTTTTTAAAGCCTCAACTGCCTGTCGCATGGGTTAGTAAGCCTGTGCGGCGATCTAAAGGCAGTGAGGTACCATAGCGGAAATAGTCACAGGCCAGCCAGAGGTGACCGCTCATGATGGAACATGAGTCGCCCACCGCTGGGATTGAACCAGCGACGTTGACACACGGGGCCACCGCTTTACCTCTGGGCTACAGCCTCGGGTCCTTTGCTAGTTTGAATTAATACATTGAAGGCAGCATGGTTACAGTACATGGTTAGGCTTTCTGTGTTTAAATTATTCCAAAGCAAGTTGTATGACATTTTCAAACTCAAACGAAATAAGACGACACCTCATCTTTTGGTTTTTAGAAGTCTTATGCACTTCAGAAACCTTTGCTAATGATAAGAAACGAGTTCAGTTCTTTCCCAGCTGAAAGATTTAATGTTATTCGAAAATATTGTATTATTTTCGCGCAGTAAGAAAAAGAGAAAACTACAGTTCTGACCACAGCATTAGGCAGGTGAGTGAGTGCGCTGGTGTTAAAAATATGTTGTTTGGCTAATCATTTACCCATCTGATGTTATTGACAGTGATGCTCTTTGAGTTTTCCAAAATTAGATGATCATTGAAATACGTGATGATTAATCTTGTTTTCTATTCACTATTAGCGAATTTCCTCTGGAATAAGCTATTACCGTCGTTTTCACAGAATGGACAAAAATATCTGTTCAGGATAACCTCAGCAATCATATTAATGAATGAATGAATGAATGAAAAGTGCTTTATTGTACAAATATAATATACAGGATACAGGTTATGGTTACAAAGCACATAAAAACAATGGTTAAAAACCGTCTGTTTAGTTGGCATTTTAGCGAAAAAGAGTTCCTGTAGGATTTCCCGCGGTGCACTTCCACTAAATTCACAGAAAAAAAAAATTAACAACTTTGCACACTAATAATCAAACAAGCTTATTAGCTTTATAGAAAATAGAGAAATTAGCTAAATAAAATGACTTGTTGACAAACATACGTGCTACATTAAAATTAACCCATCTGATAATAGACTCAAAAACAAGATAAATTTTAAACAACTCAAAAATTTGCCTTCTTGATTAGATAAAGTCTAATACTTGTCTTAGTTACTGTAAATTTTCAATTAAATTTACTTGCTTTCTCTAACTTTTCCCGTTTTACAATACTTATGATATGACAGTCATTTTTATCTAATTAAACAATGTTTTTTTTTGAAGAGTAAAAGTATATATTTGAAAGAAATGTGTTAATCCTTATTACCTAAAAATAAAACAATTATGGATGACAAATATATCTACATAATAATTAATGCATGACCTATTTTTCCTATGAACATAAACAGGATTAAACACCACAAAAACATTTTGGCATTCATAGATTGGAATATTGAACATTCAGCGTGACGTGACCAGCATAACACAGTATCTAGCTTTTTTTATTACCTAAATTATTATATTGTAAAATTAAACTCTGTTATTAATTCTCGCCGATACGACCAGGCACTTTTTAAGTAATGTACTAAGCCTCGCCAATTTCTCCCATTCAAGTATTCGTCAAATTCTGCTTTACTCAAAAAAGATTTCCCAAAGCATGCTTTTCTTATGTCTCTTAAAATTGGGCAATTTGCAATGAAGTGAAAAACTGATTCATTCTCATTTAAATTACACAGAGAACAGTTGTAATTCACCCCAGTAATCCATGGTTTGTAATTAAGGTCCAGCAGCTCTGCTCTAGCCTTAACCGCCCATGAGATAATGCTAATTTCGTGCTTATCGTTAAACAAATTTTTGTCTCCAACAAGGTCAAGGTCGATGGTGAGGTACTGCAAGTGATACAGCGATGTCATCGCTCGGCCGCGGCACGTGCTTCTCCACGCCTCCCTTTCCGCGTCGACTATCCTCGTTAGCCGCATTTCTAAATCATGCCTATGAACAGGAGAAAAATCTACCACTATACCGTGTTTAACACCCATCATTTTCCAATTTTTGCACCAAAATATGTTTTTTTGTATTACATATTCAGCAAGACGCTTAGGCAAGCGATCATCAGATAGTGACAGAACTTTCAATAAATATTTAATATTGACTAACATAGTGGCTAAATGTAGTTTATCTATATTTGTTTCAACATATAAAACATAGTTTGGTGTGTTCTTTGGTAGGTGCAATAATATTTTTATAAAGAGTCTTTGGACCGATTCCAGTTTGTCATCTCGCAATATCCCCAAACCTGTGCTCCGTAGCACATCATGGTTCTCACTACCGCAACAAAACACTTTAATTTAGCACTGAGTGCAACTTCATTCCGACTTAACATATTTCCCCAAACAAAATTAACCGCCAATTTAGCAGTGTTTACCTTGTCTTCAAGATGTTTTTCCCAAGAAAGTGTTTGTGAAATATTTATCCCTAGATATTTATAAGTGTTTACTATTTCGATACGCTCCCCTTTATAAAACCATTTTTCATTCGCCCCTAATTTTCCGCCCTTTTTGAAAATTATTACTTTTGATTTAGATAGGTTAACAGTTAGATTCCACACTGAACAGTACTTTTCAAGATTATTTATCATATGCTGGAGCCCAGTAGGTGTAGGTGATATTAAAACGATATCGTCTGCGTATAGTAAAATGTTTACCCTGTTTGTACCAAAGTTGCAGCCTCCTCCGAGAGCATCCGTTAAGTCGTTTATAAACAAACAGAACATCAAAGGCGAGACCGAGCAGCCCTGCCTTAAGCCGACGGTAGTTTCAAAACTACTTGTTACACCCTCTTTACACCATACACTGCAACTGGTACCGTCGTAATAATTTTTTAACAATTTTAAAACCTTCGATGAAATACCCATACATGATAGCTTATAAATCAGCGACCTCCTATCGATTGTGTCGAATGCAGACGAAAAATCCACGAAGAAAGAATAAAGTTTTTGTCCCTTTGTAGCCAATTGTATACTAGCCATACATGATAAATTGAATATGTTGTCCGAAGTTGAATTTCCCTTCCTAAACCCAGCCTGGAATTCCGTAATAATGTTTCTTTCGCGTACCCACGATTGCAATCTGTTGTTTACTAGACTAATAAATAGCTTACATATAGTGTCGATGAAGGAGAGACCCCTATAGTTTCCAACCAAATTTAAATCGCCTTTTTTGTGCAAGGGAAAAACAATAGATTTTTTGAAACTCGCTGGTATTACACCATCTTTAAAAATTTTGTTATAAACTGAAAGTAGCCTCTCCAAAAAATGATTTGATGTGTTTTTAAAAAACTCGTTTGGGATCCTGTCAAAACCAGGTGCTTTATTAGTTTTTGCTTGCCTTAAAATTAATTTGATTTCCCCTAAAGTAAAATCTCTATCTAAATAGCTGTCTAAAACATAAGGTTCTGCGTAACTGATACTGCCTCCTGATAAAGCGGGATTAAGTAAACTCTGAAAATGAGTGACCCAATCAGCTGGCTCTATGCTACCAATGCGCCTGACAGTGTTCTTTTTGAAAAAATTTACCGCTTCCCAAAATTGTTTTGAATTTTTAACTTGATTTAATTTCTTACTCGCACATAGATTCTTGAATGCTTTTTGGGACTCAACGTATTTAGTTTTTACTTGCTCTGAATTAGTTTTCCTAAACAAATTTAAAAGCCTAAATACCTTTTTCCTAGTCGCAAGGCATTCTAAATCAAACCAGGGTTGTTTGAATTTTATTTTGACACTATTTTTTCCAGGATTTTGCTTAAAAGATGCAGCCTCTGTAATAAACTTAGTTACAACGTCAATATTTCTGGTTGTCAAGTGAAAGTTTGAAATTACTTGTGATCTTATCAAGTTTATCACTGTAATACTTCTGGTCGTTATCAGTCCACCTTAGTTTGGGCAATAAAGGCAGAACCACCTCTTCTCATAACACCTGCGACCAGGATTCCCCACCTAACCCATTATTGTTATAAAAGGACAAATTTATAGCGATCGGGAGATGATCTGACCAAGGCTGCGACAACACTTTAAAATCTCTGATAAACTTAAGGCCGTTGATTGAAACTGCCGCCAAGTCTATAACTGAATTTCCCACACCACTTACTAAAGTAAAATCGCCGTCACTATCACTCTCCGATCTCCCATTTCAAACTAATAGGCCACAATCGTTCATTAATTCCAAAACTTTTAAACCTTTATTATTTAAAACTAAGTCTTTTGTTTTTCTTTCCCTACTCAAATAAGGATTAATATCTTCTAGTACGACCTCTGATAAGCACTGCTCATTTCCAATACGTCCATTCAGATCGCCCATTACAACAAGGTTATTATTAATACTAAATTTAGCGCAAAAAGACTGAAGTTTTCTAAACTCGGGATCCCAGTTGTTAAAATTTAAATACACTGGCAAGATATAAATATCTTCCTTAGCTATCCCAGTACTGACGTGCACTAAAGTAAAATCTTCCACTTCCTTAAAAACACAGTTTTTAATTCCATCCGAGTTCTCATTGATTAGGAAGATTAAACCTCCAGAATACCTACCTAAATTACCTGCCCTGGTCGCCGGACAAATATGACATTTAAAAAAGGGTAACTTACAAATAATAGAATCTTTTTCCCTATCCGGAATAAACGTTTCCAACAAAAAAACAACATCATAGCTATTTATTAGTTCAAAAAAAGTATTGTTATCTAACTTAGACTTTAGACCTCTTACATTATATGCTAGAATGTTTATCTTACACTCGTTGTTCTGGACCTGATGTTCCGTGACTGCCCGTTGTGTGACTGGTAAGAGATAGACAAAGCCCCCTCAACCCGAGCCTGATGAGCTCTTGGCCGCTGCCGCCCTCGCGTAGGTGTCGTACTCTGCCTCAGCTGTCGGTGCCCCTGGTTGTGGTGGAATTCGCACCTTTCCCAGTCCATGCTCCTTCAACTGCTGCAAGAAGCCAGAGAAGTCCTGGTTGAGTAGTTGCTGTAGCTTGGCGCATCCGTCCTGGCCTCCTCCTCGTAATGTACCGTAGTCCCACGTGAATCGGACACCTTCCACCGTGAGATGGTCGTAGAAAAGCTGCATCCTCCGCTTGCCCGCTACACACTCGATCTCCGCCCGTAAAGCGCCGAGATGCGCCCGCTTGTCTCTCACTTCCCGCGCGTAGTCGCGCTGTACTGAATAACCAGTTCCCTTAAGCTGACGAACTCGCGACATAATGTAGTCGATATCCGCGTCTACGGGAAAATGGGCTATAATCGCTGACTTGTCCTTGCCTAGCTGATGAGCTCTATTCACCCATATGTCGTTGGACGCGCCAAAAACATCCTTACAGAACTTGATGACGTGATACTTATAATCTCGGACATTGTCTGGCAACTTTATTCCTCTGAAGATTAAATTATTGCGCCTTGATCTGCCCTCTAAGTCAACCAACTTATCTCTCACTGATTTTTCTCTATGTTTCAGCTCACTAACCTCGTGTCTTAATACCGCATTTTCATTTTCTAACACTTGCACTTTATTGGCCACGCACAGCACATCGTCTTTTGTTGCCAAGTTCGAAAGTTTTTGATCTAAAATATTGCTTAATAACACTGATAGCTGTTCGTGGGTCATTTCCCCTACCTTTTCGCCTTGCATTGTACCAAGTGAGTTGTCAGTAGAGACGTCGTTCGGCGGCGTATTTTCTCGCTGTCGTTTAATTGGTCTTGCCGACACGGGAGAAAGTATTGGTCGATTTTAGAATTATCAATCATAGGCATAAATATTAATTTACCGGCTCATATAAACTTGAGGAACACAGCACAGTCACCATTAGTAGCCGCGATCTCTCGTACACACGCGCGTGACGCGACACACCACCAGGAACCACGCTGACGGCTTCGCACTAACGATTCAGATTATGAGGTTCCCGGACCGTTTTACACACCGTTTTTATACTTGCAATGATCCCAGACTAATTAGCAATCCGATACGACCGCACCGGCGGGTGGATAATCTGATAATAATCAGTAAACTTAGAACTTAAACGGAGCGATAGCAAAGCTTGTTTACTCATTGCGCACCAGTAGTGCCAACCTCGCAGTCATATTAATATTTATATTAATTAATATCTTTTAATGTGTACTTTCTGAATATGAAGTGAGTTTATTATGAAAAGGCATTTTTACCTATACAAATCACGATTTGTTTCAAAATTTAATATGGGCTTACATGGGAAATAGATTTTTTTTTTACTGTCTCAAAGCACAATAACTCTTGTAAAAATTGTCCGATGATAACAAAATTGGTACAGACATATAAAACCAGGTTCTCTTGGACGAGTTTGTAAACCAGCCAGATGAACACACCCAAAAAAAGGGTTAAAGGCTTCATTTTACCCCCCAAAAATGGGTTTTTTGGGTTTTTCAAATTGAAAAATTAAATTTATCCAATTATTGTTTTCACCATTGGATTTAGCTAAAAAAACAGACAATTTGGTATTTTAAATCATTTCTCTTAGTCCATTGGTCTTTAAGATATTTCCACTTTTCTGTCCTGTATTTTGGTATCAGGGCAGCAGAATGCAGAATTTCTTATTCACTTTGCACTGAGTTTCAACGAATCCAGTGGAGAATTAAATGAGTTTATCGAAAGATATTTAATAGGATGTAGACTTTTTTAACTTGTTAAACGATTATAATCATAAAAAAACTAGCCTAGTTATCTCAAAGAAATCTTTATTTATAAAACCTATTCACTAATATTTTTTACAGAGACTACGTAAAACGAACCACGATTTATTATTTTTATGAATATATATTTATTATTTTACTTATTTATATATATATTTTTTGTAATAATTTATTAATTACTGTATTTTTTAAATTGGAAATTTGCTGAGTAAGCAGGTTTGCTGCAACGGGGGTATTTTATCTGTTGACATTTATCTAAAGAACTTAACCTTAGTAGTTTTAAATGTTTAAAAGTCATATCTAGTCGTTCTTCTTGAAGTCAATTTTTTTACATCCTTTTGTTGTCATATATTTCATTCTCGTTGATTCCCTTAGCTGAACTCGGTTATGTGTAGAGGAGCGGAGATTTCTCTAACATCAAGTCAGTTACGCAGCTGGAGTTTCTATTTTTTGCCACCCGCCTAATGCTGTAGCCAGAATTGTAATTCACAACTTTTAATTTTACTTTTCACAAGAGAATTACATTAAGTTGGCTTATTCTAAAAAAGCATTACAAATATTTCTGTATAGTTAATTTTTTGCATAAACATAACGGCCTTAAAGTACTAGGCAACTAATATGTGTCAACGTACGTTTTTAGCGTATTTCCCCATAGGGAAGAAGCTATTACCGTAGGTCTCATGGTAAGACCTAAGCCCCAGACCATGATAATTTTTTGTTTTGCAACCCCCAGAAGCAAAAAACACCATTCCTTCGAATTTTTAGATATATATATATATATATATACAGGGTGCGGCAAAAGTCAGTGTACCGAAAATGCAGTTAAACTATAGCTAGTATTAACAGCATTATTTTGATGTACCTGTCAGAGAAGATGCTCAAAGTGACCACCAACATTGTCTATACATTTGTAGCACCTTTTTGACCCTGATTTACAGATTTTGTTGCATAGTTGTGGTGTGAATAAAACATCAAAATGTTTCGTTATCAATTCTTTTAAATGTTCTAAACTTTGAGGTTTCTCCGAATCTTTTAACAAACCCCACTTACTAAAATCGCTCGGAGTTAGGATTGGGACCTAGCAGGCCAATCAATAGTTCCTCATCTTCCTATTCATTCATCGAAGTTATCATTTAAAAATGCTCGAGCATTAAGGCCGTAGTGCGAACATTAAAACCATTAATAATAGAAGTTAATAAAACAAGCACTACACTCATTAACTTAACTTCACTGTCAAAAGTGGTATACTAACAAAACAAACATTCATCGATAAAGAATAAACAAAGACAAAACAAACCATAACTAGATGAAGATAAGACAAAGAGGGACACTGAGAGATAATATTAGCGCGAGAGATAAACAATGACACTCACCGGCCTGCATGCAGCGGTACGCTGACTTTTGCCGCACCCGGTATATATATATATGTGTCTGTTAGCACGATAGCGGCCGTAAAAATGGTCCAATCTTGATGAAATTTGGTATAGACATGTAAAGTGGTAATCGATTGGACGAGTTCGTGAACCAGCCAGATCGGACCACCGGAAGGGGGGGTAAAGGGGGATGAACCCCCCCAAAAATGGTTTTTTTTTACATAGAAAAATAAAATTTATCGAATTTTTGTTGGCACAATTTAATTCAGCTCAAAAAAACAAACAATTTAGTATTTTGAATCACTGATCTATGTCCATTGGTTACCGAGATATTGAAAGTGGTAAACGCAGTACGTTGTCCCTATGTTATCCTTATGGGAAATAAGTAAAATTCGATATCTTGTTTATTTCTCTACATATCTTGATAAAACTTGGTAAATGGCTTCTTCTAGTTCAGATCTACTAAATATTGAATTAAAACCAACCAGTTTAAACATACCTTTAGCAGCAAACCTGCATACTCATTCCCCATGTTAATCTTATGGAGCTTACAAAAACATGTCAAATCTAGTCATGTTAGATAAAAATATATTGTTTTGCATTTGAAATTCGTTGAGTATGCAGGTCTGCTGCAACGGGAGTATTTATATATATATATCTATATATATGTCTGTTAACACGATAGCGGCCGTAAATATGGTACGATCTTAATGAAATTTGGTACAGACGTGTAAAGTGGTAATCACTCGGACGAGTTCGTGTACCAGCCCAATCGGACCACCGGAAGGGGGGTAAAGGGGGATAAACCCCCCAAAAATGGGTTTTTTCAGTTTTTCACATAGAAAAATAAAATTTATCAAATTTTTGCCATAAACTTGGTAAATGGCTTCTTCTAGTTCAGATCTACTAAATATTGAATTAAAACCAGCCAGTTTTAACATACCTGTAGCAGCAAACCTGCATACTCATTCCCCATGTTATTCTTATGGAGCTCACAAAAACATGTCAAATCTCGCTATGTTGGATTAAATATGTTGTTTTGCATTTGAAATTCGCTGAGTATGCAGGTCTGCTGCAACGGGGGTATTCTATATATCTTACATTTAAATCTTTTTGAGTGAATCTACATCGACTCGTCTTCAAGGACAAACTATCCAGTCGTAGAATGACTTCTTAAAGATTCCAAAACATGTTTTGGCTCAGTGAAGTATATGGTGTAAGCAATTATTCCAAGATATTAAATTTTAAAAGGGTTAGTTTTTTGTTTGCTGCGCATATGTTTATTACTTTTTTTGTACCCTTTTTCTTGCTTATCAGCTATATTATTCAGTGTTTTACAAGGCTATTGGATGAATTGCTTTTTGATGTTTGAAGTTGCTTTACACAACTCTGGTTTTGGGAATTTCTTGAAAAGAATACATCAGAATTGATGGTTCACTAAAATTAAAATGTCAATGGTATCTATGATATGGTCACCTTACTATTAGTTTTATATTTCCTTTGGCATGTATTCATCCCATACTATATTTCCGTTTGTACTTTTTAAATCAGTCTGTTAAGGTACATCATCAGACTAGCTTGTACATCACCTTGCTTGTCATTGATGTTTAGCACTGCTTATTTTTTGTGTTCTCCATTGGTGGAAGTTAGGTGTGTTTTCATTTACAGTTTATAAAATCATAAGTGCCTCATCCTTTTCATAATTTTGCCTAAAGTTTTTCTTTAGTTGAAGATTTTTCAAAACGAATTATTTGTTTAGCATATTGAATCTTCTTATATACCCATATTTTACATTATTTAGTTTATATAGATTTTTCCGGTGGGGAAAAGGTGTGGAGAATGAGTCAGAGCTAAGGTGGGTTATGGTCAGGATTGGAACGGTTTGACAGAGCGTTAATTAAATAATCTGGGATAATTGAATCGAACGGAACATAATGCACAACTAGATATTTTATAGGGGTGGGCGAGTAGTGGATTTTGAGTCGAGTCGAGTATTAAGCCAAATACTCGAGTATCGAGTCGAGTTGTCGAAACGTAATGAAATGTTCATTTTTAAAAGTAATGAAGTCTTTGAATTACAGTTAATTAAAATATTTAATCAATTTTACTTATAAAATTGGTCTACTTTATTTAAGCTGATATTTTTTTATTTGAAAATAAAACTCTGATATTCTAATACTCCCACATTGCATCAACCCTACTTATAAATTTTTGTGTTATATGCATAATTAAAAAATTTAAACAGTTATAAGATTTAATTACTAGCCTATTATTTTAACTATCAACAACAGGTTTATCTTTTTCCTAAAAATAATTATAATTAAAACCTTAGCCAAGAAATTGTGGAAGAAAGAATTAAAAACAAGATTAGGGAGGAGAGCTATGCCCAGTTATTTGTTTCTTCGCTAAACCCTACCCCACCCCCTTGCTTGACCGCTGATCTATTTTCAGGGTGTCTTCCGGTCACAAAAGTCACAAAAGTAATGAAATAGACGCTATTTTTTATGTATGGTCACGAAAGTAACGAAAAAGTAATGAAATTCCACATGGCGGTAACGAAAATCTTGCCAACTGCCGAGCCCAGATAGTTTTTGAATAATAGATCGTGATTTCGCGATTTTGTAGTGTGCCAAAAGTCAAGTAACTGTCCCGTCATTCCGTTGCAGTTGCGTAACCCTTCCAGTTTCCAGATGTTTGAAATATTTAGTTCTGAGTCTTGCAAGTATTAGCCTATTATAAGCTTTTGATTATTTCAAGAAGTAAAAGAACGGTTCCGTTCCGTGAGCGGTACAGACCTGTCCCAGTTCCGGGAAGAGGATTAATTCACGATGCGGAATTTCATCCACAAGTCAGCCAACTGGCCAGTCTTGCCGATACAAAATTATTGTAATGGTTCTGGGGTCTCGAGATAGTTTCACACCTCATATGGGTTCAGGCTAACTGAAAATATCGTACAAATTATGGTTAATTAATTTTGGTGTTAAAACAAAACACGTTTTGGGGATTACATTCCTGCTTTTGGAACAGGTAACAAAGAATAACAAGTATGGAACCACGTTATTATTTTCTCTTCCTTTCTCCCCGCCCACAATGACGTCATAGCAACGGACCAATCATGCGCTGTTTTTCTGCAGCGAACAGCTGCATAATGAGAAACAACGAGATAGTTGTTCTGCTCTGCTTGTGCGTTTTTTCCAACCTTCTCAGTTTCTGTGTTTGTATTGACTGAGTAAGAAGAAAGCAATCACGATGTCGCAATTTTGCTCGTGTTCACTGTTCGTTCAGTGTTGGTAATTGAGGTTATGGCTCTTCTGTATGTTGTTAAGTGTGTGTTCAAAGCAAGATTTTCATCATGTCCTGTGTTTATTGAAGTGGGTTTATGTTTTTGTATCAATGTAATAATTTAACAAATACATTTTAATATACCTGGAAAGTGCCATTATCAGGACACTTGGACTGAAAGAGAGAACTGGATTTTCTGGCTACGACCAGGGAAAGACAAATTCCACGCTTTTTGTTCCTTTTGCAATAAGGAATTTGATATTTCACATTCCGGAATTAACTGTGTGAAAACCCATGCAAAGGGGAAAAAAACATTAACTTTATTCGGATACTTTGACAAATGGAAACAAAGTACTCTACATTCATTCTCAGATAACAAAGACGATAAAGGGCCAACTAACTGTGAGATATTCATGTTAAATATTAACATTTGTTAATTGAAACCATTTTATTATTAGGGCCTATTTTACTACATATGCAGTGTTCTTCGAGAGTCACCATTTTTTCAAATCCCGGTCACAAAAAGTCACTAATTTTTATGTTTTTCTGCCAGTAGTCACCCTGATTTTTTTGACATAAAGTCACTCGAGCCATGAGTGACACAGCAGCGACCAGATAAGAATACAATATCCCCCCAATACAAAAATTACAAAACCTAAACTAATTAATTGTTTTATAAATTCCACTCTACCAATGAAGTCCACAATTTTCTTCTCATTTTTACAAATCAAATGAGACAGAAATGGAGGCTATGTATCATTCACAAGAAAAACTATGATTACAACTTTGAAGTAAATTGTAAGGTCAGAGCTAAATGTCGCTGTAGGTTTTCAAATTCCGAATTCTGAAGATAATTTCCGAATTTCTAGATAACTGCCAAAATCTGTTCTTCTATGAGTTAATGAAATATTGTTGAGGTTATTGTTATGAATAACTTGTGGACGGCAGCAAAAAACGATAGCGCGTATCTGTCGGTCACGGATAAACGGCAGATGTAGCTTTTCTAAACTTGCGATTGCCGCGAAGTACGATCGCGCGTATTTGACGATCGCCGATGATCGGCAAATATAGCCTTGCAAAAGTCGCGGTTGGCCGTGAAACACGATCGCGTGTATTTGCCGATCGTAAATAAACTAAATGCAACTTTGCGTAACTAGCGATGGGCAGTAAAAAATGGTCGCGCGTATTGCCGGCTACAAATAAACAGAAAATGCCTGCTTATTGTAAAACTAGCGTGCGGCCGCAAAAAACAATCTCTCGATTGCGGATTAATTGCCAATGTAGCTTTGCGTAACTCGCGATCGGCTGTAAAATTGGATCGCACATACTAAGTAACTAAGAAATAAAGTAACTAATAATAACTAACTAATAAATAACTTAGTGCAAATATGAAGTTTTTGGTTTATTAGATTATTAATTAGTTATTTCTGAAACAAATTTCATTTCATTTCATTCTTTATTAGCACAAAATGTACAACATCAAAGGTATAAATGTACAGGTGCTTCGTCTTATATCTAGATTAATTGTCCATAATTTTCCTTCATTCCTTAACCCTCGAGCGGGCGCACGCGGAGTTTTCCTCCACACGTGATTTTTATATTAAAATAAACAGACATAATGGGTGTCGGCGGTCGTGTCCAGCTCCGTACTTTACGCCCCTCATTCCAGGAATCTCCTAAAGCTATTTATACCCCCACCCCCCCCTTGGTACCTCGTTATTTGCAATTCAGAGATGCCGTCTCAGTTTGCGGAGTGCCCTTTCCCGTAATACAGACAGTGATAGCTATTTTAAAACTCATAATAGCGAAGGATTTGTAATTATTATCAAATTTGTTCGACTTTTCCTTTCGATTTCGAAAAAGAGAAGCGAAAGGGAAAGTCCAAAAATGTAAATAATAATTAATACATATTTTATACTAGAAAATTACCTACCATGTTCTTGAAATATTACACCTATTAAATTCAAAAATTAATTGCATCGACGATGAAATGTGATTCCTAATGAAGTTTGTCAACATTTAAATACAATATTTTGTTATAAAACAAGTAAAATGGGTTAAATTTGTGCAATATAGTGTTGCGGAGTAGAACTCCGCATGCGCCCGCTCGCGTTTTGCCGGTGAAGCGCCCGCTCAAGGGTTAAAACTACTTTTTTATGGTTAGGTAATGCTAATTGTGTTAAATAAATTAATGCTGTATGAATAAATTAAAAATATCAATAAATAATTAAACGTCAATAATATTAAACTATAAAAAATAACAAGTCTTATATAATTTTAATAGTAACAACAACAACAATAACAATACAAGTATTGACAATGGCCATAAAAGTCAAACTCACAGAAAAAATCAAGATGTTTATAATGTTAAGAAAATTCCCTACCTAATGACTAGAGCTAATAGCTTTTGGATTAAAAATTACTTTCATTTAAAAATTCACTAATTTTATAATAGGCCTTTCCTATCAACAAGCGTTTTACATTGCTTCTAAACTGTGTCTGAGTTAGGGATGGGTCTTTCATGTCAATTGGTAATTTATTATACAGTCTCATACCCATGCAGTATATACCTTTTTCTAGGGCGGTAGTCGAGTGTTGAGGGTATACGAGGAGATATTTATTTCTAGTGTTGTGGTGGTGGTCTGATTTTTCTTGCGAGTACCATTTTAAATTTTCTCTCACATGACATAAAACTTAAAAAATGTAAATGCTTGGTACTGTGAGAATTTCGAGCCTTCTAAATATTCCCTTACACGTGTTTCTTGGTGGTGTAAAAGTCATTATTCTTAATATTTTCTTTTGTGTTTTCAACACTTCTTTTGCGACTTCTGTATTGCCCCATGAAGTGATTCCATATTTCACCAATGAGTAAAAATATCCATAATATAGCTTTAATTTTGTTTCCATACTCGTACATTAAGTCAGACAGCTCATGTTGAAGCAAACACTATTTAATTTTATACACAATTGTGTTACATGATCTTGCCACCTTAGATTTTCTTCACACACAACACCTAATAATTTGACTGATCTCTGACATTCTGTATCTTTATTATCTATTCTTAGATTCAGCTCACCCTCTCTGTATTGTCTATTTGTAAAATGAACTAAGTTTGTCTTTGTGGCATTCAGCAGAAGTCCGTTTATTCTAAACCATTGCTCCAGTTCACTTATTGTAGTTTCTGCTGTTTGCTTCAACCCAACTAAGCTCTTTTCTTTTACGAGTACTGTGGTGTCGTCTGCAAACATAATGATTTTTGTATTAATGTTTGCTGGAAGGTCATTTGAATATATTGTAAATAAACCTGGGCCTAAAATTGATCCCTGTGGGACTCCTGATGTAACATTCTCATAATCTGAGTCATATTTAGCATTGTCTTCTATTAGGGATGTTTTTTGTTTCCTTTCTGTTAGATATGATTTGAACCACCTTAAACTCAGCCCTGTAATTCCATAAAATTCTAATTTTTTTTTAAAGTATATCGTGGTCTACGCAATCAAATGCAATCAAATGCTTTTGAGAGATCACAGCTTACTGCTACTGTAGTTTCCGACTCGTCCCATGCTTTATAATTGTCATCAGTTAAAGAGATCAATGCTGAGCTAGTGGAATGACATTTTCTGAAACCATGTTGACTTTCATTGATTAATTTATTACTCTCTAAAAATACTTGCAACTGTTTATTTACTGTCTTTTCAAATATTTTTGAGAAAACAGGCAAGAGTGAGACTGGATGGTAATTCTCTACTAGCTTTCTGCAACCTTTTTTAAAAACTGGTCATTTCTATCGATATTTTTAGATTTGAAGGAAATTCACCTGTAGTTAAGGATTGATTAATTATCCTACTCATTGGTTTAGCAATATAATCTGAACATTCTTTAGTTAAAGTTGCTGGAATCTCATCCCAACCAGTGGATCTCTTATTCGGCAGTGTTGCTATGATTTGTTTTATTTCATTGATTGTTATTTCTCTGAACTTGAATAATGAGTTTCCATTGGCTAGTGTCTGTCTACAATTGCTAGCTCTCAATTGCTTTTTTAGGTGAACTTTTGATATTAAGTTTCTCTCGTATTTTAAGGTAATGTCTATTGAAGTAGGTTGGGATTTTTTCGGGGTTACTTATAGTATGACCTTCATGCAATATCTCTGTTATGTCTTCACTTTTCATTGGGGCCATCCCTAATTCATTTTTAATTACTTTCCATGATGCTTTGCTTTTACACTTAGACTTTTTAATATACTGATCGTTTGCTTTACGTTTTGCTGCTCTTATTACATTCTTGGATATTCTGCTATATATTTTATAATAATTTTTTTAACTCAGGTGTATTATTTACCTTTAATTGTTTATGAATGAGCCTCTTATTCCTACTGGAGACTTTTATGCCTTCTGTCACCCACTGCACTATTCTTTCATTTTTTATGTATCAAAAGCTTTGGTGGAAATGTTTCATTCATCAATAACAAAAAATCTCTAAAAAAATCATCATAGTTTTCACCCACATTTTTATCTAAACTGAACTTCCATTCAAAAGATCTAATTTTACTTTTGAACTCTGTGGTTGCAGCTGGTGTGAATCTTCTCTTTAACACGTTCAGTGCCACGCCGCCCCGATCGGAGCGGCATAGGTAGGTCGGGCGGAGTGACGCGCCGCTCCAACCGGGGCGGCGCCCTGGGTTGTGCAGTCTTTCACCAAATTGCCGCTAGAGTTCACTGGTGGACCTCTAGCGGCAATCTTACGAACTAAATCGGCAAAGTAGATCCCGTGCCTCACAGATAGCGTTGCTGTAGCCTCGTATTGCTCCCACAGCCTTCCTAATATACTTACAAATTTGCTCTAAAAGCGCCGCCCCGACTGGAGCGGCGTGGTTTCACTTCACGTAAGTGTTGTACATTTCATTTGCTGTAACTTAAAAATAGACTGTGAATGCACAACTAATATTAATAATTCACTAAAACTACGTCAGTAAGTGTTATTTTACCTGAAAATTAATTCATAAATATTTTCTAAAAAAACCTAAATCCCATCGTAATTGTTATTTTTGGGTGTGATTGAGAAAAACGTTTTATTTTTATTTTAGACAAATTTATTTACAAAACAAGAACCTAGAACCTTTATGAAGGTTCTAGGTTCATAACCAAGAACCTACATAACCTTCATAACCAAGAACCTACAAAACAACTAGAACTGAGTGAAGGTCACGAAGTCAAGGCGGGGGATGAGGGGTGGTAGGGGAGGGGGAAGACGTGTAAAGCCCGGGGATGTGTACAAAACCATATGTTGTAACCAGGTTTGGCGGGAAACTAAGTTACTGCCAACTTCGCGGGGCAAAATACCCTGAAATACCGAAAGATTACCCGGGGTCCGATCGGGGCGGCACTGATTTTTTCTAGCAATATTTTGCTAAAAATTTCACTGCCGCCCCGATTGGTCCAAATTTTATTTTTGGTCAAAATCGTAATTTTTTTTATGAAAACCTTATAACTACGATAAACAAGTATAAAAAACATCATATGGTAAAAAAAAGAACTACATTTCTGTTTGGCACTGCGGTAATGTAGCTAAAAAACAGCGTGGCACTTAACGTGTTAAGACACCTTTTTTAAGTTTACGCTTGTTTTTCAGCTTTGGCAATGTTGTCCGAATTGCCTTGTGATCAGAAAGGCCTACATCCTTAACAACAATACTTTCTATCAACAGATTCTGGTTTGTAATGATGTTATCAATGCAAGTGTTGCTCATAGGTCTAGTCACTTCATTAACATTGATTTTAAAACCGTTATAATTTAAAATATTTAAAAAGTCATTTGACACTATACTATTCAAGACATTTATGTTACAGTCAGTTGCTATTAATACATTTATCTTTTTTCTAGCTTTTAATTTATTGAGTTAATATTGAAGCTTTTTTAGAAAATTCTCTAGGGTAAACTTATAGGGAACTCTGTATAATGAAACAATAACAGGCTTGGTTTGCAAGCCAGTGCTTTCCTATTTTGTTTAGATGTTGGCCATGGCGTGTGTGGAGTCTACGGTCAGCTGCACTAAATTTAACCAAAGTGACATTGTTGTGCAGATCAGCTACTTCTTTTATAATCTTATTTGTTTTCTTGATTTCTTGGTTTACATAAGACCACTCGACCAAATCATGTCTTAGTGGTAGATCAACAAGTACTATTTTTTGGCCTTAGTGTTTATTTATTGTTTCTGTAATTTTATTTATGGCACTTTCAGCTTCATTTCTGGCAACATCATTTGATCCAGCCATAATTAATAGAATGTCATCTGCTTCTAACTTTTCCCCCTCGATATTGTGCTCCATCAAAATTTGTTCAGCACAAGCTCCAGGCCTCACAAATCCTACACCTTTGAACCTATTGTTTATCCTGTTGTTTAAGTGAAAAACAATGTCTCTTCCGTGGCTGTCGGTGCATAATAGCATTTTTACCTCTTTCTCCTTTTCTTCTTGTACAACCACATTCTGAAATCTGTTTGTTAATTTTCTGCATGTCCTGGGCTTTTTTTGTTTGGGTTTTCGAGAAGTGTCATCGTTATTTTTTATGTTTTCCTGGTTATCGTCAAATATTTCCTCATCAGACGTGCAGTCCATAAAACATTCAAAGGGATTGTTTAGAGGAATAGCAGGTATGCTAGACACTAAATTTGTTTTGGACTGTCTTGTATTAGAGTTGACTTCCTACCAGTTTGACTCATTGACTGAGCTAGCTTTGGATTTCGACTGATGGGGGGGAAACAATTTATACAATTGGACTTAAAACTGTCCGTGTGTAATTTTTGTCGAAAGTAATTAAAATATATGATTGGGTTACAAATAAATGATTTACTGATGTTCTGAAACTTATACTTCTATGCTTCTTTGGAAATGACCACTTGTATAACTGGTTTATTTGGAGTGGCTGAATTATATTTGAATAATTGTAACCAGTACCCTGTTACAATTATTCAACCTTGTTAATAGTTACAGTTTTCATCTATTAATTTTTTATTTAATTTCTTGATTGAGCTATGGTTGTAGTTAGTTTATGCGAAAGTAATTATTTAAATATTTTTGGCCCGACCCGATTTTGGCCCGAGACCCGAAGGCCAGAATTAAAGGCCCAGCCCGACCCGACCCGAACTTAAGAAGTCTGGCCCGCAGACCCCTAGTACCAACCTGATATTTCTGGTACTGCAGACCCCTGTTAATCCCTTAGTAAAATAAATTTTATTTACTTAATTTTTTTTGAGCTTACAGTTTATTTGTGATTAAAAGGAATTGATATAGTGAGGATCTGAATTCAGACTCAAACTCTATTAGTCACATTACATTTCTTTTGTTCCAGCATAGCTGGTGAAACAGATGACACAAGTCATAACTTGGGAACTAAGATTATTGTTTGAACAGTGTGTCAGTCATGAATTTTAATAACAAATTCAGTTATTCAGTTCAATGTGTCAGTTAGACAGTCATTTTTACTATAATATACTTTTTCCATTAACAGAGATTGTACTTCTTTTTAAACTTAAGGTTGCTTTCAATATTTTTGATCCTATTTGGCAATCAATTTTATAGCTTTTTCCTAAATAGTGTGGCAATTAAAAATACCCCCGTTGCAGCAGACCTGCATACTCAGCGAATTTCAAATGCAAAACAACATATTTCAATCCTACATAGCGAGATTTGACATGTTTTTGTAAGCTCCATAAGAATAACATGGGGAATGAGTATGCAGGTGTGCTGCTACAGGTATATTAAAACTGGGTGGTTTTAATTCAATATTTAGTAGATCTGAACTAGAAGAAGCTATTTACCAAGTTTTATTGAGATATGTTGAGAAATAAGCGAGATATAGAATTTTAGTTATTTCCCATAAGGTTAACATTGAGACAACGTACTGTGTTTACCACTTTCAATATCTCGGTAACCAATGGACATAGAGCAGTGTTTCAAAATACTAAATTGTTTGTTTTTTTCAGCTGAATTCAATGGTGCCCACAAAAATTGGATAAATTTTATTTTTCTATGTAAAAAACTCTAAAAACCCATTTTTGGGGGGGTTTATCCCCCTTTACCCCCCCCTTCCGGTGGTCCGATTGGGATGGTTCACGAACTCGTCCAATTGATTACCACTTTACATGTCCGTACCAAATTTCATGAAGATCGGACCATTTTTGCGGCCGCTATCGTGCTAACAGACACATAGATATATATATATATATATAGATATATATATATATATAGATATATATATATATATATAGATATATATATATATATATATAGATATATATATATAAAAATTCGAACGAATAGTGTTTTTTGCTTCTGGGGGCCCCAAAACGAAAAATTATAGTGGTCCCGAGCTTAGGTCTTACCATGAGACCTATGGTAATAGCTTCTTCCCTATAGGGGAAATTCGCTAAAAAAATATATGTGTCGGATATTGAAATTTGTATCTGTTTCTTGTATCACGGTTATGTAATTGCTGTTCTTCCATCAATGTTTCAAAATTGCATGTAACAAAATTCAAACATTTCAAATGTAAAGTCAGGGGAGGGTTAATACATTCAGATCGTTGAATATACCTTTGCATGAAGTTCTTGGCTTTGCATTAGTCATGATTCTCAGTCTTCATTTTTATTTTAAAAACTGCCTCCATGCCAGAACTACTGCCCCACAATCAACCCCTGCATTGCCGAAGCAAAGAAAGCGTGATATACAATCAGCTTTATATTAATATTAACAGTAAAATGTAAATACCAGATGCAGTGATGTGATGTTGGGGTTGTAGATCGCTGGAGAGTGGAAGCAGGTGGAAGTAACGATAGAGAGGCCGAGCCCGGTGGACCCCAACGGCCCTTGCGCCAACGCCCGACCCGAGGACGACCACAAGACCGTCGCTCTGCCCTCTGGTAAGCTCCTTGCACTAGCGACGGATGAATCCCAAATTCAACTATCGAAAATGCAAGATTGATTCAACTTGATGACAAGGCTCTGCGGCTGCCAAATGGTGGCTAAATTCGTTGCCTGGGGAACGAAGACGATATTCGTCGGTCGCAGAAAGAAGACGATATTCGTCAGAAGCGAAACAAAGATGGTGTTTGTCAACCATGGCACAATGATTATCAACCTAAAAACTTCTAATTTGGAAATGGCAAACTTTAGTTTTTATGTTTTATGTAGATGTCAATTGAATGAACAATGAAAAAACTTATATTAGTTCAGGGGCATATGTAATTTCGTGGGATTTTGAAGGAAGCAATTGTACGATTGGTGGCGATAGATAGTTAATGGCATGTAGAATCGTGTACTACCGGGTGTTTTGCCAGAAAGTGTGGCCGAGCTGGTGTATGACGTCATACTTCCAAAATGGCCGCCAACGGTGACATTGATACCTTTATAGCGCTATAACTTTTTTACGGTTAATTTTATGAAAATATTTTATAGGACATTTTTTATTAATAATAAGATAAGGAACAAAAAAGTCCATACAAAAATTTTGATATCTCTTACCAATGTTTAGATATAAGTTCATAAAACAAAGTATACCGGGTAACCCCTAATAGTCCTCCCTCTAACTTTTTCCTATATTTTTCCAAATCTCAATTCTACACCACCCCCAAACATTATTGGGTAGTTAATACTTCATTTTGAGAGGCACCCAGTTTTGGCCGCCATCTTGGATCCGCCATGTTGGATCCAAAATATTTTTTCTAGTATAAAAGTGGTGTTGTGACCTATTATTTCGAACTTAATTTTTTCACTGATTACAATGTCGCAATCCGTTTTTCAATATCTCAATTGGTTCTCATGATATGAGCACTTTTAATTAATTAATTTTCAACCAATTTAAACATTATAAATTGATAGATAAAATAGGCCCATAGCCACAAAATAATGCTAGATAGTGACGAAAAACCACCATCAGTCATTGCTGAGCGATTTACACTTAAATTTCACCAATTTAAATTTTTGGCCGCCATCTTGGAATCGCCATTTTGAAATGAGGTTAAGTTATTTCAAATATAAAGTTGGTATTGTGACCCATCATTTCAAACAAGTTTTTTACGCCGAATTCAATGCCGCAACCCGTTTTTTATTATAGTGTTTACTTTTCAAGATATTGACATGTTTCTAATAAAATTCTCAAAAATATGAATTTTTTGAAAACTAAGTTTCAAAGCTATAAACGGTTTGCGGCATTGAATTCGGCGTAAAAAACTAGTTTGAAATGATGGGTCACAATACCAACTTTAAATTTGAAAAAACTTAACCTCATTTCAAAATGGCGGTTCCAAGATGGCGGCCAAAAATTTAAATTGGTGAAATTTAAGTGTAAATCGCTCAGCAATGACTGATGGTGGTTATTCGTCACTATCTAGCATTATTTTGTGGCTATGGGCCTATTTTATCAATTTATAATGTTTAAATTGGTTGAAAATTAATTATTTAAATTGCTCATATCACGAGAACCAATTGAGATATTGAATAACGGATTGCGACATTGTAATCAGTAAAAAAATTTAGTTCAAATAATGGGTCGCAACACCACTTTTATGCTAGAAAAAATATTTTGGATCCAACATGGCGGATCCAAGATGGCGGCCAAAATTGGGTATCCCCTCAAAATGAGGTATTAACTACCCACTAATGTTTGGGGGTGGTGTAGAATTGAGATTTGAAAAAATATAGGAAAATGTTAGTGGGGGACTATTATGGGATACCTGGTATACTATGTTTTATCAACTTATATCTAAACATTGGAAAGAGATATCAAAATTTTTGTAAGAATCTTTTTTGTTCCTTATCTTGTTATTAATAAAAAACCTCATTTAAAGAATTTTCATAAAATCAACCATAAAAAAGTTATAGCGCTAGAAAGGCATCAATGTCACTGTTGGCGGCCATTTTGGAAGTATGACGTCATACACCAGCTCGGCCACACTTTCTGGCAAAACACCTGGTAGTACACGATTCTACGTGTTATTACCTATCCATCGCCACCAATCATACAATTGCTTCCTTTAAAATCCCACGGACTTTCCTATATTTACAAATGCCCCTACACTATATAAGTATTCCTTAAAATTAGGGGTGTGCAAATAGTGATTTTTGAACTCGAGCCGAGCCGAGCCTAGCTTTTTCAAAAGTTTTCGAGCTCGAGCTTTTTCGAGCCGAGCTTTTTAACAATCACTAAATTATTAAGCTTGATTTTTTTTAAATGATGCAATAGACTAATGGTTGCATACCTTAACTGAACACCAGCTCAAAACTAGAAAGCTTATCTCCAAAACAAGTTAATGATCTGATAGGTCCATCAATATTTTGTATTATACTTATTACATAAATTAATCAAACTGGCTCAAAAAATAATTCATGAAGAAAAATTACAAATTTAAAATCTACATTTTTATTTGACTCCTCAATCCCAAAATAGACTTTGCTAGTCCAAAATAATAAACGGTTAAAATAATATAATATAATTAAAATAATATAATCGTTAAAATTATATAATTAGACTAGTTACATAGTGTGTAAATTAAGTATGGAAACACATCTGTATTTTTTCATCCGAAGGAGATAGAGATATTTTGTTTGTGGCGTTGGTTGTTAGTCCAGGTTCCGGATTTTTTGACATCGAAAATTTTTTTTCATCCCCCTCACAGGGTGGGGGGTAAGGGGTAACTTAATTTTTTCAAATAGCAACCCCTATTGAGTGACCCCTCATCTTAAAGGGTTTCTCAAAATAAATCAAATGGCTCCAACCCGAGGTCAATACCTCAACCCTAACCCAAATGGCAGCCATTTTAAATTTTGAGATGAACACACGAGATTAACTATGGAGACCTAAATTTACCTTTTAAGCGGGTTACATTGGGCAAGTTAAACTCTGGATACCATTGTTAGATGGAAAAGTGGATGTTTTCGCCTTATTCCTGATTTTCCCCAGCCCCCAAAATAGGGTGTTTTGGGGGTAGCCCCAAAATTTCAAATGCAAACCCCTACTGAGTGACCCATCATTTTGAAGGGTTTGTTAAGACATAATCAGTGGTGCAAACTTAAAGTCGATATATCACACCTAGCCAAAATGACAGTCATTCAAAGATTTGATTGGGTGAAAAAACACCCATTTCACCTTTCAAAATATTTAATGCCTGCTATAGCAGCCATATTGAGTCATCCCTCATTTTATAGCTCTTAACAAACTTAAAACCATGATTTAAATTAATATCCGTCGATCCTAAAAAGACATCCAAAATTTTGAATAAAAGAAGTAGGTGCTTTTTACCCAATCACATTTTTGAATACAGTAGAGTCCCGCAAACTCGGACTTCGATAACCCGGAATTCTGGATAACTCGGAAAGCCTACCACAGCAATAAAGTGCATTGAGATTCAAGGCCAGAGCACGGTGTGACACATTTAAAACAGTTTTAGTTTTTCTTTAAGTTTTTTTTTGTAACCAATATAGTTTTTATATTTTTTACTATGGAATAAATAAATGATTTCTTATAAAAATAACAGAAACTATTCTTATTTTTTCTTATTTTTAATCATTTCCCGATAACTCGGAATTTTCACAAACCCGGACACCGTTCGGTCCACATTAGTCCGGGTTTGTGGGACTCTACTGTACCTGCCACATTGGCTAGGGGTGACATATTACCATAAGGTTTGCACTATTGCTTATGTTTTTACAAACCCTTCAAAATGAGGGGTCACTCAGCAGGGGTTTGCAATAACATTTGGGGGGTTGCCCCCAAAACACCCTATTTTGGGGGCTGGGGAAAATCAGGAATAAGGCGAAAACATCCACTTTTCCATCTAACAATGGTATCCAGAGTTTAACTTGCCCAATGTAGCCCGCTTAAAAGGTAAATTTAGGTCTCCATAGTTAATCTCGTGTGTTCATCTCAAAATTTAAAATGGCTGCCATTTGGGTTAGGGTTGAGGTATTGACCTCGGGTTGGAGCCATTTGATTTATTTTGAGAAACCCTTTAAGATGAGGGGTCACTCAATAGGGGTTGCTATTTGAAAAAATTAAGTTACCCCTTACCCCCCACCCTGTGAGGGGGATGAAAAAAAATGTTCGATGTAAAAAAATCCGGAACCTGGACTAACAACCAACGCCACAAACAAAATATCTCCATCTCCTTCGGATGAAAAAATACAGATTTGTTTCCATACTTAATTTACACACGTATAGTTAATACAACATTAATTTCAAGAGTTGAAAGGAGTTGATGGGAAGGTTTTAAAATGGTTATATCTAGTAAAATAATAACATATTTACACTTAGTCAAATACTAGAATCAAATAATATAATAACAACAATGATTAATTGTAATCCTAAAATTAGTTGCATTTCTAAACTTTTGTGAAGAAAATAATGTACAGTTCGAGGAAATTAGGAAGAAGAAAGATCAGAAAATAGGACGAACATAGGGAAAGAAAGAAACAGCTAACTTTCTCACTCTCCTTATCAGTGGCCTGGGAGGGGGGGGGTGGAGGTTGCTTACTCCAAGTAAGCTTGTGTCCAGGACTACAGAATAGAAGGGCTGCGCCACTCCTTTCACCTCAGCAAAAGCCGACAGTGCCCAAACTCCCCTCCCTCCCCCCGTCAGTGACGTAGGGGCGATACACAGCTGTTGGCGGCTGCTACTTGTCTGACTGATACGCGTGGCTTTTCTATCGCCGTTTTTCATGTCCATAAGTGAGATATTTGGGTGGAACCTTACATATTTATAATCTGTATAAATTGACGAATCTTGTAGTGTAAATATTTTCCAAATAGGACTTTTGAATAATTTTTTACAACGACTAACTTAACGTATTGTCATAAATTGTGACTTGAAAAAGTTAGTCGGCTACTACCTTTTTATTTTTTGGTCAGGTAAGTTTCGTCTGCACGAAAGTTGTAGCTAATGAAATGAACTTAACACTTTGTATTCAAACTTTTTTTCTAGCGCGTCTAGTTTTCCCAGAATCGCAGATTGAACAGACCGGAGAGCGAGCTGATTAGTGGAGTGCGCGAAAAACCCGGGCGGCCGCGTCTTAACTCGAGCTACTGCACCAGTGTTTCCACTTTAGGGATTTATCCCAAAGATGGGATATGGGACAATACTTGGAGAAATGAGGGATAAATTGGAAATTTTTGTTTTTTTCGTGGGATATTGTCTTCCGTAAATTGGACACACTGTTTTGCTCGTACACGCTGTTTCGCGCGCCTACATTATTGTAAACAATTGTTCTTCATTTTGTTGTTTTTGGCTCAGAATCACAATTTTGAACTATTAAAAAAGGTTAAATTACCTTAATTCCGTCTTGTGATTTAATAGTAACTCAGGCTACCACGTGGTTTCGGTGATCATGCCACCATCTTCAGGCAGGTACAGAACGTAAAATCACTCTTGTCGAAGTCGTTACACATTAAAACAAAGATTAAAACATTTAAAACACAAAACATATGTACGTACGAAAAACATTTTTGGCCAAGTATTTAATTTAATTTACAGAAAGACAAGACCGGCGCGGGCGAGATTGCGGAATCTCGCCCGCGCCGGTCGAGATAACTATTTATTAGAATTAGACATCTAAACAACAAATGTCAGTACATGAACAAGAGTAAAATCGCCCAAAAGAATGAAAAATGGGCTAAATCACGAAAAAACTAATTTCAAACTGTTGTAAGTTATTGTTTTTAGTTAGTTTGCAAGAAAGATTTACATGTGTACTTATATATTGAAATTGCGATATAAATCAAATTAACTCATGATTGTTTTTTTATATACATCAAAGGTTAAAATTGTTTGATGGTAGTTATTTGTAAGACATAATGGACAATCGTAAATAATAATGATGTACATGTAATTAATTATGCCAGACCCAATGACAGGTCGGGTGTGGCGGCAGGCGCGTCGCGGGCTCGCGGCCGAAGTAGTCTCCTTTGTTCAACCTGAGTTTTTGGGAAACTAAACGTGCTAGGAAAAAAGTTTAAATACAAAATGTAAAGTTCATCTCATTAGCTACAACTTTCGTGCAGACGAAACTCACCTGACCAAAAATTAAAAAAAGTAGTAGCCGATTAACTTTTTCAAGTCACAATAATGACAATACAGTTAAGTTTTTCTTCATAAATAATTATTTTTCAGTCTTATATAAAACATATTTACACTGCTAGATTCCTCGATTTATGCTGATTATGAATATATAAGGTTTGACGTAGACATAATTTTTTAGAAGCATAGAGGAGTGTGTAAACGAGTCAAGACATACACTGGCGCGGCGCGTTCGCCGTAGTGAGTCTGTATGGCCACAGCCACTGCCGGCTGGCATCACTTTTTGACTCCGCACGGCGCAGCCCTTCTATTCTGTAGTCCTGGCTCGTGTCCCTGTTTTTTGTCACTGTCTCATCCAGTAGTGCGTGCGTATGTCAGAGAGCGTGAGTTAACCCTCGAGAGGGCGCACACGGAGTTTTCCTCCGCA
Source organism: Flexamia atlantica (assembly GCA_035578135.1). NCBI lineage: Eukaryota > Metazoa > Arthropoda > Insecta > Hemiptera > Cicadellidae > Flexamia > Flexamia atlantica. The sequence goes on along the minus strand of JAQJVK010000007.1, from coordinate 10,277,016 downwards.
AGTGTTTTTGATGTTAAAATAAACAGTTATAATGGGTGTCGGCGGTCATGTCTGGCTCCGTACTTTATGCCCCTCATTCCAGGAATTTCCTAAAGCTATTTATACCCCCCACCCCCCCCCCCCTTGGTACCTCGTTATATGCAATTCAGAATGCCGTCTCAGTTTGCGGAGCCCCCTCTCCCGTTACACAGACACTGATACCTATTTTTAAAATTCATAATAGCAATGGATTTGTAATTATTATTAATTTTTTGGACTTTCCCTTTTGCTTTCACAAAAAAAGAAGCGAAAGGAAAAGTCCAAAAATGTAAATAATAATTAATACATATTTTATACTAGAAAATTACTTACTATGTTTAATTGAAATATTACACCTATTAAGTTGAACAATTAATTGAATCGACAATGAAATGTGATTCCGAATGAAGTTTGTCAACATTTAAATACAATATTTCGTTATAAAACAAGTAAAAAGGGTTAAATTTGTGCAATCTAGTGTTGCGGAGTAAAATTCCGCATGCGCCCGCTCGCGTTTTGCCGGTGAAGCGCCCCCTCAAGGGTTAATTAGGTGATGAGGAATCCTTACCACAAAATGCAAAAATACAAACTACTTGTCATACAACTATAAATGACGGCTCATAATTTTTGTCTTATTTTTATAAATCAAATGAGAATAAAATGAAACTTGTACGATATACCGTTTAAGAGATAAGCCATGATAAAACAATAGACTTGAATGCTGTATTTGACGGTTCTCCAAGGTCAACTAAATATAGCTCCGATTTCCGTCTAAATGGAGAAATATTTCTTGTTCCCTGTCAATGTCCTTTCGTTATCACTAGGGAATATTTTTTGTTTGTTTTTCATGGGAGGGAAACGCTCTTCCGGTTTAACGTGTCCAAAAATAGATCACAATAATTATTAGAGGTGTGCGGATAGTGAATTTTTGGATCGGATCGGATTCGGATCGGATAGCTTATGTTCGGATCGGTTTCGGATCGGATAACAACAGGTTCGGATCCGATAATACCGGATTCGGATATTTACGGTGCGGCGTAATGAGCAGATTTAAGTTTTCTCAAAAGCCTACTACAAGGTGATTGCAAGGAACTACCATATTATCCTAATATGTAAGGTAAGGTTTGCCTTGATAGGCTTGAGTTGTTGATTGTTGTGATATATTATTTAAAACATAGGCCAAGAGTCAATAAAGTATCCAAAGGTGCAACTAATTATCTGTTAAGAATTTAGAAATATATTGATTCCCATTAAGCATAGGTAGTATTTAATTGAATAAGTTCATTAGGCCTAAATCAATTTCAGGATTAGGCTAAATTTCCTTTTCATGGCAACCTAAATTTGTTCACTTTTAGGCCTCTGTATTTTTTGTTCTTTTCCTTTCCATAAATCAATCAATTATTTGATCAGTGATTAGGCCTAAGTGATTAGACAAAAGAATTAAATATAAACCTTGATTCACCAATCACTTCATATTTGAAGAAAGCTTTATATTTTTATTTATGTATTAATGCCTAACAACCAAAATTTTGATTCACTACAAAATAATACTATAAAATAATAAGTCTGAGCAGTAAACTTAACCTAAATTTCATGACAAGTTCAAAGGGTGTAGGTTTCAGGATTAAAGCTTAGTCATTTAATAATTAGAACAAAGGTCTAGTTGTTTTAGATAATAAACAACAAGCAAACTCACTAAATTATTATCATAGGCGTAGGTTGTCAATTCAGCATTGAATTGTTATCTGAGAATGTCCATTTTAATCACGTATTGAAAATACGGCCGGCAGGCTTTTACTCGGCTTAATTCGTCAAAGATCGTTTCCAACAAAATAAAAACTTATTTTTGATCGTTCACCTTTCTTTTTCTAGGTAAGTAAAAGCTTAGTTGAAAAATAAAGTAATATTGCGATTGAAAGAAATACGTTCTTGAGTTAATTCAGTTTTCAAGCAGACGATGGCATTTTAAAATGAAGTGAGATAAAGACAAACAATAAACAGGTTCGCCAACTCATTGGCAGCCCAAAATTATTGTAGTCTTTTTATTTCATCGTAACAACAGGCCGCTTCAGATATTTACGGCCTGAAATAGTCGTACGAAACATCAACACGACTATTTATTTATGGGGTATTTACGGGATATTTCGTTTTGGCATTAATTGAAGACGACTGTGTGCACTGTCGGTCATTGGCGAACTCTGATTTGTCTTGACTGCGATTCTCTCTCCTCTCATACCAGTTGACAATCGATGTTTCGTCGGTAACGGATTCCGATCGGAACAGACCTAATAAAGGATGTACTATTATTTGTTTACTGATTTAATGCTACGATACAAGAATTGATCTTAAGAAAATGATCTTTATCGCGTCGGTATTGCGCAGTAGTCTGATCGTATACAACGATCTCGATCTAATCACGAGGCGCAATATCAGCAACCGAAATACATCGCATGATGCATACCACTACATAATCGCATCGTTTTGAGTCGTTGTTCTGTTGTTCTAGCCGCAATCGCAAACGTCGCATTTCAAAGCGTCATTTTTGCTCCGCGATGTTTTCAGTGACTACTGTACTTTCGTCGGCAGTGACTTGTTCTGTTTGGAAGACCTTCCAAACTTTAAAATTTGACCCTTTTTATTAATTTACCCCAAAATATACAGTCTATCCGATAGAGTCGGATATGTATTCAGTCTTACCGGATAGTTATAAAAGCCTCGGATCGGATTCGGGTATCCGATCCGATCCGAATCCGATCCGAATTTTCGGATATCCGCACACCTCTATATCTTTCTGATAAGAACTCTCTTATCAAAAGCTCGGCTCGAGTGTCGAGCTTTTTCGAAAAAAGTCGAGCCGAGCCGAATACTGAAAAGCTCGACCGGTCGAATACTCACACACCCCTACTTAAAATACTCAAAATAAAAAACCTTACTACTTGACTCAACTCAAGTAGAAAGTCACTAATCGCGCATAAAGCACATTTAAAGCACTAGCCTATATAAAACATTATTTAAATTTAAAATTATGTATAAGATTTTATTTTTTTGGCTAAATAAATAGAGTTTGGAAAACAGTTGTGATGTCTTTCAGTGGATTGATGAAGGGGTATCAGAAACCCCTCAAACTGTCTAAATTTATTAGACAATTTATATATTAAGTTACCATTCTTTGTGATGACTGAAATGAAATTAAATGAAATATAATTTATTTCCAAAAGTCAAGTTAAGTCAAACAGTTTTACTCATGAAATTGTATACATGTATATGTGAATGGCATCTTAATTAAGAAAAAAAAATACAATTAACTAAAAATAAACTGTAAAATCGCAAATTAATCAAAAATATATTTTATTTATTTATTGTCAAAACTATAAATAACTTCAAACAACCCAGGGCTACAGTAGAAAGTTACTTACACCAAAATTATCAATAGTGGATTTGACTTAAATTATATATTTTTTTACATAAAAATACCTAATTTTTTATATTAAAACTTTTTTGGTTGAAAATGGTAAATAAGTGGTAATAGACTATTCTAGAACTTCATGCAATGATGATAACAACATTTTCAAAGGTAAAAATCAATTGATCTTACGTGTTTATTTAGATACCCAAAATACCCAGGTATTTAACATCATTAGATAGAACAATTATTACTATTCAAAAGGGGCTCCAGTCTACTTGAGAGATATATCCAGTCAGTTGATAGATTATCAGATTAATGTAGATGTCCACAACTGTCATTGATAAACCAAACATTATGATAGAGTGTAAAATAAACCATTTTCATTTTAGATGCACGTTACATTGTCTCTCCCACTCCTACATGTTTGGAGGCAGGGAAATCGTACAAGATCAAGCTTATGTTCAAGCCTGACCCTCCACATTCAGCTACACCCTCCGCCTCCATCCTTGTAGACTCTGTAAGTACATTTCATTAAACTAAAGTTTAGAATTTTTTCAAATTAAAATAAACGAGTTGTTAAACTAACTAATTAATAGTTCTTTATTGTCACACAACATTACAAAATAGCACAAGCTACCAAAACCGGTGAAATTTTCATAATAATAATATAGTAAAACTTCTATATTTCGACTCTCGAAACTTCGACTCAGTATAGTTTGACATGGGCTAAACACTCAATAAACAGTCAAAGGTTCCATATTTTAGTCCAGTTTTACTGGGACCAATTTTATGATAAAAGTTAACAAAATCGCTTGTTATGGTGTATGTTTTTGGTATTTAATAAATTAAGACATTTATATTTACAACTTGTATTTTTCATTTATTCACTTTTACGCCTCTTGAATTGATTACAATCAATGTGAAAAAAGGTTACATGCCTTAAAAACTGCCATCAATTCTTATCTTTAGTGTTGTTTATTTACTCAAGTTGTGACATACAAGATGTCATTTTAAAAATCATCTAACAAGAATACACTTAAAAAGTACATACACTTAACACTTCTAAAAACACGAACACAACATGACACGTAACCGGTCGGTAGATAATACTATACCCGTACTATTAGTATAAAACACTTTACCCATGAATGTAAGGAAGTACTTATTCGAAGTTTTTACTATTTTTACTTACTTTTTGCTATATTAAGAATAACAACATTTTATAAAGAGTGAACTTAGAAACCTTCTTTATTCTTTTAGTTTTTAATAAGTTATAAAAGTAAATAAACAAAACCATATGTCTAATGACATTTTCACATTAGGCAGTCAATTAGCAATAATTCAACACTCCCCCTTAATGTGAAAATGGCTAAAGATAAGAACATCAAACAGACTCCATGATAGATCTATTCTTCACCAAAATGTCTTTGAATTTTTCAAATTTTGGTTTGGTTAGCGGTTTGGTCAATATATCTGCCACTTGGTCTTCTGAACAGCGATAGTTGATTTTAAACAGTCCTTGATGAAATTCTTCACTTACAAAATGATATCTGACATCTATGTGTTTGCTCTTCCTGTTCATTTGTCCTGACTTAATCAACTTGATCGCACTTTGATTGTCTACATGAAGAGTTATCTTGATTGGTTTGTGAGTCAATTCCGAGACTAAAGATTTCAAATACCTTATGTCTTTACAACATTCAGCAGCAGATATATATTCAGCCTCCGCTGTTGACAAGGCAATAATTGGTTGCTTTCTTGAACTCCAAATTACAGGTGCTCCTCCAAATATCAAGACATATCCACTTGTACTTTTTCTATCATTAACGTCTCCTGCATAGTCTGAGTCACAGTAAGCTTCAATTGTATACTCATTCTCTTCATATGAGGAAGGAAAAAATATTCCCATTTGTTGAGTGCCTTGTAAATATCTTAGTGTTCTTTTAACATTTAATTCATTTTTCTTTGTTGGTTTGTCAAGAAAACGGCTTTCATAATTGACAGCAAATGCCATGTCTGGACGTGTTTTGTTACTCAAGTAGAGTAAGCTTCCAATTGCTTCTCTGTAGGGGAAAACTGTTGAATCCCCATTTTCAACGTTTTTGTCTTCTGTCACAATTGGTGTTGGTACCTGCTTGCAGTCAGACATTTTAAAGTTAGCTAGTACTTGATTTGCATATTTTGCTTGTGAAACAAAAATTCCTTTGTTATTTTGGGTTATTTCCATCCCGAGGTAGCTTGTTGGTTTCTCATTGCTTGTCATCTCAAATTCCTCTCTGAGTTTAACCAATAGACTTCTCAATTTTTCTTGATCTTTTCCAAACATTATGCCATCATCAACATAAATAGCTAAGTACATATCATTTTCAGCATGTTTAAAGATACACTGATCATTTTTCAGTTGGATTAGCCCTTCTTGTCTCAGAAATGATGTGAGCCTTTTATTCCACTGAGAAGGGGCTTGTTTTAGTCCATATAAGGCCTTGTTCAGCCTGCATAATTTTCCTTTTTCCTTTTCGAATCCATCTGGTATTCTCATGTAGATTTCATTTTCTAGAGTTCCATAAAGAAATGCAGTCCTCACATCAAAGGTTTGAATATGAAAATTTTCTTGAGCGGCTATGGAAAATAGAACTCTTAATGAAGCACTATCAACGACAGGACTAAAAGTATCTTTGAAATCCAGGTTTTCTTTCTTCTGCTGGCAACCTCTGACAACTAGTCGAGCTTTGTACGTCCCATTTTCTTTTGTTCTAAATACCCATCTACTAGTTAATATTTCTTTTCCTGATGCTTCTTCTTCATCAACTATTTCCCAAGTTTTATTCTTTTTTAAAGATTCTTTTTCTTTATCAATGGCCTCTTTCCATTTTTCTTTGTCATTACTTTTCATACATTCGTTAAAGGTCATCAAGACTTTACCATCTTCATAACGTTCAGGATACTTAATGCTCTCCCTTGGTCTTAAGTTGTAATGATGTTCTTCTTCTTGTAGTTGGTTTTCCTCTGGATCAGCTTCATTACTGTCACTTTCATTTTCTCTTACATCTACGTGGTCATTTCATTTTCTCTTGCACCTGTCTGGTCTTCAATTCTGTTTTCTTGCATATCTTCCTCTTGCAATTCTGATTCTACATCTTCCTCTTCTTCATTTAAATTTACTCTCTCTCTCTCAGATCAAAACACTTTTTAAGTGTTGATTCTGAATCCTTTTTAAAAACTACATCCCTTGAAACAAATATTTTTCTTTTTACTGGATCCCACAACCTATATCCGTTCAGTGTGTATCCAACGAAAACTGCCTCTTTACTTCGACTGTCTAACTTCTTTAGAGGTCCTAAAACTTTACAAGATGCTAAAGAACCATATACTTGAAGTTTAGATAAATCAGGCTGCTTACCATACCATTTTTCAGCTGGTGTCGTATCTACAGCAACAGTAGGACTCCTATTGAGTAAATAAGCTGAGGTTAGAACTGCTTCTCCCCACATATTTTTAGGTAACCCTGAGTCAAACATTAGTGCTCTTGCTTTTTCCAGTAGTGTCCTATTCATTCGTTCAGCCTTACCATTGAGCTGAGGCGAATATGGCACTGTATAGTCAATTACAATGCCCCTTGATTTGCACCATTGTCTTAAATCAGAAGCAATGAACTCACCTCCGTTATCACATCTTATTTTAGATGTTTTCAAATTAAAATGAGCTTCTGCCTCATTGACATACTCTTTTAAATATGAGAACCCTTCATCTTTATTTCTTAGCAAATAAACCTTACTAAAATGACTAAAATCATCAAGGCATGTTAAGAAGTACCTTTTGCCATCATAAGTCGGAGTTTCTAAAGGACCACAAATATCAGAATGAATAATTTGCAAAAAATTTGAAGCTCTTTGACGTTCTGAGTTAAAAGGGAATCTTACTTGTTTAGCTTTAAGACATATGTCACAGAATGTTTCTTCACACATTTTCGTGTTAAAATTAATTTTAATCCCTAATGCCATTTTTGACAGTTTGTTTAGACTTGGAAAACTTATATGCCCTAATTTTCTATGCCATTCTATAATTTCTGACTTATTTTGGTTCTCTGTTTGTTTTATACCTGCATTACTTTTACTGATCTCATTCTGATTGTTCATAGTACATACAGCGGCTGCTTCTTCAAAATGTTCACCAGTCAAATTTACCTCATACAAACCATGTCTGTTTTTGTTACCTTCGATAACTACAGTTTCATCTTTTAATACTTGAACCTTATCTTTAATAAACAAAACTTTACCACCATTTTCAGTTATGGCATTGACAGACATTAAGTTTTTACTCAAATCGGGAACATACGAAACATTTAGTAAAATACACTCTTCTGAATTTACTGAACCTATAGCTGAGGATTGCATAGTTTGGTTCTTTTTAGCAACAGATATATTTTGCTTACACATTTTTACATTTTCAAGAAGTGATATATCATTTGTCATGTGATTAGGAGTGCACCCACTGTCTACAATAAAGGTTTTAGAAATATTATTACACTGATTTGCTACCATTTGGTTTTCATCATCACTATTTGATGAATGAGTTTGTGCTGTAAAAGCTACCTTATTTCTAGGTTTTGAAACAAAAGAGTTTTTATTACGAAAATAACAATCTTTTTCAGTATGATTCATTTTCTTACAGATAGTACAAGATTTTACATTTGACTTAAACTTTAAAAAACAGTCATTTTCAGAGTGATTTGACTTTTTACAGATAGTACAAAATTGTTTGGTTTTCAAATTTGGACAATTACTGCGAATATGTCCGGTTTCATTGCAAGAATAACATTTTACTTGCTTACCTTTAGATTGTGCTTTTACCTTAAAAGCAACAAGTTCACCTGCGTAATTGGCTTTCTTAGATTCTTCATGCATAAGTCTAGCCTTGAGGTTTTCTAGTGTTTTCTCTGACGAAATGGTTGAATCCCAAGCGCTCGAAAAATGTTTGTAATTTTCCGGTAGAATAGTCAAAATCTTCGTTATTAACATAGTATCATCAACCTTTTGATCTAGACGATTCAACTTGAATGCAACATTCTGAATGTGGGCTACATTGCTCATCATGTCCTTGGTTGTGTCAAATTGATAGTTGTAAAATTCTTGTAGAAGTAAACATTTTTGCTGTGAGGTGTCTCTTTGAAAAACTTTCTGAAGTGTTTCATACATTTCTTTAGCAGTAGTACATGATAAAATATGTAGTTTTACTGAATGGTCTATTGTCATAAGTATTATGTGTTGTGCCTTTGCATCCTTGGCTTTCCATTTCTTTATTTTTTCTTGATCATCTCCTTGATCTTTCAGTGTTTCCGATCCATCAACAGTATCCATAAGGTCTTTTGCTTTGAATAATATTTTAACTTCAAATTCCCACATTGTGAAAGAATGTGAAAACCTCACATGGTACTCAAACTTCTTTAGCCGCGACATCCGTGCCCAACATCTCTAAGTTTCTGTATGTTGTATTCATTTTCTTTACTTGTCATTTTTTTTTTTACTTTTACTGTAAATATTACTTCAAAATATTATGTTTTACTTTATTTTACTTTTGTTTTGCCCATAACCTATTCGAAGTTTTTACTATTTTTACTTACTTTTTACTATATTAAGAATAACAACATTTTATAAAGAGTGAACTTAGAAACCTTCTTTATTCTTTTAGTCAATTAGCAATAATTCAACAGTACTTTCTGTCTCACTCACAGACATAGGCCTCGGGTATGGGCGACGAGCGACAAGCGATAACGCTCGAATTTCGGGAAGCATTTATTTGTCAGCTGGTAATTTTGAAGGCAGTTGCTACCATTGTCCCAAGCGGCGAGCGATATTCAGTGGTGTCGCTCATTGTCGTTTTTGTCGCCAGTCAGGTTCGAAAATGTTTTTTGCGTCGCTTCTCACTATCTGCATTGTTGCATTGCTGCAGTGTTTGAGGTTAGAATCTAACTGGGGATACCGCGACAATGCTTTTGTTGATGAAAAAGCGGATTTCATTTTGTTAGGCTGGAAACATGAGGGGGATTATTTAGTAATATAATATAGGAACAGGGTTTTTTGAACGGTGGTTTTGTGGTTTAAAATGATTCGAATTTTGACCAGAAGTGAGTTATTGCTCGCTGCCTGTCGCTTGCCGCTCGTCGCTCGTATCGTACCCGAGGCCATAATCTCTGAAACAGGGAATTTTTCAATCCAAATTAAAAGATTGTCAAAATATCCAAAGTAAAAAAAGGACCAGAAGTTATAGGTCAATTTCACTCATTCCAACTTTTTCAAAAATTTTTGAAAAAATTGTTCTTGAGAGACTAGTGACCCACCTTGAACGCCATAGCCTAGTTACAAGCCAACAGCATGGATTCTTTAAAGATTAACAAATGTAGACCAACAATATAGACCAGCTTGAAGAAGGCTGCTCAGTTACCAGCCTATTCTTAGACTTCATTAGGGTGTTTGACCGCCTAAATCATGACCTGCTTCACCCAAAACTAAGAACCTTAGGCATAAAAGGAAAGGAAGAAGAGTGGTTTGAAAGCTATCGAAAAGATAGAAAACTGCTAGTTGAGATCAGCTTCACCAATAACCACACCACTCATAAAGCCCACTTCAGAACCGCTGAGGTGATGAGAGGTGTGCTACAAGGCTCCGTGCTCAGCCCAGTACTATTCCTTCTCCTAACAGACGATATACCAGACTGGCTTCAAAGCAACTACCATGCAGTCATGTATGTGGACGATACAGTTCTCTCTAACAGACTCTCTTAAAAGAAATACAATCACCTTTTTCAATCAAACTAAACAATACTGCTCTAAAAACGACTAAGTCCAAATGAAGCAAAAACAGTACAAATGGTTTTTATGACCAAAAACAAAAATACATAACTAACATCACTGCCTGAATTAGGAATAAATGAAACGAAGAAGTATTAAAACTGTATGATACATATTATAATTGTCTCCAAACTATCCTGGAAACCACATGTAGGCCAGCTGTGCAAGAAGCTCTCCTCAGGCATCTACATAATCTGTAGAATGAAAGAAGTAAGTGGCTTGGACACCTGAGGTAGGGCATAGTGACGTGAGAAGGGACATCCAACACCAACTTAGAAAGGGCCCTTAAACAACAATAAAGAGCAGTTAGATGCCTAGCGGGCTTGCAACACCAAGAAAGCTGCTGGGTGTCTTTCAAACAACTCAATGTTCTCACCGTAATCTCACTCTACATACGAGAAACAATCTAGTTTGCAGTCACTTCACAACAGCCAAGACATTAGGACATACGCCAGCACAACCCAAATTTTGCCTTACCACCACACCATCTCGGTCTGTTTAAAAAGAAACCTGTAAACGAAGGAGCTTTGTATTTACCTGAGCAACTTAAGATACTACCACTACCACGCTCCAAGAACCAACTGACATCAAAGCTACAGGATAGACCATACTACTCAGAACCCGAATTCTTGATCAACAGCACCAGTGGAGCTCCTCCTCAATTCTCATAAAATACCCCCGTTGCAGCAGACCTGCATACTCAGCGAATTTCTAATGCAAAAGAACACAATTCAATCCAACATAGCGAAATTTGACATGTTTTTGTAATCTCCATAAGAATAAAATGGGGAATGAGTATGCAGGTTTGCTGCAACAGGTATGTTAAAACTGGTTGGTTTTAGTTCATTATTTAGTAAATCTTAACTAGAAGAAGCCAAATACCAAGTTTCATCAAGAAATGTTAAAAAATAAGGAAGATATAGCATTTTTTGATTTCCCATTAGGATAACATGGTGAATGACTATGCAGATTTGCTGCCACAAAAATGGAAATTTCGGGGATTTTAGACTAATATAAATTAGATCTCTTCTAGATAAAGCCACAAACCAAGTTTTATTAAGATATGTTGAGAAATAAGCGAGATATAAAATTTTACTTATTCCCCATAAGGTTAACATTAGGACAACGAACTGTGTTTACCACTTTCAATATCTCGGTAACCAATGGACATAGAGCAATGATTCAGGATACTAAATTGTTTCTTTTTTGAGCTGAATTCAATGGTGCCAACGAAAATTTGATTAATTTTATTTTTCTACATAAAAAACTCAAAAAACCCATTTTTGGGGGGTTTATCCCCCTTTACCCCCCCCTTCCGATGGTCCGATCGGGCTGGCTTATGAACTTGTCCAATTGATTACTACTTTACATGTCTGTACCAAATTTCATTAAGATCGAATCATATTTACAGCCGCTATCGTGCTCACAGACACATATATGTATATATATACAGGGTTCCCACTCAACCGTGAAACCTTAAAAACCGTGAATAAGCCGTGAATTTGGCAAACCATGAAAAAACCTGGAAAGAGCCGTGAATTTCGTCATCAGACCTTTAAAATCAGCCAATTTTAAAATAGCCAATATTTTTATTAAATTATAGAGAAATATTTGTATCAATTTATTAGAGACATTAAAAATGATTCACAGTCCCAAGACGAAGACAGCAATTGTGTACTTTAAGACGTAGATTGTACGTACAGGGCTAGACGGTAGGGCCTGCTAAACTGAGATTGAGATTCCACTGTGGCTGTGGAAGGAGGGGTGGAGACTGGGGAGGTAATGGCGGAACGCGATCGGTTGCCTTGGAGGGGGGAGGGAAGGATAGAAAGGTGAAGAGAGAGAAGACTAGATAGCTGAAGACGCACGCTCATTGGTTTACGTTTGCGCGGCAAATAAATACGTGAATTTCTTTCTTCCTCAATTAATTTGTTTTCTTATTCTTTACATTCCTTCTATTGTACGATTCATCGGTTTTCAACTACCGATTAATGCATCGATGTCTCCGCTGCTTGTTTCTAATCATTTTCTGTTTTTTGAATCATCGTTCAAGATGTTTGTGACAATAAATAAACTCTTTAAAAATGACGCCAGAACGAACGTCTTTGTTGCGTATTTTGTTTTCTATATGCGAAAATCCAAACGACTTGTCCTACAACAACATTTGACGGCTAATATTTTTTGTCTAATTTTTAGTATAAATCGATTGAGTCAAAAATGAAATTTTTATCTCTTGCCGTTCAAGAGAAATTCTATGATCTAACTATAGACTGGTGTATATTTTGTCGTTCTCCAAGGTCAACTAAATATAGCAGAAACTCCGAATTCCATCTAATTGGAGATAATATTTTTTCACCTGTCAACCTCCTTTCCTTATCACTCAGGATTATTGTTTGTGTACGTTTTCGTGGGAAGGACACACTCTTCCGGTTTAACGTGACCAAAAATAGATCACAAAAATTATCTTCTCGATAAGACTTCTCGTATCATAAGCTCGGCTAGAAATTCAACTTTATTCAAAGCTGTTTAGTGTTTTTACGACTATTTCATTGCGTCAAAAGGAGCAACGGTCCTTTTAAGTTGTTATACGAGGACACGATACTAAGCAGTAAGCGTACGATAATTTTGAGTTGGCAAGGGGACGGCTGGTTGTCTGACTGAGACGTATAGTGAAGATCGCTTGATCGCTTTGAAGTTTGACATCGCGATCGCGACCATCCTTTTCGTCTCGTTATAATATTGTGTGGACGCCGTAAGTCAGAAGCTTGGCGCGAATCATTTATTGTTGAACATTTTTAAAGTTTTGGGTTTCTTTCGGGTAGTGTGTCGGGTATCGTCAACCCGATTTCTTTCGGGTAGTAGGTACCCGCCCGACCCGACGTGTAATAAAAACCCGCCGAATTAAGCCGAAAAAACCCCGAAAAAAGAGACGTGTTGAACCCGCCCAACCACTCGGGTTCACGTAATTACCCGAAGCTACCCGAATTTTCGGGTGCCCGCAGACCTCTACTTATCACTCACTACCCACTGCACTATTTGAATGACAACAAGGCCCTATCTTCGGCCACTGGAAAACATGCCTGCAGGCGACCAACGTTGTGCCATTAACTAACATTTACGGACAGTAGAACAACGATTTATCCGGAGGCGTATTAACCAGGCGGCGCGCCTAACCGGTGTCCAAAACTGGCAACAAGAATTATTTTTAATCACATTTTTTCTTTCAACTTTCGCAAAAAACTATTTTACAAAAAAAATGTAATTGAAGTGTATTTACTAACTTGCAATTAATTTTTAAACAAACACGACATTATTTTAATACGTGTTATATAGATCATATTTCGAGTTTTTGATGATTAGAGAGTTGATAATCACGAACTTCAACTCGGTCAAGACGCAATAAATGAACGATCGAATATTCATCGAAAGGTTGGCAACATACGCAAGCGCAGACTATCATATTGTCTTTCATTACACGGCTGCTTGCTGTCTTAAAACACAGTGCGTGATTGGCTCGTTGCTATGACGACACACGGTTGTCATGGCAACATACAGTGCGACAATGCGCTCTGGACTCTGCGCATTGTGTGGGCGGATAGAAAGCAGAAAGACAGGAAGAAAGGAAGGAAGGAAGAGAGGATGGCGTTAAAAATTAAAAAATATTTAAGTTGCGTGCGTGTTTCGCAATCACCAGTACAATGTTTTCTGTTTTCTTAAGTAATCAATAATGTTAAAATCACATCGTATTTTGTGAAATAGTTGTAATTTATTTAATTGCATTGTATTTAAAATTATTTTAATTGCATTGTATTTAAAATTATTTTTCCGTCAAGTATAGTTTGTTTTACCTAAAATATTAAACAGTTAAATTCTATTGGTACAGAAATTATTACTTCTCCGTTGTGCTGGCGCCGCCGCCACCGGCGCTATGCATCTGCCGAGTTTTCCCTCGCTACCCCCCCCCCCCCCACCCTGTTATTCTCTGTGAAACTGTGCGGGCGGCAAAATGTTTTCCTATATTAGATTTTAAGCAGATATTGTTTTTCGTAATTTTCGGACCTTAAAAACCGTGAAAGAGCCGTGAATTTTAAAATTCAGTTTGAGTGGGAACCCTGATATATATATATTTTCAATATTTTTTAAAAACTAAAAGAATTAAAACAAAAACATTTTCCAGCTCAAATAAGTAGTTAATATTTCGAATAATTACATCGTTTTCAAAACAAAGCTGGATAATATATATATATATATATATATATATATCGAACGAATTGTGTTTTTTGCTTCTGGTGGCCCCATAACGAAAAGTTATCATGGTCTCGGGCTTAGGTCTTACCATGAGACCTACGGTAATAGCTTCTTCCCTATGGGGGAAATTCGCTAAAAAAAATCAATACCCAGTTTGTAATTGTTACCCGTTGACGCTTGTACTATTCTCAATGAATATGTAACCAACGAAATATTGTCTATTGTCTAAAATTTCCCCATTAACTTAGAGGCTCAATAATATTTTCTGTAAGACTAAGTTTAGTTCAAATCTTTACTTTGTGTTAAATGTGTTATCAAATAGTTTTTATTGACCTATTGACTGCAATAGGTTTAGAACATGTAGTACCCAATGGCGCCCCTAAACAGAACCCCAAAATCCCCAAACCCCAATAAATTGGCATTTTCCCTTATCCCAAGAAAAGTTGGAGTCGTTTTGGGCAAAAAAATGTAAAACTTGAAATTTTATTCAACCGAAAATTTGAAACTAAGATTTGTAAATTGCCAATTTACAGAAATTCAAATATGTATAATACTAATGCGCAACCCAGAATCAAAGGTTAAAACACAAATGTGCTCCGTTGCATCATCGTCGGGAGTGGAGGGTTTCTGTCCAAAGCTTTTCAGGTAGAAAGGAGCGTCATTGCGAAAAATCTGCTGGCTAGGCAGATTGTCCAGATTGTCCAAGCTTCCGGGGCTAAGGGAGAGAGAGGGGGGAAGGGGTTGAGAGAAGGGGTTGCGTCAGCCTGATGGGGTTTCAACTTCCAGGAACAGGCGAGGGGGCGAGGAGATGAACCTAGCGGTCTTTCTGTCTTCAATAATGACCTGAATTCTTAACTTTTCAACTATATCCTAATGCTGGCTCCCTTATATCCTGTTTTGGTAAAATAGTTCCCATTAGGGCAATAACCATATTAAATTATCACGGTGGACATCGAGGAACGAATGAATGAATGCACATTCTACATTGGGGCAATAACCTTTTTTTCCTTGCCTGCGCAAAGACAACTTAGATGGTTTACAGAATACATTAATTAAATACTACATTTTCATGACGTATTTATGAAATTAATTACACTTAGAAGGTAGCTAAAAAAACGTATAATTTAAGTAAAAAAAATTATATTGAATTGAACTTGTTAGTGTTAACAAAGGCACAAATAGGCACCTTGAAAACTTCACATTTTTTCTCATTCCACCGTCTTTTTTGTCCGTCAATAAAAAACTAAGGTTATGTCACAAGGAGTACTCTATATATTGTATATTTATAGGTAATTAAATTTTAATAATAATCAACAAACACCATGATTCCTGGGTTTATATAGTAATCAGACCAATGCCATATGATATTTACTTATAGTTTGCAATCACAAGCTATTTTTTTAGAGTGAAATATATAATTTCACTCTATATGATGAAAAACTCTATAGATGTTTTTCCAATGTGAAGTCGCATAAAGAATGAACAGATAACGGACCATTAATTTTTATATATGCTCCAAATTGTCTACATTTTAATGCTATGTTGTAATTGGCATTTGCTGTAAAATGGCATTGTAAAAAAATAAATAAATAAATAATTTTAAGCGGATTACCTCTATACCGAAGCCCAGGACCGTGATAACTTTTTGTTTTGGGGCCCCCAGAAGCAAAAAAACACCATTCGTTTGAATTTTTAGATATAATTTATATCAATATGTCTGTTAGCAAGATATTGGCTGTAAAAAACGGTCCATTCTTCATTAAATTTGGTACAGACATGTAAAGTGTTAATCACTCGGACGAGTTCGTAAACTAGCATGATCGGACCACCGGAAGGGGGGTAAAGGAGGGTAAACCCCCTCAAAAAAGAGTTTTCTGAGTTTTTTACATAGAAAAATAAAAATATTCCAATTTTTGTTGCCACCACTGAATTCAGCTAAAAAAACAAAAAAAAACAAATAACTTATTATTTTGAATCATTGCTCTATGTCCACTGGTTACCGAGATTTTAAAAGTTGTAAACACACAGTACGTTGTCCCAATGTTAACCTCATGGGAAATAAGTAAAACTCTATATCTCGCTTATTTCTCAACATATCACACCATATCTTGATAAAACTCGGAAAATGGCTTCTTCTAGTTCAGATCTTTTAAATATTGAATTCAAAACACCCAGTTTTAATATACCTGTAGCAGCAAACCTGCATACTCACTTCCCATGTTATTCTTCTGGAGCATGCAAAATACCGCTATGTTGGATTGAAATATGTTTTTTTACATTTGAAATTCGCTAAGTATACAGGTCTGCTGCAACATGGGTATTTTTTATATGGTTATTTTACATTATATTCAACTCCAAAAACTGTTACAAGCCCTGCACTGACTTAAGTTATATATATTTTTCTGTGATCTGAATTGTGATTTTTACATTAACAATAATTGTACAGAAATAAATTATTTACTTTATACTTTATAATGAGATTATTTACCATGTGTTTATGAACCAATAGCTTTAGTTCGCTTCAATTAGAGGTATACATTGTATGTGCTGCTATTTTAAGTCACCTAGGAATTAATAATGAGAATTGGATTAACCTTAACTGGAAATTTAACCAATTGATCTTAAATTATTTTATTGAAGTTTTTAATAATAATAATATAGGCAAGAATTTTACAAATGGACCTTACATTTACTGACAAATTAATCAATATGACATTAGTGCAAATGAATTATGTATTTAAACTTTATAGAATTACATTCTTTTATTTATGATAAATGCAGGGATTCCGACTGAAGTCTTACTAAAAAGGGATACAAAAGTTGCTTTTGAGCAAAGATTGGATTTAAGCAAAGTGACAAGCAATCTTCAATAACGATAATATTTAGTAACTAATGTAGTCTACACTGAGCGAGTGGACAAGTGATTGTATCTCGGGCCATTGCGAAGACCGCTGGAAGGTGGCTGCAAGTGCCCTTTTGCCCCATCATCACGTCCTGGAAGAATCGTGTCACCCCCCCACGACTTACTTCTCTCTTTCCCCTCCCCCATAGCAGGTAGATTGGACCAAGTGCCTATCCAAGAGGTAGCTCATTAAGGGTCCCTCCCTGCCCAGACAATCTCTGGACAATTGTCCGGTTCCCCATCGTCAGCTGCCCTCTAAATTTACGCCCCCTTGCTCTTGCGCCCTTGGCGGGGGCCACTCCTGTCAACCCCTAGGTACACCACTGGCAGTACCGCACTGGTACCGGATTTGTACCAAGAACTGAAGTACAAATGAATTTTATAGTACCGGCCTAAAATTTCTGGTACCGCAGACCCCTAGTCTAAACCCATGTTAGGCTCATGGATATTGACACTTGACCTCCACTGAAAGTAATTGGTTTACTGCTGTAACCTATTGCATCATGTTAAAATGAAAATACAGACTCTTTATTTCCACAGGCAAAGTTAGGGCCAAGTAGCCTTCTCTTACACTCAGCCAGCTTAACAACTTATTAGTTTCCATGCTATATGATTAGGGTTCTCAATCGCGGATTTCGGGATCTTGGTCGCTTTTTGGTACCTGATAATCCCAGGATTAGAGTCTCTCAATCGTGGGTTTGAAGGGGTTGCAAAAAAAAATTGTTTCTAATTTTTTGCGTGATTTTAATGTTTCAACTGTTGCAAACGTCGCCTTCACAAACGTAAAAATGTTTTAGAAATTAATATTTAAATATTAATAATTAATAGCAAAGTTGTTTTTTTTAATTCACATCCCTCTGGACTGTTATTAACCTTTCCTAATGTTAACTTTGTCCAAACCCAACATTCAATGCTATAATGACAACTTATTCCCGGAATATAATGGGACAGCACTGAAGACTTGGGTTATTGCTCCGAACTTCCGTTTCAGTTTATTCCCACGAATCAAGGTATCCCATGGTCCACGGCCACATAAGTGACTTTATTTTGATATTGTTTTATCTTTCTGAACTTAAAGATCTATCTGATCAACATTTTGAGTTGCTCTGGCTTTGCTTTAGCAAACGTCTGTGCGAGTCAGAAAAGTTTTGTGTAGTGAGTAGTGAGTGTCGTTAATTAGTTATTTTAATAATAACCATCTGTGACCCATGAATTATTTGTAAATAGTAAACTGATATGGGTGACTAAAATGATTTTGCGACCCATAAAAAAATGTGTGATGATTTAGCCATGTTGGCATTATTTTCTTACAAAAAGGATGAAAGAACTGCACAATGTAAGATTTGTAAATAAATTTCAAAAACATTAGGCAGCTCTACATGGTTCACAGTTCAAAGCATTGGGACGGTTCGCTTGTAGCTTCAGCCTTCAAGACAGTTAGTCTAAAAGCTACATACATGTACACGTGCATCAAAGTACCTAGATCTGACGAGTTTGTAAGATAAAATTGTAGAGAGTTTGAAATTTTAATAAAAATTCTATTAGCATTGTCAACACACAACAATATATTCTAGATATTAGGGGTGTGCGAAAAGTGATTTTTGAACTCGAGCCGAGCCGAGCCGAGCTTTTTCAAAAGTTTTCGAGCTCGAGCTTTTTCGAGCCGAGCTTTTTAACAATCACCAAATTATTAAAAGAAATTATGAAGCTTGATTTTAATTTTAAAAGATACAATAGACTAATGTTTGCATACCTTAAGTGACCGCCAGCTCAAAAATAGAAAGCTTATCTAAAAAACAAGTGAATTATCTGATAGGTTCATCACTATTTTGTATTATGTTTCATAAAATAAATCAAACTGGCTCAAAAAATAATTTATGAAGAAAAATACCAAATTTAAAATCTACATTTATCTACATTATATTTAAGTAATAACCAATCCCACAATACTTTACTTTAAATAAATAGTTAAAATTACATAATTAGACTAGTTACATATAGGTACTACAAAATTTAATTTCAAGAGTAGGAAGGAGTAGTTGAAAGGTTTTAAAATAGTTATATCTAGTAATAAATCACACATTTACACTTAGTCAAACACAAGATTGATTTTTTTCATGTTCACTAAGTAAAGATGATAAAAAATTAAATAGCAGTCCCAATTTTGCATAATATTCATGGCTAAACTTATTATTTCAGAATATAATATATGGATGAAATAACATTTAATAACAACAATAATCTATTGTAATCCTAAAATTAGTTGCATTTCTAAACTTTTGTGAAGAAAATAATGTACAATAAAGAAGAAAGATCATAAATAAATAACGGAATAGAGAGAAAGAAAGAAACATCTACCTCTGTCACTCTCCTTATCAGTGGCCAGGGAGGGGGGGGGGTGGAGGTTGTTTACTCCAAGCCCCTTCCCTGTTTTTTTGCTATTGTCTGACTCAGTGCATGTGTGCGTATGCCAGAGAGCGCGAGTTACCGATTTCTTTCATTAATTTTTATTAGTACGTTTTTAAAACATACTATGCTTAGTCCCTAAACATGGAAAAAACAAACTACGAAAAATTACAAATATGGTATCAAAGGTATTAATCTCAGAATTACTACAGTACCAAATATAAATGGTTTACAGCAATCTACACATCGTAAACACTGATAACGTAGAAGCTTTTCCTTACATTTTTTAGAGAAGCTGCTACCACGCAATGCTCTAGTAACGTTCGTGTGATGGGTAAACTGTCCCTAAACCATTTATAACTGGTACCATAGTGATTGTGAGATTCAGACCTTTAATTTGATACCACAGTCGTATTTTTGAAGTAGACTATAATTTTTTAAAGAGTATTTTAGTATTGACTTTGTTTTCATGCAGTCGCCGCACGGATATACTCTCTCACAAAAACTAAGTTATCAACCAAACTACGGCAGAAAATATTTTCAAAAAATATTATTACAAAAATTTATCTCTTTAGCAACAATTCACACCGTTTGTTATTTTACCTGACCAACAAATAAAAAAAAGTAGCAGCCGACTAATTTTTCCATATTAAAGTCTAATAAAAACTTATTACTTTTGTCATGTTTTAAAATACAAAAATAAATTATTTTTGGCACATGATTGATACTATTACCATTTTAAACTAAAGAACTCTTCACATACAAAATTTAAACCTTAAGCCTCAATGGTAAATGGTATCAAATACGAGTTCTTTGAAACATGAGCACTGTCAGACTACGCGGTTTAAAGCCGTTTTATGTTTCTATACCTAGACAATAGATTACTTAATTTGCTGTAATGCTAGTAAGATTGGCACAAACCGTCTGATTTGTACTATGTGGTCGCTGTAATCATCATCATGGAATAATAATAATAATTATTAATTATACTATGGCCGAAGTCCACTCGGCCATTTGGCTGTTAGAGTCTAGCAGATGCGAATCGATGCGAACGGTAGTGGCTATACATGCACGTCACGTCACATCGCGTCGCGTCCCAATTCGGCCGATTCGGCCGTGTATGCTCTTCAGACCATTCAAGTCGGGCCGCGACATGACGTGACGTGCATGTATTGCCGGTTCCATTTGATTACACAGGTTTCATTCACATCGAAAATGGACGTGACGTGACGTGTATGTATAGCAGCACCTTTAATTAGGAGATAAGGAATCCTTACTACAAAATGCAAAAATACAAACTACTTGTCATACAACTATAAATGACGGCTCATATTTTTTGTCTTATTTTTATAAATCAAATGAGACCAAAATGAAACTTGTACGATATACCTTTTAAGAGATAAGCCTTGATAAAACAATAGACTTAAATGCTGTATTATGCGTTCCCCAAGGTCAACTAAATATAGCTCCGATTTCCGTCTAAATGGAGATAATATTTCTTGTTACCTGTCAATGTCCTTTCCTTATCACTAGGGAATGTTTTTTGCTTGTTTTTCGTGGGAGGGAAACGCTCTTCCGGTTTAACGTGTCCAAAAATTAGATCGCAATAGTTGTCTTTCCGATAAGAACTCTCTTTTCAAAAGCTCGGCTCGAGTGTCGAGCTTTTTCGAAAAAAGTCGAGCCGAGCCGAATACTGAAAAGCTCGACCTAAAAGCTCGACCGGTCGAATACTCGCACACCCCTACTAGATATTATATAGAACAATTTTATAATGTATCTCTCTCACTCAACAGCTAAATTTGAGAAGTCTCCTGACTACATAGCCCACAAAGGTATGAACAAATTTTCATCGTTGAAAAAGGAAACAGTTATTAACAGATTTTACTTGGAAACAATTTTAACAATATTCATATGATAACACATTTTATACTTTGAATAAAGTAGTATTTCTAAGTTAGCTTTTTGAGATGGCATTATAATGATATTCCAAGTGTGACCATTCTCAATGTACATATATTATGATTACCTATGGAGAAATAAAGTTCTTATTCTTATTTTTAAAACAGGAATCCCGGTTTCAGCTGATATTAATCCCTAAAACCTGGGATTGGAATTTAGGTCTGGGATTGAGATATATAATACAAATAATTCTAAACCAACTTTTTAAATAAATATAAAAAATGTTTAAAAAAAGCTTTTACTTTGACTTTTTTCTATGTATTGAAGGAAAATAATACATTATATTTTCATCACAAAATTGAAGGAAAACAAATGCACTGGACCAGTTTATTTTTATACTGATATTACTCTAAAAATTGTTTCAGATTGTACTCCTTCCAAGTGTGGAAAGCATACCTTTCTTTGTAGGTAGCCCAGCAGCCCAGAATCGAAAAGAAAAGTACCTCCATTATCGATGTGGCTCTACATTTTTTACTGTCATTAAAGGCCCAGTCCCAGACATCTGCAAAAGTTACCACTACAGCATTGGGTCTCATGTTTATGGTGGTGCACTATGTAAGTTCAATTTAGTTGTTAATATTACTTAGTTATTTTTTATTTGAATTATTATGACTTATTTCTTCAACTTCAATATCATATCAATCAATCAATCAACTCTTCATTGCCATAGATCATAGATCATAGATCATTGATTACAACGCCTGTTCTAAACTTGATGTTTATGAATAAAGTTTTCTGTATTCTGTATCTTTGTCTACATGAAACAGGCATGGTCAAAGTTAATATCAAAAGCATTATACAATCAATACCTAAGATAATCTTTAAAAATATATATTTAAATCCAATAGACAAAATATTTAAAATTGGAAATTTACTTCACAGTTTTGAAATTCATCTACTGAATAAAATGGATCAACCAATAGCCACTGATATGATTTTCTCTTAAAAATGCTGATAGGTGTAGTTGAGCAAACTCATCCAACTTATTAAAAAAGTACACAGTAAAGTTTGCGAGATAATCCAACTTTAGTCAGTCGATGATGGGGAATATTTAATTTAATATTATTTTTTGCGTCATGAGTGTGGATGTCCTTTCTTGTAATTAATAAATAAACTTTTGAATATACAAGAATTTGAAAAACTTATGACAGTTATAATTTTAGTTTGTATGAATGAGGGTCAACAATGATCTTAGAAGCCAGCCCAGCAAAGAGGTTGAATGACTTTCTTTTGAATTAATAAAATATTTTTAATTGATGATGAGTGTCCCTGTAGAATTAAGCCATATGAGATATGTGATAGAAATAGACCAAAATAAGCTATTCTTAAGAATTCTGTCAAAAGTATATATCTAATTTCTAAAATAGATAGCTAACACGAGAAATCTTTCCACAAAGGATATCAGTGTGGGTTGACCAATGCAATTTGGAGTCTAAATTAATGCCAAGAAGCTTTACAGATTGTACATCTTGAAATTGAGTGGTGAGACTGATTATCAAATTCTGAGTTTTTTCTCCCCATTATTTGACTCATTTTATACTTACCTACTAGCCCCACATAACTGTGTATGTGTGTGTCTGTTGCAGCGTGTGATTGCGACCCCACAGGCTCCGTGAGCAGCCTGTGCGACGCCCTCGGAGGTCGCTGCCAGTGCAAGCCCAACGTGGTGGGCCGACGGTGCGATCACTGCGCTCCCGGCACTTACGGCTTCGGCCCTGAGGGCTGCAAAGGTAGGAGTACATTTAACTCTAATCGTAATATAGATTTTATAATCTTTTTTGAGTATCGGTCTTACGCTAGCTGCTGTTCCCATTTTTAGCTCTAAAAGGAAGAAATATGTTAGAAATATAGATAGTAGTAAATGGATGGATATTGGGAGGGTGAAGGGTATTTACCAGGTGCAATAGAGTCTCAACAAACCTGAAAGAATGTGAACTTTGACCCTGTCGAGTTTGGAGAATGTCGAGTTTTCCAGGACACTGTGCAGGATGAAGAAAACCCAATAAATAGCTTTGAATTGTATATTTGTTTGCAGGCCCGTTAATAACCCTCTTGGCGCTATGGGCATATTAAACTGGTGCGCCCCCCCCCTCCCCCCAACCATAAGGCCTTTTTAAAAATAAGCGATCGGCTGTGGCATCGCGTTGCTGATCCCTGTTGTTTTTCTTAAGTCACTGTCACCGGGTCACCATATGTGAACACGCACAATCGCCGCATTTGAAGTATTATTCATATTTTTACGGCTTTCAAAGTCTATTTTATAACAAGGCTTTCTTCCTAGACTTAGCTTTAGCGAAACTGTCAATCAGATCTTTGAAGTCGAGCTTGAGGGTAATGTCAGTTTGAGTGCATAAAAGCATTAAGCTGTTCAGCTTTTCGTCCGCCATTGAAGCTCAATTCATAGATTTTAGAGATGGGCGAGTACTCGAGATTTCGAGTTCGAGTCGAGTATGGCCTTGAAACTCGAGCTTTTTTTCAAACTCGGCAATTTTGAGTCGAGTTTGATTTCAAATTGCAAAAACTGTAATTTTTGTTCAAAATATAATTTTTGTCACAAAATGCTGTTTAATTTTGTCGTGCTGTACAAATATGCAAAAGGTATGTGTCCTAACCTATCTTACAGCTGTCACGACAGATCGTACTCACAGCAGTGGTTGTGACTGTCTACTAGGGATGACTCGAATCCACCTAATATTTAGAAAAGATTTGGATTCAATATTTGATCGGTGAGATTCAAGAATCGAATCCTTCGAAACTGCCGAAATTTTTCGTAAAGAAATCACACTCGTGTATCGATCAATAACGTGAAGGCTTACTATCACCGGCCGTCTAGCTTAACAAGTGATAAAAATAAATATCGGTCACCGGATAACACAATATTTCAACTGATACGGTAAGGATGTTGACAGGTTTCAATAAAAAACTATTTCTCGGAATTCGGGAAAACCAGAAACACAGCTATTTAGCTCTGACTCAACTCTCACTCATAAAACTTATCTAATTTTTGATCATCGTTTATCTCTGGAATGGAGTATCGCACAACTTTAATTTTTGCCTCATTTGATTTGTAAAAATTAGAAGAAAAATATGAGACGTCATTGGTTTTTATACGACCGACCGGTAGTTTAGGTTATGATATTTTTGTATTGGGGGGTTGTTATCTCTTTCTTATCCAATCACGGCCGGCCGTGTCGCTCGGCACAACGGGATGGGCAGGGGGGTGGGGTGGCCTTGAAAAGTAAACAAACATTGCTCTCTCACTCCTTGCCTTTATTTCTTTTGTCAACATTTCCTTGGCTAAAGTTTTAATAACTATTATTTTTGGAGGAAAATAAAATATAATTCAACTATACACAATCTAAGTTTTTTATCCTAAAATACATAAAAATAATCTTAATTTGACTAAGTGGAAATGAAAATAGTGTTAATGCTAATAACTGAGAATTGAAACAAAATAAATGTATAAGACATTAAATGTCTTTAAAACATTAGTTTATTTAGGTATGGAATTTTTTTCGAATAGATCTAATAAGAAAAATAACCAAACCCTTTGTTTACTAATAATAATCTTGGACTATGTGTAAAGTTAAAAAATAACTTAGAGTAAATTTAGATGAAGTTTTTTTTTTTGTTTAATAGATTATTAATTAGTTATTCCTGAAACAAATCTAACAAAAATACATGATTTGGTTTTGAATAAATGGTTCACTGATGTTCTGAAACTTATATTTCTTCCAAGCTTTTTTGAAAATAACTATTACTGGTTTATTTGGAGAGGCTGAGTTACATTTGAATAATTGTCACCAGTGCCCAGGCTTACATTAGTAGTTTGTCGTTCCTTTTCAGTTGTTGTTTAGTGTGATGATTTGTCTTCTTTAAATAACCTGTGTTGCTTTTATGTTTTTTCTTGGATTGATTAGAATTAATTGTCACATTAATATTTTTGGTTTATCTGTGTCTTCATGGGTTTCCTGCCATTGATTTTAGAAAGTGAAATTGTTTCAAAACAAAACATCTCCACTTAAAATGATTATTTTCAATTGACAGTTTGCTTTTTATTTAAATTCTTTTTTGAAAAATAGGCCTACTTTAGGCTTTTATAAATAAGTACTCAGTAATTTTCACAGATGTTAGTGTTAAATCTTTTTTAGTGATGCTGTAGGCCTAATTATGTATTGTTTTTACAAAAGGTCATAAAATAAATTTATCTTTCAACAATTTTACTTCCCTATTGGTTATAAGATTATTTTATTATTGAGGAAAATATCAACTGCTACACAAATCATACCACAAAGAATGATAATAAAATTATAAACTAAAAATTAAGGTAGGAAATAAAATTTCAAGTTTGAAAATAAATCAGTTTATTGAACAATTTATTGCAACCTTAATATCCAACAGGTACAAGTATCAAATATTTTTAGTACAGTATCATGCAATATGTGTAATTAATGGAGGTTAGTGTAATTTTTCTTGTCAATACATAAAATACTTACCTTTTTGATCAGAGGCAGATATTTATTAATTTCTTACTTACTTTACTTTATTCTTCAGTCCAGCTGGCAAAATATTTGCTTTGGACGGGTCATAATAATGTAGTAGGCCTATATTGTCTATTTCAGCGGTTCTCAAACTGGGGTTCGCGAACCCCTAGGGGTTTGTGGAGAGGTGTACGGGGGTTCGCGAGAGATAAATCAATAATGGCGGACAAAAAAATTGTGGCCTAATTTTATAAAATTACTTTGAATTAACTATAACAATTTTACCATAACAGTCAAAATATTTCCAACTGTTAACAGTTTAAATATTTTAAAAGCCAAAGACGATTACAAGATCAACGTTAGGCCTATTTCATAATAATTAGTCTGTTAAAAAACTAACTTCATCAAAGCAGGCTCATGGCTCACACTAAGAATCTTAACTCTATAAATTCCAGTTCTTATTGTCAATAAAGTGTTTTGTTTTTAAAAATAGGTTTAGCAAAACTAGTATTTTACTGATTCATAAACTTTTGAAGCTTTTTGAAAAAAATTCCATTGCCATTTTTCAAAAATTTCATGAAAAATGTATTAAAAATATAGTTATAACTTACTAATAAACTTAATTGTTTACAAAGTACCAGGACCGCCGAGAGGTCATGTCAGCCAACTCTGAAACTTGGGGCCCGGGATGAGCGGATTGTTTTTAGATTGAGGAAATAATATTGGTGTCGACTTCTTGGAAATAAAATTAGGCGTCTGTGTTAAAAAATAAAATGTCTAGCTTTACGCAAATTTCTTTTAATGATTGTTTTGTCTGTACTATTGTTTGCGACTGACTATTCACTACGGCACGGGGGCGGTCGGCCAGCGAGTAGTGAGCGTGAGGGACTCTCCATCCCTCTGCATTACAATATATTGACAACAACTTAAATACGTTATGATGATATTATCCATGATGGTAGACAAAAAGAGTACAACATATGTTGTAATTATCGCAAATGGCCGGAAAAAAACATCGTGAAAAAACGGAAGAGTAACTTTATGAGGGGAACGAACGAGCAAGTTATGGGAAAGAGAAGAATGACTAGAAAATCCAATAGTAAGGGATCACTGATAATTTTTAATTTTTAAATTTTTAATTAGAGTAGGCTATTTTTTAAGTCCGGCACAATTCAGCCTCAATTGGTTCCGGACTTTTGGAGTCCATATATTATGTATGATGTTCCATTTCTAGACTGCCTAAAACGCGAGTTTAGAAATCTAATTTTTGTAAATTTTCCGGGGGAGGGCCCCCGGTTCCCCCTTTCACTGTGGAATATTCTAGACCCTCTGAGGGCCCGTGCGGTGTACCCTCTCGGCGGCTCGCAAAGTACTTAAGTATTAGTTCATTTACCCCGAGCTATAATAAACGCTATACGTAAGCTAATACTCAAGTATTAAGTATTAAATATGACCTAGGGCCCTGAGCGGCCTAGGGGTACAATTCATGAAAATACATTAGCTTAGGGGTTCGCAAGGTGAAATAGTTTGAGAACCGCTGATCTATTTCCACAAGGGATAAAAAATGAAGTCAGGGTGAGATGGTGAGAGGAATTCCTGCAGGGAATAGTAGGCTTGATTAATAAGAAAAATTTTTAATTCTGTTTTGAATTTATGTAAAATGTCTATTGTTTTTATGTGATCTGGTAAATTTTGAAAATTTTTTTGGCCAATGAAAAGTGGTTTTTTGTTGTAAAAAGAAAGTCTGTGGAATTCGGAGAAAAAATGTTTGTGTCTGGTATTATAATTGTCTGGTATTATAATGTTCTGTCCCTTATTGTTGTTATTTTAAATTAATAATATTTAATAGAAGTGCTTATTGTGATACTTCTCAATTTATAATTGAAACATTATTTATTGTCACTTTATCAAATAAAATTTTACATGTTCTAACATATTACTATAACTTAGGCTGCTTTTTTTAGTTTTTACTCGACTCGAATTCGAGATTCGAATCTTTTGACAATTACTCGACTCGACCTGAAAAACCTGTACTCGCACATCTCTAATAGATTTGATTCGTTTTAATGCCGAAAAGCTCTGCTCAGCTGTGCAATTCGTCACTGGCAAAGTCAGATGTTCCGGAGAGCCACTTTCAAAATTGGGAATGTACTCTCCAGGCCTGTTGCTTTTGATATACGTATAGCACTCCTTATTCTTTCCAGTTTTTCAGTTACCATGTAAAGCTTAAAGTGCAAGCACTCTTGTACAAAATATTCACCACAAATGTCTTTGTTATGGTACTGAGCCACCCGTTCAGTTTGAATCTTGATGTCTTCGTTTTTTTTCCTCTTAGAGAACTAAAAACTTCGAACCGTTCACTTAGCTTCTTGTAACTGTCTTTTCTTTTATCAAGTTGCACAATTAGGTGATCTAGAATGGGCCTGAATACTCCAGTACAAAATTTATCCCTGGCTTCCATTTTTTCATAATTTTTATCCCTTTTCTCGTCAGAAAATATGGTATGTTTTCTTGACCTTTCATAAGTTGGGTTGGTCAACCCAGGTCGAGGTCTTACTTCGTTTAATGTTACTTTTATGCAACTACAATATTGTGCATATGCCAAAAAATTAGGGATCTGCGGGCCAGACTTTTTAAGTTCGGGTCGGGTCGGGTCGGGCCTTTAATTTTGGCTTTCGGGTCTCGGGCCAAAATCGGGTCGGGCCGAAAATATTTAAATAATTACTTTTGTATGAATTAACTAGAGGCTAAATCAAGAAATTAAATGCAAAATGAATAGACGAAAATTACCACTATCTATCGAGGCCTAATCATTTTTAGTAGGTTAAAATTATATCATAATTCAATCTCAACCTACGACAAGAAATTAAGATAAAAAACGAATATGTGAACAAATTCAGCCAAAAAACTATGAGAGCCATAACAATCAATGATTATTATTACAAAGCCACACTTTATCACAACGACCATATAACGCCAATAAACAATATAAAATATGAATATAAATTTGAAGTTGAAAAGTGCAAGGTCAGAGCTAAATATAGGTGCAGGTAAGTTTTCGATTTCCGAATTCTGAGAAGTGGTGTTTCTAAGTAACTGTTGAAATCAATTCTTCTATGAGTTATTGAAATATTTTTTAGGTTATTTTTATGAAAAACTCGTGGACGGCTACGAAAAACGAAAGCGCGTATCTATCGGTCGCGGATGAACGGCAGATGTACCTTTTCGAAACGCACGATCTGCCGCGAAATACGATCGCGCGTATTTGCCGATCGCCGATAATCGGCAAATCTAGCCTTGTAAAAGTTGCGGTCGGCCGCGAAAAACGATCGTGTGTATTTGCCGATCGTAAATAAACGAAATGCAGCTCAGCGTAACTCGCGATCCGCTGTAAAATTCGATCGCACACACGTAAGTCGCACGTAAATTCGATCGCCGGGTAAACGGCGGGAGTAACGGCTCCGGCGCGGCCCGACCCGATTTTGGCCCGAACTATTTTTTGGCCCGACCCGATGTCTCGGGCCTGCCTTTGACCCGACCCGACCCGAAAAACTCGGGGACCCGCAGACCCCTACAAAAAATATACAAAGGGGCGGGTGGCTTAGTGGCAGTGGTGGGGAGGAGGAGAGGGCAAATTTACACGAGGCATTAAGGGCGCAAGCGCCCTCTCAGCAGTTCTGAGGTCAAACCCAATTGACGTCGCGCCGCTTGCACAGTGCGCATCGTCCGTTTAATTTTTTCTTCCGTCCTCTTTCCGCCCCTAAACCCTAGCGCCCCTGGGCACATGCCCATTGTGCCCAGTTATGGAATCGGGCCTGCTTGTTTGTTCTTAAATTCATTAATGGTCTGAATAAAGGTTTGTTTAAACATAAAATAACTTCAAAACATCATTAATGATTTAAAAATGAAATATACATAAATATAAAACTATAATGTCCCTGATGCTAAAATTACACCCTTTAAGTAAAAACCAAGGTGTTAAGTTACCGGGAGTTTAGTTTGTGAGCTTCTGCTGTATGCTAATGGGGCAGTCTCAAAATTAGACAAAAATCGGAGAGTTTCAGCTATATTTAGTTGACCTTGGAGGACCCTAATTACCGCATTAAAAGTATATTGGTTGGTGATGGTTCATCTCTTGAAAGGCACATCTCACAAGTTTCATTTTGGTTAAATTTGATTGGTAAAAATAAGATGAAAAATATGAGCCATAATTCGTAGTTGTATGACAAGTAATTAGTATTTTTTATATTTTGTAGTAGGGACTTTACATTCCCTAACTAACTCATGCACTTAGACGCGCACGCACACAGTCAGACAACAACTATGGGCCAGTGTTGATGAGTAAACAAATTCCACCTGTCCTCGCCCCCTCCCCCCCCAACAGATAAGGTAGCCTTTCACCATAACCTTTTCACCATAGGTTGTAAATGACCACCCGCATAGACCACACAGGCAGAGAGTCTTTCAGTTGGTGATCCAATACTAGGTACAATAGATAAAAAATCAAATGATTTTAGACCAAAATATTTATTTATTTCCTCTACCCTGCTTGAAAACATTTGTATTAAATGAAAACTTGCAAATTTATTCTTTTAATTATAAACCAGTTTTTTTATAAAAAATATTGTATACAGGGTGTCCGGAAATTATGGTAAAATATATTAGTATACGATTGTACAGCTAAAAATAAGAAAAAAGTTTATATAAACATAGGTCTTAAAATGCTTAATTTACCGTCTGTTTGTGATTTTTACATAATTTAATCATATCTCACGACCCTATAAACATATCAACTTCAAACCTGGTATGTGGATAACCACTATTTTTTAACTATTTTTGTGAGATGTATCAAATATGTAAAAATTACAAACAGACACACAGACAGAAAACGAAGCACTTTAGGACCAGTGTTTATATAAACTTTTTTTTGTATTTTTATCTCGACTATCATATACTAAAATATTTTACCATCATTTCCGGACACCCTGTATATACAGGATGTCCGGAAATTATAGAGGCCGTCACCTCCCTTGGTCGTATTATAACTGAAAAAACGCTCCCTGTTTTTGTGGCCAGAAAATCGGTCGTTTATTTCCTGGCTGGCATATGTCTAGTCTTATTACGGCCACAAAAACACTCGGTTATATTGTGAACGGCAATTTTCCTAGATGCATCGTAACTAGAGGTCTGCGGGTGCCCGAAAATTTGGGTAGCTTCGGGTAATAACATGAACCTGAGTGGTCGGGCGGTTTCGACACGTCGAGGGCTTTATCATACGTCGGGTCGGGTGGGTACCTACTCGGGGCCATAGAAGACAGGGGCTGGCTCACGGGAGCGAGAAAAGTGTCCGCGCTACCTCCCCTACTTCCCCTCTCCATGACGTCACATTGCGTACACGGGAGAACGGTCCGCTGTTACGTTACATCTCGCCCGCTTACACGCTCGTGGACTCTTATAAAATTTTTGTTTTTGCCGATCCTTATATATTTGTATTCCTCGAATCTTATATATTTGTATTCTGCATATTTTGACGCACCTAATGGTGTAAAAATCCATTAGGTAAGACTTGCGAATGATTAAAAAAAAACTTTAAGTATTTTAATCTTTTTGACACGTACAAGTTAGTCGGCTACTGCTTTTTTAGTTTTAGGTCAGGAAAGTTTTGTTTGCATGAAAGTTGTAGGTAATTAAATTAACTTCCAACTTTGTATTTAATTTTTTTTCTAATTGGTCTAGTTTTCTCAGAAAAACAGGATTTACAGCGCGGCAAAGTTCAAACTCGAGTGCGCGGCCCGTCGTTTCATAAGTTAACGCTATACTTTAGGATAACTTGTCCACATAATAACATCAAGGTATAATTGTTTTCAATTACAAATACATTTTGTGTCATATATATCAGAGAAATATTAATGATTATAATTTCAGTTGAGCCTAATAGACCTAAGAATTAATAACTTACTTTGTCTATCTTGTATTTATGTAGATCTGCTTTATTTTTTCCAATAACACTGATCTGTATAAAATTGCATGATAAATTTGTTTAATCATAGGTGTCTCAAACAATGGAAATAGCTAGGATTTATTATAATTAAGGCATCCCAAGGGGTATTATTCACTGGAGGGCGCAAAATCAGCGTGGGAAGTTTTCCAATTCCATGGAACGTCGAAGAAAAAACAGGCTGGATCTGTACTTTATCACGTGGAGGTAAATAATTTATCAAAATACATTCTAAAACTATGTTTCAGTATGAATTAATTTTTGTATGCATTCTGAATTATTTACAAATTATTTATTACTCCATTACTTTTATTTAAATTTATGCATTAAATCTTAATAGCTTTCATATTTTTTAATTACTCCAACAAATTAAGGAGAATTTGTAGTGTTGTTGATTGAGATAGGTACTTATTTTTACACGTTGACACATACTTCCATCATACACGCTACAAATTGTGTTTAGCCTCTGAGTCTAAATGCAATATACATCTTTTAATAGCTCTTGCAATACTATAATATTTACAAGGTATCTGTAACAGTAATCATGGATTTCAGGCCTCATAATGCCGTCTGAAATGTGGAAATCACAAATAAAACTTTTCGAGAGAGAATTTTTTTAAATGCATGGTGACTCGCTCGACAAAGGAAGAAACGTTGTTTTAAGATACGAAACTAGGCTAAAAGAACTATTCCCCAATGTTTGTGCATAAGCAATAACACTGTTTTGAAACTTAAAAACCATCATTCGAATTAGAGAATTAAACCGATCAATCAAAAAAGACAGCCGAAAAAGCGAGCAGAAGATGAACAAGTGGTTAAAATTGGCAATTTAAGGTAGGCATAATAAGTTATCACTTCTTATTACCACTTCTTATCAATTAAAACTATTGCTATTATTCCTATATAAATAAGATACGAGAGGTATACGTATTAGCCAAAACAGTGTATATTATTAAGTCGTCACATTGTGGCAGTGAATAAACGGCGCGCCGCTCATTCGACTTTGAACATTGCCGCTCTGTTAAACCTGCCGTTATGAAAAAACTAGACCAGATAGGGAAAAAAGTTAAATACAATGTTTGCAGTTCATTTCATCTCCTACAAATTTCGTGCAGACGAAACTTGGCTGACCAAAAAATAAAAAAAGTACTGGCGGACTAACTTTTCCATGTCACAAAAATAAAAATATTCTTATCAAAGTTTGTAGTTTTTTGAACTATTCGCAACTCATACCCGGATGATTTTTACACCATTAAATTTGTCAATTTATGTAGGTTACAAATATATAAGGTTTTACAACAAAATATTGTTGTAGAAGAGATAAGGGTGTGTAAACGAGCGAGATTAAACGTAGCAGCGGACCGCTCTGCGTGTACGCACTGTGACGTCACAGAGAGGGGAAGTAGGGGAGGCAGCGCGGACGGCGGCAGTGACGGAAACATCAAACGATGAGCCGGCCCCTGTCTTCTATGGCCCCGGTACCTACTACCCGAAAGAAATCGGGTTGTAGATACCCGACATACTACCTGAAACTTTAAAAATGTTACACAATAATTAATTCTTGCAAATCTTCTGACTTACGTCATTCATGCAATATTATAACATGACGAACAAAGATAATCACAATCGCGATGTCAAACTCAGGAGCATTCTTCACTTATACGTCTCATGGCACAATTACACTGTCGCCGGTATAGGATGTTAAAGCACAACATCTTATGAAGCAGAGGAAGAACAAGGCATGCCAAACTGCTTCGTGTATACACTTGCATTCGCCTCATTACCTTGCTTTCGTAAAACTCAGACAACCAGCCTTCTCCTTGTGGGCTCAAAATTATTGTGCGCTTACAGTTTAATATTGTATCCACGAATAGCAACATAAATAATCAGGGAACCGTTGCTCCTTTTGATGCAATGCAGTAGTCGTACCAATACTAAGTAGCTTGAAGGTCGAGCCAAGCTTTTGATACAAGTGTTTTTATCGGGAAGACAATTATGGAGATATGATTTTTGACAAGTTAAACTGGAAGAGCGTGTCCTTCCCTCAAAAAACATACCCAAATAATATTCCGTGAAATGATAGGGAAAGGATAATTGAAGGTACATCCAATTTAGAAATTAATTTAAAATCCGCAACCGCATTTTAATTCTGATTTTTTTAGTGTAAAAAATACTCCTTATTATAAAATATAACCAGGGTGGCCACTGCATCGGGAATTCGGGAAAACAGGGGATTAGCCGGGAATTTTTCAAACCGTGAAAAAACTAGGAAATAACTGTGAATCTCGAGCAAGATCCGGGAAAACACAATTTTTTAAAGAACAAAAATAAATATCAAAATCAAACCAATATTAAAAGAGTTGACAAAAAACGCAAGATTATTTGCGCCTTCTTTATTCTATGCAACTTCCAAATACAACTACAGTACTAATGCGCAACTGCTTGAAGCACATTCGCGTCAGTAAAAAGCGCTAGACGGCAATGAGTGTCTAAAGTTCACGCACGCTCATCCCGACCAGCGCGAGGATTTTGACGCATCGGGGTGTGGGGGAGGAGGGGAAGTCACTCCTCTACTCAAGGCCCGCCCCTTTACTACTGCTACGCGCTGTAAATAAGTGAACTAATATTCAAAACTAAAGTAAAATTCTTGGTTGTCAAAATATATTTAAGGTTATGGTTTGAGGTTTTGTTTACGTAAGTTTTATCTTTGTCATTTCACTTGTAAAATTGAAAATATGCATTGTATTCTCCAAATTTGTATGTAGGCTTCTTGTTATTAAATAAGAGTTTAACCCATTCGCCTCCCTTTTACCAGGGCCCTTATGGGCCCCAGAAATCCTATTATTTTTACTGCTTTTGTAGTATTTAATGAAAATTGTTATACGTCCTCTTCTAATGATTCAATAAGATTCAATAAGATTTATCGATGTCGTTAAACATTAATATAATGCAATAAACACAAGTCAGTTATTGATTACAAAATTGGGCCATCTTCAAAATCAAAGTTCATGTACTCGTCAACACTGTAGAATGTTCTTTTCTTCAGCCACTGTGACACAGTTTTCTTAAAACTAATGTTGTTCAACAACTTTACATCAGAAGGTAATTTATTAAAAAGCTTAAGTTGCTGGTAACAATGACTTTTCAAGGTTTTTGTTAGCCTAACATGAGGTATTGAAAGAGTATCCTTTGTTCTTGTGTTATGATTATGTTTACTACATTGACTTTCAAAGTTATTGACATTTTCTTTGACAAAAATTAAATTACTTAAAATATATAATGATGGTAAAGTTAAAATGCCATGATTATAAAAACTAGGTTTGAAGGACTCCCTATAAGATACATTATCAATTATTCTCAGAGCTTTTTTTTGCCATAAAAATACTTTACTACTCTGGGTAGCATTTCCCCAGAGTCTGACACCATACACAATGATAGAGTGAAATAAACCATAATAAACTGTTATAAGAACTTCAATGCTCACACAAGTTTTAAGTTTTCTCAACAAAAATATAACTCTAGACAATCTTTCAATCACATATGAAATATGAGGTTCCCAGCTCAATTTCCTGTCCAAGAACATGCCTAAAAGCTTAACACTATTTACCACATCATCATCATCAAAGTTACAGTTATTATTTAATGAGAAATACATCATTTCGGTCTTAGAGTCATTAACTACTAATTCATTGGCTGCAAACCATTGTTTCGACTGTTCTATTGACTCTTCGAGCAGATTTTGAGTATCAATGTAGTTCTGACTTGAGCAGAGCAAAGTTGTGTCGTCTGCGTACAGCACAGAAAAGGCAGAAACATTACAATAAAGGTCATTAATAAACACTAAAAACAAGAAAGGTCCTAAGACCGAACCTTGTGGTATGCCAGCTATCGTATTGAGATAATCAAGAGGAACAATTATTTACAACAACCTTTTGCATTCTATTACTTAAATAGGACTTAATTAATTCAAGTTCATTGTTACTGATACCATACAGTTCAAGTTTGTCACATAAAACTGGGTGCGGAATACAATCGAATGCCTTACATAAATCAATGAGGCAAGCTCCTACAACGAGTTTATTTTCAAAACAACACAGAATCTGTTCTACAATTGATTCAATGGCCATTGTAGTCGAATGATTAGGTCTAAATCCATATTGGTGCAAATAAAGCAAATTATTGTCATTAAAATAGTTATAAAGTTGAGTGAACATACAAGATTCAATTATTTTACTTAAAATTGGCACTACTGCAATGGGGCGATAACATTCGGGTTGATCTCTACTACCCTTCTTAAAGATTGGTGTGACCTTGGAGAATTTTAAGTTCTGAGGAAAAACACCTTGTTCTAAAATAAAATTAATAAGATAAGTCAGAGGAACAACAATTTCATTGATAACAAACTTAACACTACGATTTGACAGACCATAAACATCAAGAGCACACGAGGAACTCATTTGAGAGACTATTTTTAAAACAACATCTACATTTACCTTATTCCAGATGAAGACATTATTGAAAGGTCTTACCACAGAATCAGACCTAATTAAGTTATCAAGCAAATCAATTGGTGAGCTTATATATCCTGCCCCACCTGTAGGTGGTTTAATACTAAGCGGTACATTAACAAAAAATGAATTAAAAGTTTCTGGTGAGACGGACACAGTGGATTCTTTCTCAGACTTACGTGAGCCAGATTCTTTTTTAACAAGTTCCCAAGCAGTTTTACATTTGTTTTTTGAGTTACTAAGAATCTGATCATTGGCAAAGATCTTTGCTTCTTTTACTGCTTTGACATATAATTTTTTAAAATTCCTAAATCTAACCTTATCCTCCAATTTCAGAGTCAATTTCCATTTGTCAAACAAAGCTAACATAAGAGTTCTCATATTTTGCAGTTGGGGTGTGAACCATGTAGGCCTATGTCCATTTTGTTTAGATTTACTGACAAAAGGCTTAACTAGTACCATGGGGCAGCACAAATCAAGACAAGACAATAAAACATTCAAAAACATTGAACAACAGATGATTGTATTTAGGCCTAAAAGAAATTTTCAACAAAGCTTTAATGGTAACCTAGCAACATTTTTAACTAAATTTATAATTTTTTCCCATAAAAACACTATCATTATCATTTTCTGGCTCTCCTAGGCTTATGATAGCCGGGTCGAATGCAGCTTCCATTTCAACATCTTCCGCCTCAAAACTTTCAGTCACTATTTTGAGCCATGGAATTTTCTTCAAATTCATTTTCGTCAACACTATTTTCACTTTGTTTCAGTAAAAAACCTTCTTTGTCTGTTATACGGTCAATTATACTATTTCGCAAACATTCACCCGCCATGATAAACACACAGTTGAGTAGTTGTCATTGAAACAACACCCGACCAAAACAAATGATATTATTACAAAACAAAAGTGTTGCCAACCTGAAAAACCAAATAAATATCTACACTTCCTATTCTGGAAGTTGGAAACGAAGATTAGTCTGTATAGTGCTGCTATCAGTTGAATATAAAGCGAACTATTACGGCACGCGCGACCGGCGAGACCGTCTCGTCAAAGTATTGCCGGGCGCTCGACGGCAGCGGCGAGATGGACTCGTCGAAGTAGGCGAATGGGTTAAACTTGAAATAGTTGTGTTTCCATGAGTTTTACTTAAAAAATCATTTTCCCATAAGTAAACAAACATTGTTTATTTTCTTTGATTGATGACAGCTGTTAACTCGGTCCAGGTTTTAGAGTCGCTATCTAACGGAGAAAAAAATCACTTCAAGAACAAAAAAAAAACAAAATTATCGTCTAATACGAAACCAAAAAGGTACAAAAAACCACTTTGCTGCAGCCAATGACATACGCTTGTTTAGGAATTGTCTATCTCTCTCTAAACATTCATTGTCCATCTCTCGCACCCTCAGTGTAAAAGCCAATCAGTGGTGAAGATTGTTGGTCGACAGGATAGGGTTAATGACCTTGTCTCTGCCCAGTGCACCTGCAGGGGAGCAGACAGCAGTGATGATTAGAGATGTGCGAGCACTCGACATTTCGAGTTCGAGTCGAGTATGGCCTTGAAACTCGAGCTTTTTTTCCAACTCGGCAATTTCAAGTCGATTTTGATTTCAAATTGCAAAAACTGTAATTTTTGTCACAAAATGCTGTTCAATTTTGTCATGCTGTACAAATATGCAAAAGGTAGGTGACCTAACCTATCTTACAGCTGTCACGACAGATCGTACTCACAGCAGTGGTTGTGTCTGTCGACACTGCCACATTATGTCAGAATCGGTGTAATTGCATCCAAAGAAGAAATCCAGTTCCAATTCACCAAGGAGTAAAATGTTTGGAAATAAAATATATAATGATAGTTTTATTCATCCCTTACTTAGTTTTTTCCTTCAAATATTTATTTATACTCGAGTTTTCAAGCCAAACTTTTGAGGTGAGAGTTGTTATCGGGAAGATAATTATTGCGATCATTTTTTTTGTGGACACGTTAGGAAGAGCGTGTCCTTCCCAGGAAAAAACAAACACAAACATTATTCCCTGAAGTGACAAGGAGAGGACGTTAGGTTGCAAGAAATATTATCGCTTGTTGTCAGGAATCGGGGTTTCAGGTATATTTAGTTGACTTTGGAGAACCACGAAATACCAGCAAAATACGGCATAAAAGTCTTTTGTTTAATCATGGTTTATATACATAACAAATTACTTGAACAAGTTTTATTTTTGTCTCATTTGATTTATCAAATAAAATAATAAAATATGAGCCATCATTTGTAGTTATATGACAAGTATTTTTTATTTTTGCCCTTAGTAGTAGGGTCTCTTTATCTCCTAATTATCTTACTAGACGCACGCACGCACACCCTCAGACAATAACAATGGAATGGGTGAGCAGTGTTGATGGGTAAACAAACTCCACCCCCCCCCCCCCTCTCACAACCGATAAGGAGTGTGAGTTAAACTTACGTTGTGTCGTCTGCCGGTGCCAGTGATAGAATTAATTAGTTTTTCGTTCCTTTTAAGTTGTTGTTTAATGTGATGATTTGTCTTCTTAAAATAGTCTGTGTTGCATTTATGTTTATATTCTTAGATTGATTAGAATTAATTGACACATTAATATCTGGTTTATCTGTGTCTTCATGGGTTTTCTGCCATTGATTTTAGAAAGTGAAATTATTTCAAAACAACATCTCCACTTGAAATGTTTATTTTCAACTAACAGTTTGCTTTTTATTTCAATTATTTTTTTAAAAATAGGCCTACTTTAGGCTTGTATAAATAAGTACTCAGTAATTTTCAGATTTGTTAGTGTTAAATCTTTTTAGTGAAGCTGTAATAGCATATTGTTTTTACAGAAGGTCATAAAATAAATTTATCTTTAAACAATTTCACTTCCCTATTGGTTATAGCATTATTTTATTATTGAGGAAAATATCAACTGCTACACAAATCATACCACAAAGAATGATAATAAAATTATAAACTAAAAATAAAAATGAAGGTAGGAAATAAAATTTAAAGTCTGAACATAAATCAGTTTATTAAACAATATATTGCAACCTTACTATCCAACAGGTACAAGTATAAAATATTTGTAGCCAATTATCATGCAATATTTGTAATTAATGGGGGTTAGTGTAATTTTTCTTGTTAATACATGTAAAATACTTACCTTTTTTATCAGAGGCGTCATATTCATAGGGGATATTCATTAATGTTCTGTCCCTTTCTGTTGTTATTTTAATTAATAATATCTAATAGAAGTGCTTATTTTGATACTTCTCAATTTATAGTAATTGAAACATTATTTATTGTCACTAGGGATGGACAGGATTGGATTTTCAGTTCGGGACGGGACGGACGGGACAGGATTTTTTTCTTCCCTAAATCTTCGGGAAATGCTTATTCACAAATTTATTTTCTTTATTACAATAATAGCATTAGGTTTAAAACAATGTCATATATAAATGTTTGTACTGTCCCAACTCAAAAAATTTGAAAAAATTAATTTAAGTGGAAAAATATTAACTTATATGCAATTTACAAAATAGCAAACATTAGAAACACACTAAAAAAATAAGTAACTCAATGAAATTGTTAGTTATAAATAAAATGCTAACTTATATATAAAAATGGTAAATAAATGTACTGTATTGTTTAATTATTATTATTTTTCATTAAATTTGAATTTTTATTCTTTCTAATTTGAATGCATTGAAAAATAGAAATAATAGAAAATAAATTATAGAAACGCCATAGCTTTTAAGTTTCTGCTTTTAGCGAATTTCCTTAAAGGAATAAGCTATTACGGTAGTACTCATGGTAAGACCTAAGTCCGAGACCATGTTAACTTTTCATTTTGGGGTCCCCAGAAGCAAAAAACACCATTCATTCGAATTTTTATATATATATATATCTATATATATGTCTGTTAACACGATAGCGGCCGTAAATATGGTCCGATCTTAATGAAATTTGGTACAGACGTGTAAAGTGGTAATCACTCGAACAGTTTGTGAACCAGCCCAATCGGACCACCGGAAAGGGGGGTAAAGGGGGATCAACCCCCCAAAAATGGGTTTTTTGAGTTTTTCACATAGAAAAATAAAATTTATCAAATTTTTGTTGGCACCATTGAATTCAGCTCAAAAAAACAAAACAATTTAATATGTTGAATTACTGCTCTATGTCCATTGGTTACCGAGATATTGAAAGTGGTAAACACAGTACGTTGTCTCAATGTTAACCTTATGGGAAATAAGTAAAATTCTATGTTTCGCTTATTTCTCAACATATCTTGATAAAACTTGGTAAATGGCTTCTTCTAGTTCAGATCTACTAAATATTGAATTAAAACCAACCAGTTTAAACATACCTGTAGCAGCAAACCTGCATACTCATTCCCCATGTTATTCTTATGGAGCTTACAAAAACATGTCAAATCTTGCTATGTTGGATTGAAATATATTGTTTTGCACTTGAAATTCGCTGAGTATGCAGGTCTGCTGCAACGGGGGTATTTGTTTTATTGTTTGGGTTCTAAAAAGCCAAAAGTAAAATACTAGAGTGCATGTTGACAATATACTATCATGTATAAAAAGTAAACATGTTATTGTATTTTTATAAACTTTGGGCTTTGGAGTTCTTGTTTTAGGAAATGACTCTATGACTCATAATTTTTCCAGCACTTAATACATGGTAAAAAATTAAAAATAAATTTAGTTCCAAGATGACAACCTTAAGACTAGTTTTTCCAAGCTTAAAATTATAAATTTGAAGTTCACAACTCCCAAATTTAATATTTCTTAAGTTACATGAAATATTAATTACCTATGTGTTAGAAATTCCTTTTAAAGTCTCAAAGTCTTTACTTTTGTCAGTTTTTTTACTTATTTATGAAAAATAATCATACTTTTGGCTAGGATCCAAAGACATCTGAATTAGTTTAAAAAATTGAATCAATGGGCAAAACCACATGTTGTAGCAGATCAATATGGCCGACAATATGAACAATTATCACTGTCATGCCTTGTAGCAAGTTATTTCCGCCGATTAACCGCTATCAGTGAATAACAGATTGCTTTTCACACCCAATTGAGAGTTAGCAATCCTACATTTGCCGTTTATCAACGATCGGCAAATACGCGCGATCGGTTTTTACGGCCGATCGCGAGTTTCGTAAAGCAACATCGGCCGTTAATCCGCGATCGACAAAGACGCGGCCGTTCGTAAATTTCGCAAAGCTAGATTTGCCATCGATTCATTTTCGGTAAATACGCGCGATCGTTTTACAGGGCCGATCGTGAGTTTCGAAAAACTACATCGGCCGTTAATCCGCGATCGACAGATACGCGCTAGCGTATTTCGCGGCCATTCACGAACAGCGCTAATCTATTTTTGCCGTTCATCCGCGACTAGCAAATACGCGCGATGGTTTCGCGGCCGATCAAGAGATTTGCAAAGCCCATTTTCCATTTATTTACGATCGGCAAATACGCACGATAGTTTTTAACGGACGATCGCGAGTTTCGCAAAGCTGGATTTGCCGTTTATTCGCGATCGGAAAATACGCGAGATCGTTTTCCGCGGCCGATAGCGAGTTTTGCGAAGCTGCACCCGCTGTTTAGTCGCGATCGCTAAAACGATCCCGTCTCGAAAAATTTCCCGAAGTAAATAAAATCCTGCCCGAAAATCGGG
The DNA here is from genome assembly GCA_035578135.1 of Flexamia atlantica. Lineage (NCBI taxonomy): Eukaryota > Metazoa > Arthropoda > Insecta > Hemiptera > Cicadellidae > Flexamia > Flexamia atlantica. Next base: position 10,234,551 of record JAQJVK010000007.1, on the reverse strand, counting down.
AGTTTAATTTTCCCGAAATTTCGGGACCCGACCATCCTTAAGTTTGTCACTTTAACAAGGAAAACTTTTTACATTTTTTAACATATTACTATAACTAAGGCTACATTTTTTTAGTTTATACTCGACTCGAACTTGAGATTCGAATCTTTTGACAATCACTCGACTCGAACTCGACTCGACCTGAAAAACCTGTACTCGCACATCTCTAGTGATGATGCAATAGTGCAGTCGAGGGGAGGGAGGGGTAGGCAGATAATGGAACAACAAATTTCTACGCAGAATTGGGGTTATAATGTCTTCCAGAAAACGTATTCTACGTAAAGTTATTACGTACAGTCAACGTAATCAAGGACCATTTGAGATGAGTACCTAAAAGTAATAATGCAATCGCGACTACTTATTCTTGAAAAAGTCGCTCTTATACCGCCAAGGGTTAATTTTTAGCCTATTTGTTTAACGGATTTAATTTGTTTTTATTAGGTATCGATTCTTGGTTGGTTGTGCTTTGAATAACTCGGTTACAAAACTGATGAACCTTATAATTTATTATTCTGTTTTGCGAGCAAGAAAAACAGCCACAATTTCAATGAGTGCCCCAATTTAGTTGAGGCAATTTTCTTGTCAAAACGTACAAAGGAACTTAAGTATGGTCCAGAAGTTTGATTCTGTGAACTGCGGATCAATTTACCAGCAAAGATTTCCGTCTTTCTGAAAGGAATAACCGCGAGATCATTGACTTACGAAAAAATACAAGAATTGTATTTTTCAGTTTGTATTTTTTTTAAAGCTGCAGCCTATTTCAGGAAATTGGTTTTTTGTGCCGGCTAGATTCGGTTTAGGGAAAATGGAAGAAGAAAGCGACAAAAAGTGGTCATGTGTGTATGCGTATTGGCTAGCGGCTCGATGAATGTCGATAAAAGCGTGGGTTATACTGAAGAACGTAATTTTAAAATGATTTATTGATAACGCCAAACAATTATCTTTGTTTTCATGGTTTGATTTAAGTATGAACTATATTTTAACAGATGAAAACCTCCATTAAAATGAAGTGAAATCATAAACAAGTTTGAGTAGGTTTGAAAATGACCCTTTGTGGTTGAAACTCAGAGTAAACTAAAGGATTTCTTTTTTAATCATGGACGGAATGAGGTTAGTAACCTATGATATTATAATATTAATCCGATGTGTCAGGAGGCTAGCACATGAATAAATTATCTTTGTACCGAAGATTTTAAATTGCGTTTGAAATAATTTTGGAGTAGTGACCTCACGTTTTCCTTACTGTCTGATTTTCTGCAATGAATGGTTAATTAAACTTATTCTCCAGAAGTTGGCTCACTACTCGACTTGAAATGAAAACCTACTATTCGTCCGCCTCTATAAGAATTATTAAATGTATAATCTGAAGGCGTCCGATTCGTACAATAATTTTTGAACAGACATAACATTGGCTAAACTTTGGTTGTGATTTTTGTTGACATTTACCATCACTGCATTAGTAAAAACAGTGATGGCAAGCGTACGCAAAAATCAATATTAAAACAAACTCACAATCACCAACAATGAATATTGGCTAGCCTTTTGATTTGTATCTGTACGTGACCTTGTCACCTGCCATATGTACGGCATGAGTAAATTACATTTAGTGTAGCAAAATTAAATGTTTGATATATCAGCAAATTTTATGTTCAGAAGGTTTATTCATTGTCACGGATTGGGTTTTATCTTTTCAAAATATCAATTTCAAAAATGTTTATTTCAACTTTGGTTTTAAGAAATAACATTTGGGAAATCAGTACAAAATCGGGTACGAGAGTCAACATCTAATATCAATTTTGTTTTGTTATCTTTGTTCCCAAAGTTTTGTCTTACTTACTTTCATCTTATCTTCCTTCCTTTCTCCTCACCCCTCCTTCTCTTCACGGATTGCGCAAAATACAGTGTGCATAGCAGGTTGTCATGGAAACCACGTGTTGTCATTGCGTCGGACCAATTAACGACTGCCACTGCCACTGCGTTCAGGCGGACAGCAATGTAAAGCAAGACAGGCCGATAGTTCGACGCGTGCTTACCTTTAACTTTGTCAAGTTTTCGATCGATATTTATATTTTTGCGTCTTCCTTCACTTATTTAATTTATATGGTTGATAGTTCTCCTGCCTAGAAGTATCAAATACAATAAGGAAATAATTCAATAATTATCCGTTAGGTGTCATACAACGTACGTTTCGTTACAAAATACATTTGGATTACATTTTACTATGAAAAGTTGGTTTTGAGAACTATTTATTTTCAAGTATTTTTTAACCGTTCTACGGCGGACAGCCTGCCTCGAGAATAGAGGATCAATGCTGATTTGCCGTCCACCATGCACGATTTATTGCCATGTATTTGCGTGTTCTTACTCATTTTCATTTACTTCTAGTTGAATTGTTGAATAGACTGCCTTATTAGTTCCGTGATTGGGTTAACTGTGACTCTTCAGCCAGTCACTGAAAATTAAAAATGCAAATGTGGTATATTTAGTGCATACTGAAGCATTAACCATTACCCTGGGTAAAATACGTGGTTTCGGCGTGAAACATACGGGAATTATAGTCTGATTTTGTTAACACCCTGATTTTACAAGCGGCCGGTGGAAACTCATCTTGCCTCTTGCGTTTAAACCTTTTTAAGCTCTGTTAATTATCCACATGGTTGATGGATTTTAATAATAAGAGTATTACTGTAAGACTGTTTACTCTGTTGTCACCAATTGGGACAACTATTATGGAGTTAATATGCCACCGGGAATACGACCGAAAATACCTGTGAAAACCGGGAATGGAAAAATTTGTTTTGAGTGGCCACCCTGTATATCCCTCTTAGATAATTAGTTACTTAAAGTTTAATTTATAATTTAATTATAATGTTTGATGAATATTTTTGTTGGTATTATCAATACAATGTTGTAAAAATGTGTTACTTGGTGGAAATAAATGATTTATTCATATAATTGATGGACATTGAGACCACAGCTTGCGTCGTGTTGCAGCTTGCGACTGCAACTCTGTCGGAGCGTTGGACAACTTCTGCGACGTGAGCAGCGGCCAGTGCAAGTGCCAGGCGCAGACGTACGGCCGCGCCTGCGACCAGTGCCAGCCGGGCTACTGGAACTACCCCAAGTGCCAGCGGTGCCAGTGCAATGGTCATGCAGACACCTGCGACCCGCGCACCGGCGCTTGCGATAGTTGCCGTAACTTCACCTTCGGACACAATTGTGACAGGTCTGTTATTCCCTGGCTGTCTATTTATTTTCATTCGTGCACTCTAATTTTAGCGAATTTCCCCTGTAGGGAATTAGCGAATTTCCCTCCAGGGAAGAAACTATTACCTTCCATAGGTCTCATGGTAAGACCTAAGCCTAAGAACATGATAACTTTTTGTTTTTGGGGCCCCCAGAAGCATAAGCGCCCTTTGTTTAAATTGATATATATATATATATATATATATTAGGGGTCTGCGGACCAGACTTTTTAAGTTCAGATCGGGACGGGTCGGGTCTTTAATTTTGGCTTTCAGGTCTCGGGCCAAAATCGGGTCGGGCCAAAAATATTTAAATAATTACTTCCCATGAATTAACTTCAACCATAGCTAAATCAAGAAATTAAATAAAAAATGAATAGACGAAAATTATGGCTATCTATCGAGGCCTAATAATTTTTAGTAGGGTAAAATTAAAATTAATTTCAATTTTAACCTACTACCAGAAATTAACACGTTCGCTGCGTGACACCCAATGGCGGGGGTTTGCGAAGTGCGGGCGTCGCGGGGGCAGCAGATTAGCGAACCCAATTTATTTCCATCCAACTAAACATAAAACACTGCACGGTAATGGTACTGCGTAACTACGACAGTCGACGTAGTTCCTTTGAACACCCACAGATAGCAGCACTGCCTGGATTGCACAAGTCCGCTTGTATTGCCAAAATGAGGGGAAAATCCCAGAAACCCTGACAAAATGGTGGATTTTACAAAATTGCCAGAGGGAAATTTAGTACCAATAAAGCCCACATTCGTAGCTACAAGCTGGCAACAAATAATTGTTCCCGAGCGCCAGGCTGGTGCACAATTAAGTGGTAAAGTTTGTGTGTTGTGACTACGGGTAGACCCGTAGTACGCGTCGCGAGAACAACCGCAACCACGGGTATGCCCGTGCCACATACCAAACGTTTTAAGATAAAAAAATAATAAGTGAAAAATTCATCCAAAAATCTATGAGAGTCATAGCAAAGATTATTATCATTACAAAGCCACACTTATCACAACGACCATAGCGCCAAAAAACAATGTAAACTATGAATACAAATTTGAAGTTGTAAAGTGCAAGGTCAGAGCTAAATATAGGGGTAAGTTTTCAATTTAGGAATTCTGAGGGATGGTATTTCTAGATAACTGTTGAAATCCATTCTTCTATAAGTTAATGAAATATTATTAAATTTTCAATTTTCAAAGTTAGTGAAAAGTTATTGTTATGAAAAACTCGTGGACGGCTGTGAAAAACGATGGGCGTATCTGTTGGTCGCGGTTAAACGGCCGATGTAGCTTTTCGAAACTCGGGATCTGCCGCGTATATGCCGATTCCTGATAATCGGCAAATGTAGCCTTGAAAAAGTTGCGGTCGGCCGCAAAAAACGATCGTGTTTATTTTCTGGTCGTAAATAAACTAAATGCAACTTTGTTTTTTCCTTCTTTTTTTTTACTTCGGCCATAAAAACAGTTGCGCGTATTTGCCGACCACAAATGAACAGATAATGCTGCTTATTTGTGAAACTAGCGATAAAGAATCTGTCGATTGTGTAAAAACGGCAGATGTAGCTTAGCGTATCTCGCAATCAGCTGTAAAATTCAATCGCACACACGTAAATCGCACGTAAATTTGATTGCCGGGTAAACGATTCTTGGACCCAATTTTGGTCCGAAATCTTGTTCGCTCCGACCCAATTCTCAGAAATTCGGGGACCCGCAGACCCCTTATATATATGACGAGGTGGGAGGTGTGCGTGTGCGTGTGCATGTGCGTGTGGGTGGGTGTGGGTGTGTGTGTGTGTGCGTGTGAGTGTGTGTGTGCGTGTGTGCGTGGGTGTGGGTGTGTGGGTGTGGATGTGGGTGTGGGTTACAGTTTACAGTTTACAAAATCTTTATTTAGGAAAAAACATACATCATATACAAAATCAACTGCTCACAGAGCACGCGTGACTTAACACTAATCTTTAACCACTATTATTAATAACTCAATTTTATCTGTTGGTACATAGTCTATCTTCCTTTTTTATCATAGTTCATCCACCGTAGAGTACTTAAAGAAACATATTTTAAGCTGAAATTTTTCCCATAAGTTCACTTTTGTCACAGCCTATTTCAAGGTAAGTTCTATATTCATTCAATGCATTCTTTAATTTGCATGTGCAATATATCATATCTGTAATGTTGAAAACAATATATATATGGCAAACAAACAATAAACAATATACAAACGTAACAATAACAGATATAACACATGCATAAACTTTAGACTTTTGACACTGCTATTAACCAGGGTAAATAATATATATTCCATGCATCTCTAATATACATAATTTGCCATAAATCATATTTAACACCTGTGCCAAAGTGTAGTAACAAACAAACCCAAAACTTGACAATAAAAAAAATATAACAAATAATAAATAATAAATATAACATGTGCATAAACTATACTAACAAAATTAACAGTAAATAAACATGCAAATACTCTGTAAATCAGTGCATGTTTCATAGCTGGCATACCTATACAAGATTAAATATTACCAAAAAACAATCAATAAAAATTAAATTCATTCACACTCTGCAAAACATAGTCTTTAATTTTCATTTTGAATTTTGGTTTAGATTCAAAAATTAGTTCATTGCCCATGTTTAAAATACATTTGTTTATAATTTTTGGGCCTATATATGAAAACTGTTTCCTTGCAATTTCTTTTGTGAAACATGGGACCTGTATTGAAATTTTATTTGACAATCTTGTATTTATTTTTGTAGAATTCCTTAATTCTTCCTTTATATTAAAATTAAATCATCAACTTAACATTTTACTTCAAGTTTTATTATGACAAATTCAAAAATAAACAGAAAAACAAAAACAACAACCATCTGATTAAAACTAGAAAATCACTAACACCTGATGAATATATTACATTTCTCCCCCCTTTAATTTTACAAGTCCTTCGTAAGGCTTGGTCGCTCCTTCGTATTGCTTGGTCGTTCCGCCCTCCTAATTTGGTCGACATGCCTTGTCAATTCCAAATTCAGGCTTGGAATATATATCTTCATGCATTTTGGACCAAGCTTTTCCACAATTTTTCCCTCATACCAATTAGATCCTCTTCCATAATTCTTTGCCCAAACCTTGTCACCAATCAGCAAATCTTCAACTAAAGATCGCTGTCCACCATAGTTTTTAGCTTGATTTTCCTGTTGCTTGTACACAGTTGTAGACAACGACGGTGGTCGAAGAAGATCCAATCGACTTTTTAATGATCTGCCCATCAAAGCCTGTGCAGGAGATTTACCAGTCGTCGGATGGATAGTATTTCTATAGTCCAATAGAAATCGCTGCAACGCTGCTTCCTCGTTATTATTACTAGCAAGAGCAATTCACAGTGCTCGTATCACTGTCTTGACTGCATTTTCAGCTGCTCCGTTAGTTCTTGGATTGAAAGGAGCACCACTTTTAAAAGAAACTCCATTTTGATTAAAAAAGTTTTGTAATTCATCACAAACAAATGAAGAACAATTATCTGATACTATCACTTCAGGAATTCCAAATCGTGCAAATGTTTGTCTTAAGAGCTTGATGTGAGTTTGAGCTGTCATTGATTGGGTTCTAAATGCTTCTAACCACTTAGAGTGGCTATCCACTAAAACAAAGTAGTAGTGGCCGTTGAAAGGTCCAAGGTAATCAATATGAAGCCTTTGCCAAGGATTTTGGGGCCATTCCCACTGAATCAAACAGGATTTTGGTGGTGAATCTTTGGTCATATTACATACTTTACAGGCCAACACTGTTTCTTCAATTTGTTTGTCAATTCCTGGCCACCAGACATAAGAACGTGCCAAAGATTTCACCTTCACAATACCCATATGAGGTCCATGAAGTTCTCATAACACAGCTTCCCTCAGATTTTCTGGAATCACTGCCCGGTAACCCCACATGAGTATATCCTTTTCCACGTGAAGTTCGTCTTTCTTCTTAGAATAAGGCAAAAGCTCTGTATCTGTGGAGGGATTCCAACCACCAAACTTTAGATAACCCATCACTTTCATCAACGTTTTATCTTTTTTAGTTTCAGATAACACTTCCTTGTAGTTCAAAGGGAGTTCAGAATTTTGCTGAAAAACATAAGCAAATTCAAATCCACTTCCTCTTTGTCATTACCAGTACATTCACTTGGCAGAGGTGCTCTTGACAACCAGTCTACAATATTATTCTTAGTACTAACCCATTCTGTTTCAAAATTATAATTTGACAAAATCAACGCCCATCTTTGCAATCTGTTTGCAGCACGCATGGGTATACCATTTTTCGGTCCAAAAATAGCAAGTAGCGGACGGTTATCGTTTGCAAGTATCCACTTTCTTCCATATAAATATATATGAAATCTATTCACTCCAAACATCAATGCTGCCGCCTCTTTATGAAGTTGAGAATACCCCTCTTCAGCTATTGATAGTGTCCTGCTTGCGAACGCAATCGGCTTCTCTGAACCATCAGGGTGCCGTTGCACCAATGCTGCTCCAAGACCACGATCTGATCCATCCACTATCAGTTTCACTGTGTGATCAGGGTTGAAATGAGCAAGTGATCTGTTCATTCTTACCAAGTACTTCACTTCCTTGAATGCCTTCTCACAATCATGGTCCCAATACCACCGTGAACCTTTTTTAAAAAGCTTGAACATTGGATTAAGAATGCAAGATAAATTTGGTAAGAACTTACATAGATAGTTGGTAAAACCCAAAAATGATTGTAATTCACTTACGCTTTGAGGTCGTGGAGCATCCAAAATGGCTTTGACTTTCTCATCTGTGGTATAGAGTCCTTCACTGTCAATTCGGAACCCCAAATACTCCAAAGAAGACTTTCCTACTTCACATTTCTCTACAGAAAGTGTTAGCCCTGCATCTTGAAGCCTCTGTAAAAGCTTACATAACCTCTCAAACAATTCTGTCAGATCCTTTCCACCCTCAAGGAAATCATCAAGAAAAACTGCAGTTCCCATAAGCCCTTCACGTAGCTTATCCATTTCCCTTTGAAAAATTGATGGGGCGATGAAATCCCGAAAGGTAACCTAGTATAGCGAAATAATCCTTTCTGAGTGGAAATCGTTACTAGAGAACGGGAATCTTCATGCAATTCCATCTGTTGATATGCATTGGATAGATCTAATTTTGCAAATACTTTACAACCCTGAACACTATGAAAAATGTCCTCCCCTCTTGGTAGCGGATTTTGATCCAACTTCAAGTAAGGATTTACCGTAAGTTTATAATCCCCACAAATTGGAATTTTACCATTCTTGTTTAAAATGGGAACGATTGGTGATACATATGGACTGTAATCTACTGGCTCCAAAACCCCTTCACCAACCAGACGCTCAATTTCCTCGTTAACACTCTTTTGCATAGCAAATGGAACCAGTCTAGCTTTGAAAAACTTAGGTTTAGCATCTGGCACCAGCTGTAAGGAAGCTTTTCTCTTGTTGTATACTCCTAACTTTTTAGTGAAAACATTAGGAAACTTATTAATCAAACTACCCATCAATTCACTTTCATTAGAGAAATAAATACCTGATGCCCTTATTGAAGTAACATTAGAATTATGGTGACCAATACTGAGACCAAATACCTCTAACCATGATCTCCCCAACAGTGGAGGGCCTTCGGTATGAACTACAAAAACCTGCATTCCCTCATGAATCTTATTTCTGAATTTAACATTTAATCTAGCTGACCCCACAGGTTTTGAACATTCATTGAAATAAGAAATAAAGGTTTTATCAGATTTTACCAATTGTTAAAGGTTTTGTAAGGTTTTGTACTTGAACATCCAGTATCAATGTCAAAAGTCAGTACAGTCCCTCCTACTTGTAGGTCCATATGATACGGTGGAACCCAAGAGTCGCTTTCTAAATTATAAACGCTATCAATACCAGTATTAGACATGTCATTATTCAATTCCCGTTTGTGTAAATCCTCGAATTCTTCAACATTATTTACTCTAGGATTAATACTATCATTTTTTTCTTTCTACATGGGACAAACTTTACTTAAATGACCAGTTTTGGAGCATAAGTTACACTTATACGAACGATATCTACAGTGTTGAGGTTTATGATTACTTTTACCGCATATATTACATCTCCCTTTACTATGGAATTGATTATAACAAACTGGATCAGAATATACTGGTGCTTCCTGAGTATTCCTATAAACTGAACTTGCAGAACTTCTACTGATATCATATTGGTAGTCAGCTGCCTCTTTTGACAAAGCTATCTTAACGGCCTGGTCCAGATTTAAGATTGTTGGGTCTTCCTCAAATAATCGATCCCTAATCTTACCGTGATCCATACCAATAACAAATCTGTCTAAAATACGTCCCTCTAAATCTTGAGAAAACTTGCATGCACCTGCCAGTGATTTAATTCTGGCAAGCCATTCATTTATAGATTCGTTCTGTTCACGAGAAGCGTTGTAAAATTTATACCGACAAGCAAACAAAGATATAGCAGGGGTAAAATACTTGTCGAATAGACTTATTAAATCCTGATAATCAACATTTTCAGGAGCCCTAGGCACAACCAAATTACAAATTAATTGATAAGCCTCTTCAGTTAAACTGTTTAAAAAGAATGCACGCTTTTTTCCATCTACCCTAATGCCATTAAGCAGGAAAAAATTCTCTATCCTAGGCTTAAACAGTTTCCAGTTACCATTAATCCCAAATTCATGTACCTTCCCAATATAACTGGAAGATTCAGCCATACTTACAAAAAAAAAACTATCAATGTGGGTTCTTATTTTTCGTCGCCATGTAGAATTCCTTTATTCTTCCTTTATATTAAAATTAAATTATCAACTTAACATTTTACTTACAGTTTTATTATGACAAATTCAAACATAATCAGAAAAACAAAAACAACAACCATCTGATTCAAACTAGAAAATCACTAACACCTGATGAATATATTACAATTTTATATTTTTTTAAAATCATACATATCAATATTTTTATGCACATGAATTGCCGAACATACAACATATAATTGTCTTAAGGTTAATATTTTATTCTCCACAAACGTGTTACCCTATCAAATTTTCTTAAGCCAAAAACATTTCTAATAGCAAATCTTTGGGCCATAATTATTGGATTGATAACACTATAATTACTCCCCCCATAATGAATTATCCCATATCTCAAGGCACCCTCAAACCAGGAGAAATAGAGCCTTAACAGATAATCAGCCATTAGGAATTGTCTCATGTGATAAAGTACATAGTTAATTTTTCTTAGTTTTTTCACTAAGTAATTACTATAAACATTCCATTTTAACTGCCTATCTATAATTAAACCAAGGTATTTTATACTACTTACTATTTCGACTGGTTCACATTCACAGTTATATTTACAAAGATGCTTGTGGTTATAGAATCTAAAATCTACTTGCAAATCTTCACAAGCCTTATCCCATCCAGAGTATATTATGCACTTAGTCTTACTAGTATTAATTAGCAATTTATAATCTATAAGCCAGTTTGATATTACTTCTAATAGTCCAGTCATTTTAGAAGAAAAAACGCGGTTTTCAAAAAAATCGGGTAACCAAGTGGGACTTTTTACCATATGTTCCTTGATATGTTACCTTTGAAACCCCATCACTTTTTCGAAAATCAAACTTGTGCTCAAGCCGCCATCTTGAAAAATGGCGGCCAAAATATAGTTTTTTAGCTATATCATGATTTTTATCAAGTTTAGAAAACAACTTCTTATACAAAAGTTGCTTGGTTTGAAAAGGCCTATAACTTTTATATTTAACATATTGTTGCACAACAATTTATGGAGCCGCCATATTGGAAAATGGCTGCCAAATAGTATTTTTTGGCTGGTGCAGCTTAATTGTTAATCTTACTACAAAGGTTACTGAAGAAAAGTTGCTGAGATTTTGATGATCTACAACTTTTATATTTACTTTATTATTGCAAACTCACAAATATAGGCGCCATCTTGGAAAAATGGCCGTCAATAATAGTTTTTTGACTGGGACTTTTTTAATATTGAATTTACGTCAGCAAACTAAATACAAAAGTTGTTTGGTTTGGAAAAACTTTTGTATTTAACATATTGTTGTACAACAATTAATAAAGCCGCCATCTTAGAAAATGGTGGCCAAATATGTTTTCTTGGAATTTTCAACATGAAAATTTAAAATAGCCAAATTTTAGTTGGCATCATTAGAATCAGCTTGAAAAATTAAACAATTTGGTTTTTTGAATCACTGATTTATGTCCACTGGTTACCAAGATATTGAAAATAGTAAACAGAGTGTGTTGTCCCTATATTATCCTTATGGGAATGAGAAAAATCGATATCTCGCTCCTTTCTTGATTTAAATTATTACAACTTTGTGAGCGGCTTCTTTTAGTTGAGATATATTCGTTTATGGCTTAACACGTTAGCTGCCACGCCAATTTTTGGCCTGATTGCTATATTGCCAAACACATTAGTATTTTTGTTTTTAGTTACTATGTTTTTTTATACTTGTTTAGCTTAGTTATGAGGGTTTCATGAAAAAAAAATTGATTTTATCCATAAAAAAACGTGGACCGATCGGGTCGACACTAAAAATTTGAAGCAAAATATTGCTTGAAAAAATCAGTGCCGACCCGATCGGTCCACGCCTATTTTTTCATTCATCTTACTATTTAACTTCGCGCAGTTGGCAATACTACCCTTTGCCGCCTACAAGGTTGGCACCAAGTTTTTTTTCACCGTTTCCCGCGTATTTTACGTAGTCTGAATGTGCAACCGTCCGTGTTTCATTGTGAATCAACAATTGTGACTTACTTTACTTGTGGTTACAAAATTACAGTTTAAAAAATGAGCAATCTGGACGAAAGCGAGATAGATCGATTTATAGGAATTCCTTTGCCGAGTGAATTGGAGCGGGAGACTTTAGGTGCTTTTCACTTTCTTTTTACTATTCCTGTTCAAATATGAATTTGGAAGCCATTAATTGCCATAAATAAAAAGACTTGGTTGCTTATGTTAGTTAAAAATACTGTGGTAAGGCAATAAATTACATTTTTCCGACAGTTTATTGTTTTTATTTCAATCCTAGCAACAAAAACTCAGTAAAAGTTTTTTTTATTTAACAAAATATTAAAAAGTAAAACTAAGTCATTAGTATACCCAAACAATTTTAGAATAAAATGAAACTTGCAAAGCGTTTACCTTGTTAATTTGTTACAAAAAAGTTCCATTATTTATCAGAAAGTAATGTGAAAACCATTGTAAAAAAACGTGCTGACCCGATCGGGACAATATATTTTGGCCAACTTCAAGGATTTTCTGAGCCACATGTAGAAGCATCAGAATCTAAACTCCAACGCTATCTAGTAGCGACGTCCCTATTCTATTGTCGTAGTACGCTTGATCACCGCTAGGAGACAGTGGGAGGCATCTAGCGGCAAAATGGCGAAACCTTACATTCTCGAGGTGTCGGTCCAATCGGGTCGGCACGTTGCTCCACCCGACCTACCTATGCCGACCCGATCGGGTCGGCATGGCAGTTAACGTGTTAAAATAATCTATTTTTACGTTTTCTTGGCAGCAAACCTGCGTGCTCGTATACCACGTTATTCTTATAGAGAATATTTTAGCAAATTTACTTAACGTCTTCTACTAATGATAAGTACTTCAAATGATGCTTCAACGTATGTAAATACAAATTCCAACACACGATTAAGCCTAGTATTAAATAATAAAAAAATAAACTCATAAATAAGAATGGTAAAATATTCTCCATAACAATAACATGGTATATGAGCACGCAGGTTTGCTGCCACGGAAACGTAAAAATAGATTATTTTCTATTTTATCGCCTTTCTTGTGGCGATTTTTTGTCTCATACCTGCAATTGTAGTGTCATTAACAAAGTTGAATCTTATAAATATTTAGGGGTTGTATTTAATAGCAGTATGAATTGGAAAGCTCATGTAGATTATTTAAAAAGTAAAGTTAGGAAATTTATTTTTGTTTTTAGACTACTCAATGAGATTTTAAACATTAATGAATTAAAA
>JAQJVK010000007.1:10041172-10216172 GCA_035578135.1 Flexamia atlantica | reverse complement strand
TTTGGGTTTTTTGGGTTTATTTTGTTCTCATCATCCTCAATTGAATTGTCAAAAATATTTATAAACAGAGCTCTGTGGTCTGAAAGGCCTAATTCTAAATTCATTGTTTGGACTGAAGATGGTGAGTTTATTCTTTGAGTCAAGATGTTGTCTATGCAGGATTCAGTATGCTGCGTGATTCGAGTTGGTAATGTAAAATTAATTTTAAACCCATATTGATTCAACAATGAAATAAAATCTAATTTTTTATTTGGATGGCTACAGTCTTCCAACAAATCAACATTAAAATCCCCAGCTATGTATATATTTCTTATTTTTGTTGTTTTATTAAGCATTACAAATAATTTTTCCAACTTATCGAGAAAAGACTTAAAATTAATTACATAAGGAGTTCTGTATATAGAAATTACAATAATCTGCAAAGTTAAAATTTCAATACATGATGACTCAAAAACTGTATTTTCATTAAGAACGCAAAAATCATCTCTAGTGGTGTACTCCAAACTATCTTTTAATAAAATGCAGGAACCACCATGGCTACCGTATTCTCTACAATAAAAATGAGCAACTTGATAATTTGGAATGCTATTCAAAACATTTATGCTATCACTCTTCAGCCAATGCTCATTTAAACAAACAATCTGTATATTTGAATTATCTAAGATTATCTCTAAATCATTTTTCTTGTTTAACAAACCTCCCTCAATATTAAGATGCATTAACCACATAAATTTCCTTTCCAATTTAGCTGATTTACAGATTGGCCATGGGTCTTTAGTATTCTTAGCATCTCTTAAAAATTCATGAAAGGTATTACAAATCAAACAAAAATTGTTGATTTTTTTAGCTTGGCTTAAAGAGGGCTTATGCTTTGAAAGCTTGTGTTTTGAAGTGGTGTTTGCTCTAAAAAATAACTGTCATTCATTGAATCATTCACAACATTATACACATTAGTTGAATCATTCATAACATTACATGCACCAGGGTTTTTAGATGAGGAACAGAGTATAGGATCATTATTAAATAAATCTGTTAGGTTTGAAACTGCACTCAGATTTCCAACACCATTTCTCGGCTTTAGCGCTTCACTGAACGTGAGAGCGCCCGACACTATTTCCTCACTTTCACAGTCTGATGTTGACTGTGATGGTGGTGTTGGTTGGGATTTTTCTGGTGAAGTATCTGGTAGTGTCTGGTTCTGTGAAGGGTCTTCAGTCTGAGTCACTCTGGGATCCGTGTACATCAAAGACTCACTGTTTTTTGATTCCAAGTAATGGTTTTGTTGGTCGTCAAGAGTCCGTCTAATCTTTGTTAGAAATTCAGCATGAGACAATCCATTACGAAGTCTTCTAAAAGATTTTTGATAGTAGGATACCACTGTAATTGAAGCATTTGTGTGTTGCTGAAACTTAATTAAGTTCGTAGCAAACTGTTCCACATCTACGTTATCTCGCACACAACCGACTGGAGAACAAATTAGGTGTTTGAGACCTCTTTGTTTAAAGTCGTTAGATAAATCATCAAATGCCTCTTCATAGTCCTCTTTTTTTGGTTTGCCAAAATATCTTTCTTTGGTGATTAAGCTATAGACTGAAGCACCACTTCCCTCGTTCTGTAGAGCCAAGTGGTTGGTAAGGCGATGTGAGGCCGTCGGTTTCCCGAACTGCTGTTTAAACACCACAGCCACTCCGGCTGTCATGTGGCGGGGATCGTCAAAGTCACCAGAAATGCTGTGCGCGAAACCGACATCATCATTATTTCTGTATCGGTTAATAACTTGTGCCATGTGTGTTTCTACTATTCTTATTTCATTAGGGCTATGACAGACAGGTGATGTTTTTCCCTGATGTTTTTTAGAAAAGGGATCTGTAACAAATTTAATAATCATGTGTGCTAATTTTCTCTTTCCATCATAGCTTAAGTGCATTCCTTGTCGGGTGAAATGATGTCTTTGAAAGAAATCAAAATCAATCAAACTAACATTATTTAGTCTCAAGACAAGCTCCCTGATGTAGTTATTACACAGCGCTATATCATAATGAATATCGCTGTTAGGCTGTAGGTCAAATCGAGGGGGAATAGTGGTTATGCAAACTGGTCTAGAGCTGCTCAGGATATAATACAGGTCACATTCCAAGATGGAAGTTGATAAGTCTACAAATGTATAAATAGTTGATAAATAATTCTTAAAATTGAATAAAATGGAATAAGTACTAACAAGCAATAACAATGTATAGACAAGTGCAATTACATACCAGAAACAAGCAAACAAGCAAGCACAGGCAGTGTGGGCAAAACGTGAACAAACATAACTCTGAAATTCGTTAACACATACAAGGCTATGAGTTAGCAATTCTTGTACACATTATTGGCTTGTTGCTCTAAGACAAAGCATTAATGTAATTATATTATTTTGTGAAGATACTCCAATATGACCAAACAAATCAAATTTACATTGGAGTAATTTTTCTGAGTGATTGGTGGTTACAAGATTGGTTAACTTTGCAAGCACTTTTTTCAAAATGTGCTGGAAAAATACTATTTTTTTACCATAATCATTAAATTTATTCATTTTACTAATAAAATACACCCATTAGGCCTACATATTCTACAACATTACTTTCGAAAACATCATATCTGTTTCAATTTCTAGATAATTACCCATCACATGACATATGTTTACATTTAAGAATTCTGAAATTTGAACCCATGACCTCCGGTTTTTGGAATATCCTGTATTTCAAAAAGGTTAAAAATATTTTTACATTGTTGCTTGGGTATGAATAAGTGGGGTAAGGTTTTGTTTCGTCTTTGTATGTCAAGCCGTTTGTCTACAATCTGTTGTGGATGGCTTAGAAGATTCACCCTGTAATATGTAAAGAACTACGCGCAAATAAGTCATGCCTATAATTCAATTTACATAAATCTCTTTAAAAATTTTAAGCAAAGGCAAAGTTTGTCATCTAAATGTTGCACTCTGTTTCTGACTAGGTGTATTGAGGGATACTATGGGGACCCGAGTTTTGCTGGTGACATCCCCTGCCGACCCTGCCCCTGCCCAGGGACTTTAGAATCAGGACACTCTTATGCAGATCACTGTGAACTGGACCCCCAGACTCAGGATGTCATCTGTGAATGTGACGAGGGATATGCAGGTACGACCTATGAGACTTTGATGTAGAGTAATGTGGTGCCTGTACCCCACAGTATTAGGTAATGATTTAATTAACTATTTTAAAATTAATATTTTTAGCAAGAGTACTTTGAGCAGTATTTCATTGAATAAAGTACAGTATACCTTGGATTATCCGGACTTGGACTATCCAAATGAGGTTGAGAAATATAATTTATGTTCAAAAATGCAAGGTTTCTCTTTATTGCGTTTTCAGCACCTCAGTTTTAACTGAAATGCCATAACGTGCATGCTAATCATCGTTATTCATGTATCAGGAAACCTATTGTATCATAGTAGTTTTGCATTAAACCCAAACCTTCGAAAAAGGTTCAATCTTTAAGTTCTACAAGTGAATATAAAATTTGCCCAGCTTTGACGGCGGTGAGACTAGTTTTTGCGCAGCATAGATGCAAGATTCGTCTGCTGCTGAAGTGCTACTAGATTAGCTGGCAAATATTTTGTAACAAAGTGAAGATGGTAATAATAGAGGTCTGCAGGTACTCAAAAATTTGGGTAGCTTCGGGTAATTGCGTGAACTCGAGTGGTCAGATGGGTTCGACACGTCTCGGGCTTTATTTGGGCGGGTTTTTATTATACGTCGGATCGGGCGGGTTCTTACTACCTGAAAGAAATCGGGCTGTAGGTACCCGACATACTACCCGAAAGACACCCGAAACTTAAAAAATGTTCAACAATAATTCGCGCAAAGTTTCTGACTTACGGCATTCTCGCAGTAATATGGCGTGACAAACAAAGATGTTCGTGGTCGCGATGGCAAACTTAGAAGCAATTTTCACTTATACATCTCATGGCGCAAGTACACAGTTGCCGGGACAGGGCAAGTGCAAGCCTCGGTGAGGATGCTAAAGCACGTCGTCTCATGAAGTCAAGGAAACAACTTCGTAAAACTCAGACAACCAGCCGTCTCCTTGCGGGCTCAAAATTATCGTGCGCTTACAGCTTAATATCGTATCCGCGTAAAGCAACTTAAAGGACCAGGGAACCATTACTCCTTTTGACGCAATGAGATAGTCGTACCAGTACTAAATATCATTGAATAAGCTTGAAGTTCGAGCCGAGCTATTGATAAGAGAGTTCTTATCGGGAAGACAATTATTGTGATGTATTTTTGACAATACATCAAACTCCGTTAAACTGGAAGGACATGTCCTTCCCACGAAAAACATACACTAACAAAGTTCCCAGAAGTGATAAGAAAAGAACGTTGACAGGTAAACAGAAATATCTCCAATTAGACGGAATTCCGAGAGTTTCTGGGTATTCTTTTGCTTTCCTGTTCACAGGGTCTCTGCAGGAGTATATTCATTTTTCCACTCTTTCTCCACTTGTTCCTGGCGGATTTGAAGGTGGTCCAGTTTGAGTATAACATAGGAGAAATTATTCTGTTCTTGACTGTTTGTATTAGTATTGTGGGTTTGTGTTGCTGCAGTTTTTTGCTCTAGGTGATGGTCTTGGTATTTATTTTCACTCTTTCTTTCGGTTTGCCTTATTAACTTTTTTTGGCTTTTCAATTTCTGTCTCAAAGCTGCAGAGGATTTGTCCATCATCATGGCCAAACCAAATTAGTTCGTTGAACATGGCCATAAGTTCACTTCTTGTTTTTCTTTTCTTTGGCTAGTTTCTTCTCATTTTCGTCTATGTATTCTACAAGTTTGTTGTTTTTTTTTAGTAAGAGGTCCCCTGTGTTTTCAAGATCTTCATCTCTGTCCTGGCCAATAATACTGTTTTCTGTGGTTTGTTTTAATAGTTCTCCATTTTTTAGAGATATATCATTGAGGTCTTGTTTCAGTTTCATGTTTTCTAATAGTAGGGCTTGCCCCGATGGGATGGGGGACAAGGAGAGCTCCCAGATGGAAGTCCCTGTGTGGGTATGCTTGGGAGGTCTCGGGTTAGAGGGTGAGTCATCCCCGGAAGAGCCTGGAGGATGGGCTGGAAATCTACCTCTCTTCCTTCAGGGGCGAATCTGACTGACCATATCATACCTTTCCCATCCTGACAATCCCTTCCTTCTGTAAGCTCCACAATATCCCTTGGGATTCGTGCCTATCTGGCAATGCTGGGGCTTTCATTCCTCCAAAGTCTAACAGGGCTTGCCCCACTTCTGCAGCTAATGTGGTGAAGGGTGTTTATTAAGGTATTGACTATTATGGCTGGTTTTAAGTTTTGTTTCTATGTCCTCTAACCCTGTAATTGGAAAAGTGGGAATCGGGTCATATGCCAAGCTGCTGTTGTAGCATTGGTCATGTTGTTGCATTGGCCTGAAAATATGTGATTGTGTTCTATTCCATTTTAATGTACCTTTTTCACTCAAAATACCGCTTCTTTCAAAGCTTTGTTGAAAGTTTTATTTTTGAAATTGCTTCAGTAATACCATGAATGTGGGTGAGGATGTGGATGAGATATCATGAATGTGAATGTTTTCAGCATATGGAAGCAGGTTGGATTCATTTATGTTGGAGGTTGTTTGGTCACAAAAGAAGGTAACTTTATGTGCCACTGTTTTGCTTTCTGCCTTTACCATTGTTGTAATGAGCCTAATTTGCACAGGGGTAAGAATTGGCTCATTAGGCCAAGCCTGGGCTAGCCAGTAGGCCTAGGTCTACCTAGCCTATGTCTAGCCTATGGAGGGAGTGTTGGCAATCAGTATAAACACTGCTATCCCCTTACTAAAACCCCTTTAAGTGATTAAGTGACTCACGGAACAGTATTAGGTGTTTATAACCTTCGCTGTTGACATGGGAAGGCTAACCTAGTCGGCCTCATAACCGCTGACTCCGATCGCCGATTTAGATTTGGAATCATAAGTGTCGGCACTTTTCACTACGACTGAGAAGTCGTACAAGCACTTAGTGAGTTGTGAAAGAAGGTCACTTCTTCCAATAAACGCGATGTTGCGAGTGGAAATGTTGTTGTGTGTAAACAACGTACATAACCTCGAAAGACATCGTCACGACTGCGTTATGCAGACGACGACAGAGCCTGCGCTGCTTCTTCTTCTGCTCGCCGAGCGCGCCAAACTGCTTTCTGGCGGACGCTAAGAAAAAAAGGCCCCCCGGAAGAGCTCTTTTTCGATCCTGTAACCAGCTTCACGTCGACAGCTGGTGGGTTTTCCCAGCGGAAAGTGAACTCAACGAGGTCTTGATAAGAAACCTCACTTGTCGGTGCTCTGTTGAAGTGTCCGGTGCTTTCTGTGTCTTGTGCGAACTTCTTCTCATCCTTGCGCAATTTCGTACGTGTTGGAAGCAGCGAACCAGTCGTCTTTCAATACCTATTAGGTGTTAAAGGTACGACAACGTCCTTCTTATTAAGTTTTATTTAGTTTAAACGCTAGTTTTCGGACTTAGTGTTGAATTCGTCCAAGATAGGGTTGAGCCCTATTCTCCTCACACTACGGCTGTAACCGAGACTAATTAGTTTAATTGTCTCGGTGCCGACGTGTATTGTTTTAAAGTGAGACTATTTTTCTAAATTCATTTTAACCAATTTAAAGTTACAGTAATTGGTGATTTTACTGAGTTGGTTCAGTCTTACTTGTTAGTTTTCCTGCTGTTGTAACAGGCTTAGACTTGTCCAAACCTGTTGTGCTACAGGAGTGCAAGGTCTGTCCTGCTCCTGTAATTACTGGTCACTAGTGAGATAGTTTAAATGTTGTTTCTTGATTAGGGTAAACATTAACTATGGGTAACTAGTGTTAACTCTGAACATCTCGCAGAGCTAGGGGAAACAGCAGAGGGCATTTTACTTAGCAGGTGTTTCCAAATTTAGTCTGTCCTAAGTTGAATGTCATCTAGGTTGAATATAACTGAGCTCTCATATCTGAATATCTGATAACTACTGTGATTTCGATCCTCGACCCCTGGAATTATCCCAGCGACCGAGCTGAGCGATTCCAAGGCCTCTGACAACCCGTGACGTGATTTCCTGCGGTTCGGTGTACTAGTGTAACCGATCATCTTTTCTCTTACCAGGAAATATCCGTCACATTGTCTCATTTATTTTGGCCGGCCAGTAATGGTAGCCTCTCCGTTTTGCAAAGACCAGGTCTCCTGCAGTGACCATGTTTCATTCTATCATATCACCATTTTGATGATATGTTGAAATTCATGGAAAAAAGTCATAATTTTCTTCTGCATTATTAACTTTTAAAAGAAATATTTAACTGAAAACAAAAAATATATTTATCATGTGACTTTAAAATAATTTGTGTCGCTCTAAATCACATGATCTTTTAATTCATTGTTTCAAATAAAAGCTTACACTGAAATTTAAGCTTCCCACCATTTTCCAAGATGGCGGCTGTTGCCCGTGGGTACCAAAAAAGTAACCAGTGGTTTTAGGGTCTACATTTCCTAAATATCAAATATTAACAATAATATTGACTTAATCTGACGGATCCCAGTTCAGATCAAATCTGCTAGACTATTTTCTATGGTTTAAATCTTGTATGTTATTGCTTCTTACTATCTATGTTATTTAATAAATTAAGAAAATGTATATGTACAACCCGTTTTTTAAGCGCTTCTATCAATGTAAAGTTCCATATACTCCCTATAATTGAAGATTTTGATACTCCATCTCATCAAAAGTTCCTTAAATGTCAAACTATTCAGAATCTACTGTACCACCATTTTTATCATCAGTCATTATTTTGGTCGTGGTCACAGGTTCGTCCATCAATGACATGGCATTAGCCACAGGTGTGTGGTGTATTTTACTAAATCACAGAAGGTTTGCTCACTATCCACGACCGTCTCCACTTTGACTGACAAAATTTGATGTCGTCTCATACGCGATTATACAAGAGACTTTTAATGTACAATTGTAATAAACTAAAAAATTAAATCATAGTTAACTCGATTTTTTAAACCCCCATTATCATCAGAACTTTTTCGTGTTTTTAAAGAGTCAAGAAAATAATTTTTTTTTCTCTATGAATACTTGGATCAACTGGAAAACTGGAAACTGGAAATTTGGAATAATTACTTTTTATTTTCAATCAATAATCAACCTAGATTGTGATAGTGTCACTATTAAATTTCAGGTTCGAGATGTGATGTTTGCGCCGATAACTATTATGGCAACCCGGAAGAGATCGGGGGCTCTTGCCACCTGTGCAATTGCAGTAACAACATCGACATCTCGCGGCCGGGCAACTGCGATCCACACTCGGGCAAGTGCCTCCAGTGCCTCTTCAACACCGACGGAGACAACTGCGAGAGATGCAGGGAGAACTACTATGGTGACGCCATCAACCACCTCTGCACCGGTATGACATTCAAATTAAAATTTTTCTTTTTGCTTAGTAGACCGTGGGCCGCCATTATGAAACCCTCCCCCCTACCTGTGGGAATTTTCGAAAAATTTTTTTGTTGCTTACGACATTTACTTTAAGGTTTTGCTTGTTTGCCACTTTTAAAGTACAGCATAACCCAGAAAAACAAAAATATTATCGATAAACATTTGAAAAAAAATTAACGTAGGATAATTTTTGATAAAAAGTTACCTCATTGCATTTTGTGCAGGCATTTTTTTAGATATTGACACAGGACCAACTCCTATCATTTGCTAATCCTTATTTTGACAGGATAATAATTTTCGGCCGCCATCTTGGATACGCCATATTGGATATCAACTTAGTTTTTTAAACGTAAAGATGGTGTTATGACACATCATCATGAACAAGATTTTTATGCTGATTACAATGCTGAAATCCATTTTTGAAAATATGCATTTGTTAAAAAAATATGCTAAATAAAAATTTATCCCTGTATATTTCTTATGGACGTTTCATATTTTCAATATTGTTTCATATTTTCAATATTATTTTATGGATTATTTTTCTCATATCTCTCACTGTAATTAAGATATTTAGTTCATTTTAGTCTTAAAATACTCAGTGAAATACCGGCTTTCATTCGAGATATTAATTATCAACATCGGACAAGTGACATATGAGCTATAAGGCTCAATGTAACTTAATAATCAATTTTTCGCAAATTCGTTTTTAGTCAAGTATGTATATCTCTGGTTCTTGACAAGGTATTCAGTTCATTTATGTATGTTGAAATTTATTTCGAAAATTCCCACAAGGGGGAGGGGGTATACAGTGGCCCTCCCTCTATAGTACTAGAGATGTGCATATAGCCGATTCTTGGATCAGATTGGATAGCTAATGTTTGGATCAGGCAACAACAGATTCTGAACGGATAGATTGGGTCCCTTGTTATTTATATGTTATATAAAAAATATGCCGGCACATTTAAACGACAATTTACGTATAAAAAATGAGCTTTGCCTCTATGCAGATGACTCAAATTTAATAATATCCGGTAAAGATGAAAATCAGGTTGAAATTTCAGCATATTTAAATCTTTCCAATTTGCAACAATTCTTTATTAAAAACAAATTACTTTTAAATACAGAAAAAACTAATTTTATGTCCTTTCACACGAAACAGAACAGAAATAATCCTAATTCCCTAATTCTAATAGATGACAGAGAGCTTGTTCAAGTAGATGACACAAAATTTTTAGGCTTGATTATTGACAAAAATCTTAGTTATGACAAGCACATTGACCATGTTATTAGAAAAATCAATTCTGGATTGTATGCCTTAAAAAAAATGTCAAGGCTCTGTGAATTGGCAGTTTTGAAAATGATTTTCCATGCTCACATACAATCCCATGTTGCTTATGGGATAGGTGTGTATGGAGGGACTTCATCTACAAATTTGAAGAAAATACTCGTTATACAAAAAAAGGCTCTAAGAATTATGCTGAATTTGAAAGATGATGAATCAGTCAAGAGGCATTTTGTCGATTTAAAAATAATGACTGTTTTTAGTCTATATATTTTTGAATGCTTAATGTTTGTTAAGAATCACGCTTGTAAATTTAAAAGTCATATGGAAAACCATTGTTACGACACTAGAAATAAAAATGAAAAAAATACTGCCTCAGCACAACTTAGAGTACTTTGAAAAAAAACATCATATGCAGGGTTGAAATTTTTTAGATTAATCCCTAAAGAAATTAAAAGTATAGAAAATAGTAATAAATTTAAGCAAGTACTAAAGAATTACCTTATAGAAAAAGCATGTTATTCAATAGATGAGTTATAGGGATGAAAAAACATTGTATTTTGAAATATATTAACTTGTTGACGCTATTTATTGTACACATTATGTACTGTTATGACAAATAAAGATATTTTGATTTGATTTGATTACTAAATCGGATATTTGCAGCGTAATTCGTGGCTTTAAGTTTTCTTATAGGCCTAAGGTAATTGCAAGCAACTACAATATTTATCCTAATGTGTAAGGTTTGCCTCCAGAGATATGCCTTGATAGGTTGTTGATTGTTGTGATATAATATTGTTTATAATATAAGTTGAATGTAAACTATACAAGTATGCAAAAGTACGAGTAATTGTTAAGAGTTTAGAAATTGATTGATTCCCCCTAAGCTTAGGTAGTATTTAATTGCATTTAAGCAATTTCAGGATTGCTTAAAAATTGCATTTTCACTGAACCCTATATTTGTTTACTTTTTGAGTCCTCTGTATCCCCTCTTCCCTTCTTTCCCTTTTCATGGATCAATAAAATATTTTATTAGTGACCAGTCAGGCTTGAATTAAATACAAAAGAATTGAATGTCAAACTTGATTCACCAGTAGGGGTGGGCGAGTAGTGGATTTTGAAGTCGAGTCGAGTATTAAGCCAAAAACTCGAGTATCGAGTCGAGTCGAGTGGAGTAGTTGTTTGTGAAAAGTAATGAAATTTTCATTTTTTCAACTAAAATCTTTCTTCAATTTTACTTATAAAATTGATCTACTTTATTTAAGCTTATGTTTTTATATTTTTCTTCGAAAAACTAAACTCTGATATTCTAATACCCCTACTTTTAAATGAATATTGCATAAACCCTACTTTTAAATGAATAAGTTGACTATGCTAAATCACTCAAAATAACAAATATAACAAAATAACTTAATGTAACAAGATCACTAAATAAATTTATGTAGGATATGCATAGTTATAAAATCTAAGCAGTAATAAGATTTAATTATTAGCCTATTATTTTAACAAACAAAAACAGGTTTATATTTTCCCTAAAAATAGTTGTTGGCCCTAATTAAAACCTTAGCCAAGAAATTGTGGAAGAAAGAATTGAAAACATCAGGGTGGAGAGCTGAGTATCATTCAAAAGATAAAATAAATTAAAAATTTGAAGTTTTTAAGTGTAGGTCAGAGCTAAATATAGCTGTAAGTTTTCGATTTCCGAATTCTGAGACATCTCAGAATCTGGTATTTCTATATAACTGTCAAAATCCAGTCTTCTATGAGTTAATGAACTATTTTCGAGGTTAATGTTATGAAAAACTCGTGGACGGCTGCGAAAAACGATAGCGCATATCTTTCGGTCGCGGATAAACAGCAGATGTAGCTTTTCAAAACTCGCGATCTGCCGCAAAATACGATCGCGCGTATTTGCCGATCGCCGAAAATCGGCAAATGTAACGTTGTTAAAGTCGCGGTCGGCCGAGAAATGCGATCGCGCATATTTACCGATCGCCGAAAATCGGCAAGTGTATCGTTGCTTAAGTCGCGGTCGGCCGAGAATTACGAGCTCGTATTTGCCGATCCCCGAAAATCGGCAAATGTAGCCTTGCAAAAGTCGCGGTCAGCCGCGAAAAACGATCGCGTGTATTTGCCGATCGTAAATAAACGAAATGCAACTTTGCAAAGCTAGCGATCGGCAAAAATACAGTCGCGAGAATTTGCCGGCCACAAATGAACAGAAATTTTGCTTATTGTGAAACTAGCGAGGGGCCGCAATAACAATCTGCCGATTGCGGATAAACGGCAGATGTAGCTTTGCGAAACTCGCGATCGGCTTTAAAATTTGATCGCACAAACGTAAATCGCACATAATTTCGGCCGCCGCGTAAACGGCGGGAGTAACTGACTACTCGACTCGTTTGAATCGAGTAGTTGGAACTACTCGACTCAACCTCGAGTAGTAGCAACTACTCGAGTAATTACTCGACTGTCGAGTACTCGCCCACCCCTATTCACCAGTAACTTTATACTTGGAGAAAGCCCTAAATTTTAATTTATGCATCATTTGCTAACAACCAAGATCCTGATTCACCTAAAATAATATTATAAAAATATTTCTTAAAATAATTCACATCAGTAAACTTCAGGATTCAGAAGTTTCAAATTTTGTGGATTTCAGTAGCTGTCAAAGATTGGTCATTTAATTACAACAAAAGTCTATTTGTTTTAGTTTACTCATTGTATTGCCCCTGAACTGGTGAACTAATTATGTGGTTCTATATTACCTTTCCCGTCTCCAGTTCGTAACTCGTTGATAAAAACTACGACTTAAGTTTCAACGCTTAGGCTATTTTGTGTCATTATCAAGTAGAACAATATGTTAATACACTAACATGCTTCAACTAATATGTACAATATGCTTCTTGCACTAACATTTGGGTTGCGGTCGTCATTTTCCCGATAAAACATTCAAACACAAAACACATACATTTACAACATTTAAAACTTTATAAAAACGAGTAGGCCTACTATCATGAATGGTCACAACACCCCGACTTGGTTAGACTCCGTTAATTGCTTAATAATTCTGTGTGTCACGAGAACTATTGATCTTGATTGTAATTATGTTTACATGTGTATTGGACACAACAGGAGTATCACAGAAACACAAACTTTGGTGATCTTTGATAATTTTTCATTGAATTAATAAAGTCGTAAAAAATTAAATGATCAGGTGATCGGCTACCTCACCAATATTATAGAGACCCTGAGATCTCGCAACGCAGTGAACGTGTTAAGGAAGTAAAAATTTAAGAGGTTGGTAGTTTTCAGTCTAGGAGGTGCAATTGTGGTTGTTTGTTATGGAGAAATATTAATGTATAGCAAAGTTGTTGTTTACTCTGTGATTGTTTAACGAGTTTTCAGCTCCAAAACACCTTTGATTATAAAACACTAGCTGTTGGTAACCCACTTCGCTGGGTTGAAAAATCTTATGAAGGCCTAAATAATAGCTTCAAAAGACGTAATTGGAAGCAAGCATTATAACGTCTAATGTAATGTAAAAATGCAATATATTTTTATGTTTCTCCATACATATATTTGAGAAAGCCGGGGGTGGCATATTTGGTGGTAG
Source organism: Flexamia atlantica (assembly GCA_035578135.1). Taxonomy (NCBI): domain Eukaryota; kingdom Metazoa; phylum Arthropoda; class Insecta; order Hemiptera; family Cicadellidae; genus Flexamia; species Flexamia atlantica. The sequence continues at coordinate 10,202,780 of JAQJVK010000007.1, read as the reverse complement.
CAGTCTTATTTTCCCTTTTTTCGCATAATACTGTATGTGTTTCCTTTTTGAATTAATTTCTTTGCTATGCAATAACTACACATTTTGTCCATCTTGCAAATTACTACATTCGGGTGTTCAATATAATCTTCATTTGATTGGAATAATCTTTCCTTTACGGTCCTAATCACAGTTCCCTGTCCTTATGCAAACAACTTGTAAATTGTTTAATTTAAATCAGCTTCTCTTTTTTCTTTTTTTTGAAGGTTCTCCGTTATCTCTGTTCTGGTTATTTATTTCACCACCCTTTTTCGTCTTTCTCCCTTTCCGTTTCAATCTGTTACGATAGTGTTTCTTGGAGTCGCTATGAATTTTCCCATGATGCCCTTAGATGAGTTCCTTTTTCTTCATTGTTTCATTTTTTCTTGCAATCTTTCGTCTATGTCATGAGATTCGGAATTGCAAACATTTTCTCCTACGTTTTGACATTTTCTAATCCTATTCTTCAAATAACTTTGAATTTAAAACAAAAAAAATTTATCTCTACATTTTAGTGCTCTTTATGTTTTTAATAACATAACCTAACAGTAAAATTGACTAAATAATTGAAAATCTAAATAGAAACACATTTGCTAAATAAGACTGTATTCACCTGCTCTACAAAAACAATTATAGGTGCTGCATTCTGTTGGCAACCACTGTAACCACGGTAACCATTTCAAATTAAACCATATGTCTTGACATAAACAAATAAAACCTAAAGTACTCACAAAATCCTTGACATAGGTCCCTTTCGGACGTTCCTATGCCTACACTCTATTAGATATCGAAACCTAACCACCATAGTGCACATCATGAGATTCCAAGCTTTAATTTGATTCCAAGATCATGGGTCTACGACGTGTAGTTTTGGCTGTAGCACTAAATATACCAACACACAACTCTCTTTATATATATATATATATATATTGATTTTCAAAATTTAAATAGTTGAAAATATGTTTGTTGGTTTAAAAAGAAAATAAGGTGAATATAGCTAAAAAATACATATACTGCCCCCATTAATTTATTGAAAACATGTATTTTTCAGAATGTGTATGCAATATTCTGGGGACCGACAAGTCGGCAGGGCCTTGCAATGGGATCACAGGGCAATGCCCTTGTTTGCCCAATGTTATTGGACTGACTTGCGACACTTGCGAGGTTGACCACTGGAAGATTGCCAGTGGAGAGGGCTGTGAACCTTGTGATTGCGACCTCAATGGCTCCTACTCCAAGCAGTGTAACCAGGTGCGATAACCATTCAGTAGCGTCAATTTTTAATGAGCTATTTTGTAAATATTATTTGTTCTTTAAAAAATATTTTATACTCTGAAATTTTTTTTTGAGTAAGCAATTTTTTGGACATCGGTCATAACCAGCGAGCACAGAAGAATATAGAGTGGCCGTTCCGCCCAGCGAGCGAGCCGGCCGCCGGCGTCAGGTCTGACCAAGATGGCGCCCAGAAGGGGGACCGGCTCACCGGCTCAGCGTGGTCGACGCGGCCCGGTGCGGCGCAGCGCGCTTACCAACCACACTGCTTCCGTATGCTTATGTATGTGGCAAAGTTCTAGAAAACAACCACTTTCTACTTTTGTTTAAAACTATTTGCAAAAAAATACATAACTATAAGATTGCATTACCATGCTAAAAACCTCAATGATATTGTCAATTTCAAAAAAACAGGCACTAATTGAGTAAAACCATAAAATTTTTGGGACGGTGAAGAATTCCGTTCATTCGTGTAAATTTTTGACCATTAATTTGTTTTAAAGCTTAATTTATTGATAGAAAATAAACTAATTCAATATATTTTTGCCGTTTTCTTATTGGTATATGTGTCCTTACTAGCGAACACAGAATAATATTCAGGATGTCCAGAAATTATGGTAAAATATTTTTGTAAATGATACGAGAGGTAAAAATATATAATCGTAGGTTCTAAACTGCTTCGTTTTCTCTCTGAATGTCTGTGATTTAACATATTTAGTTCTATCTCACGAACCCCTTAACGTATAACTTTAAACTTGGTACATAGATTACCATTTTAAGAAATGTTTTTGTGAGAAGTAACAAATTTATACTTTGTACCATTTCAAAATGGCGGCTGTTTTTGTTTTCAAAGCTAATATCTTAAAACCGTAAATTTCAAAAAAATCATAAAGGAGATAAAAAGTTGCGAAATTTAATCCTACTAACTCTGATATTAAGATAATAATGATCGGATTACTAATAATGGAGAAATCGTAAATATTCCGAATGAAACCATGCAAATTTCAGACAGTACGTACTAAGGAACTACGTTTTTATCCAATTGTTTTTATCCAATTGATCACCAGTATCTTATTATCAGCGTTAATTGAATTAATTTCAGCAACTTTTATGTCTAAAATTTGTGGTTATTAAGATGTATAGATTTGAAAACAAAAAACAATCGCCATTTTGGAATGGTACAAATTAGGACTTTGATACTTCTTACAAAAATAGTTCTTGATAGTGGTCATCTATCTACTAAGTTTGAAGTCTATGAGCTAAGAGCTTCGTGGGATATAATTTAATATGCAAAAACACAACAGGCACAAAAGCACTCTAGGACCTATCTTAATATGAACTTTTCCTTACTTTTACCCCTACTATCATATACTAAAATATGTTACCATAATATCCAGACACCCTGTATTAACAATAATAAGATATTTATTTTCATTTGTGAATGGATTTTTTTAACTTTTAACTGAGCACTTTAAAAATCCAGCGATAGTGCGTTGCCGCATGGCGGGTCGGGCGGGGCAGAGCGTCGCGGATGTCCTAGCGTGTCGCGTTCGAAGTAAAAGACCGCTCTGTTCAACCTGCAATCCTGGGAAAACTATACACGCTAGTAAAAAAAGTTAAATACAAAGAGTAAAGTTCATTTCAGTAGCTACAACTTTTGTGCAGACGAAACTTACCTGACCAAAAAATAAAAAAAGTAGCAGCCGACCAACTTTTTCATGTCATGATTTCAAGCTCATATAAAAATGTTAAAATTAATCAATTATTTAAAATATTATGACCTTATTATTAATATTTTAAATTATACCATCACCATAAGATGCTAATAGGTTATATTTATACCAAGTTTCATAATTTTATCTCAACCCAAAATATATTAAATCACAGGTTGAACGGAAGCGTGAGAATTAAAATTGTAGCTGTTTTAAGAGCGTCTTTCCTGTTCTGGGACCGTCCAATATGGCGGCGTAGGCTCGCATACATTGTACATCGCCTTACCGGAACAGCCACTCTATATTATTCTGTGCTCGCTGGTCATAAACCTGAGAAATGGTCTTGCCTTTAGTGTCAATCGCGCTTTCGAACCGATATAAATAGAACTTAACATTGTGTTACTTACATGACGTGATGGTCAGCACACACTGAAGTTAATCAAAGGTATTCCACTTCATATAAAACCATCACAATTGACTATTTTTTGTTTTGATTCTTGTGGACAATTGCCATTATTGATTAGTAAAAAACAAGTTTCACGATGTTTCGGGATCTGGAGTCTGATCCCGTCTTCAGGCGAAAAAAAAACCTGGAACATAACAAGATTCCTAGAACATAACCTAGAACAAACCTAGAACACACAGTCAGAAAAACCTGGACAAAAAACATAGCTAACAGCTGAAAAGAAAACAAGAACACAATATAACATAGAAATCACAAGTGTGACAAGTATCAAGAATCACCAATCAGGAGAGCTAATCCACACCCAATCAGAGCAGAGCTAAGACTAGTGGGAGGAAAGGAAATGGCGGCGGTGACGGAAGTGGCGGCGACCACAGCCAGCCAAAGAGTAGCGCTCTTCTGGTGACGACATTCTGAAACAAAGACGTGCGATATGCAAATTCCATGTGTCTGTTTGCGTTTTATAGTTAATTTTCAATCTGATTTTGCCCCATCACCTTGCAACGGGTTAACATGTTATGAGAATTCTGAATAGAGTTGTTAGTAATTACCCTATTTGCTGACCCTTTATTTTCCCTGTCTTTCAACTCTTTGTTTAATATGGTAGCACTCATCAAAGATATGCCTGTTTGCAGGGAAAAAGAAAATGGCCCATGTTGAAAGTTCCGTGCAAAAAGGTGAAACTGGAGATACGTAAATTTAACTGGATCTTTTAACAAGAATTGAACGATTAAAAATTTTATAAATTCCAAAAAAAATCTGATCTTATATGATTTTGAATTCTTATACCCTCTTGTGTATATTTTATATTGGTAATTTATCAAAGCCTGTGAAAGGGCTCTAAAGCCCATACATTTCTAGAGGTTATAAAGAATATTTTTGCCAAACTTAACTGTCCCCAAGGCTTTACAGTTTTAGAGATTTTGTGATCAGTCAGTCAACCGTATGATACATTGGCAACCGTATATAGATGATGTATCATTCCAATATCAAATAACTAGAATTATTTTTTTGGGCTTTGATTTTTGCCAGCAGAGATCAGGGGTTTTAGTATATCTTTTCTTCAAAAACTTGTAAAATAGTCGAGGAAACATATGGAAAAAAAACCACCTAACCCTCAAAAAATTCCTATAAGGGACCTATAAGGGAGATTTTTGCATTGTTCTGTCATATTTTATGTGCTGAACAACATACTAAAAGTTTACCAAAGTTTGACCACCGGAAGTGCCTCATTTTCAAGATGGCGTCCAAAATGGCACCATATTACTAAAATACTTATTTCTCATGATAGGAAGGTAAACTTGGTGTCATTTTACATGGTTTCTAACCCGCAGAACACAAAAAAAACTGTTAAAAATAAAAAATAAATAATTTTTTAATGTTTATTTAGATTAATAATGACAAAATTATTAAAAATTACTGATTTATGCATTCGGTTCATTTGGAAAAGCTCTGGGCTGTAATATTTGGTATAAAAGGAATGGGATAGACAGCTAGCTTACCTGGGAAAGATGAAAAGCAGCAGATAAAGCATAGAACACACACAAAATATTCACACAAAGAAAATTCTTGATATTTCGACCCTCATGGGGTCTTCATCAGAAGGGGAAATGTAAGAGAATGAGAAAGTTCTAGTTCCAGACAATGGCTGTTCCAGTCAGTGTTGCCAATACTCACTAACTGCACTAAAATTCCCTATGTACAAGCTTAACCAGAGTTTGATTATAGTCTATATACATTCACTGATATAATGTCACTGTCACTATGTATTTGTTTAACTTGAGTTTGATCATTGTCTTATATATCACTCACTAATATAATAAAATGGCGCCTTCCTATGCCAACTTGTATTGGTTAGACTCAAAGAAAATTTCCTGAAGACCCAACCCCTCAAACCCCTCTGTTGGATGAGATACATCGATGACATCTTTCTTCATCATCTGGACTCACGGACCTAACAGCCTTAACGCCCTCCTCGATGACCTCAACCATTTCTGCTCTCTGAAATTCACCTGGAACACCTCCGAACATAACATAGACTTCCTGGACGTTTCATTGCAAATCTCAGAAGGAAAAATCAACACATCTGTCCACATCAAGCCAACCAACCATCAACAATATCTCCATTTTGACAGTTGCCACCCGAACAACACTAAACGCTCCCTACCATACAGCTTGGCACTGAGAGGAAAACGGATCACCTCAAACCCTAAAGACTCGGTGGAGTACAATAAAAAAATCCAGACAGCCTTTGAAAACCGTGGCTATCCCTCAAAATTAGTAAAGTCCCAAATAACAGCAGCTCAAAACCCCAAAACTCAGCCTACCAAACCCCGAGACGGTTCTGATGCCTCCAACCTCATAACTACCTTCCACCCTGGATTACACCAACTAAATAACCTTGTGAAAACTGGTTTTAAAATCTTGGATTGCTCCAGCCAAACAAAAGGTCTTCTTGAAAAACCCCCCTCAGTAGTTTATAGGCAACCTCCCAATCTAAAAAGCCTCTTAGTTCACCCTAAACTCCCAGACTCTACTATCAAAATACAAGACAAACTTCCTCCAGGCTCATACCCTTGTAATGAAACCAAATGCAAAACATGCAGCATCCACCACCCTACCAACAACTTTACCAGCAGCTTCCACAAAACTCAGTACCCCATCAAAGGCCACCACACCTGCAATACGGAAAATTTAATTTATCAACTAGAATGTAATCAATGCCAAGCCCAATATGTAGGCCTTACCACGGAAACCCTGTGAAAGCGTATGAACGGCCACAGACACGACGTAAAGACAGGAAAAGATAAACCAATAGCAATACACGCCAATAGCCATGACCTCAGCTTCAACGACTGCTTCACCACCAAAGTCCTAAAATCACTACCTAGAAACCAATGCAACAGCTCCATGCTCAGAAGATGGGAACTGGCCTACCAATATGTTACCTAGAGGTGTGCGGATATCCGAAAATTCGGATCGGATTCGGATCGGATCGGATATCCGAATCCGATCCGAGGGTTTTATAACTATCCGGTAAGACTGGCCAGATATCCGACTCTATCGGATAGACTGCATATTTTGGGGTAAATTTTAAAGAAGGATAAAATTTTAAAGTTTGGAAGGTCTTCCAAACAAAACAAGTCACTGCCGACGAAAGAACAGTAGTGACAAGCAGATAACATCGCGGAGCAAAAACGACGATTTGAAATTCGACGTTGCGATTGCGGCTTGGACTTGGACAACGCCTCAATACGATGCGATTATGTAGTGGTATGCATCAAGCGATGTATTTCGGTAGGTGATATTGCGACTCGTGATTAGATCGAGATCGTTATATACGATCAGAGTATTGCGCAATACCCGACGCGATAACGATCATTTTCTTAAGATAAATTCTTCTATCGTAGCATTAAATCAGTTAACAAATAATCGTACATCCTTTATTAGATCTGTCTCGATCAGTATCCGTTACCGACGAAACATCGATTGATACGAGAGAAAATCGCAATCAAGACAAATCCGAGTTCGCCAATGACCGACAGTGACCACGTGACCACAGTCGTCTTCAGTTACCAAAACGAAATATCCCGTAAATTCCCCTTAAATAAATAGTCGTGTTGCTGTTTCGTACGACTATTTCAGGCCGTAAATATCTTAAACGGCCTGATGATACGATGAAGTAAAAAGCCTTCAATAATTTTGGGCTGCCAAAGGGTTGGCGAACCTGATCACTATCTCACTTCTTTATCTCAAGTCTTTATCTCACTTTGGTTTTTTATGTCGACTTCTGCCGTCTGCTTGAAAACTGAATTGACTTAAAGGACGTGTTTCTTTAAATCACCGGATTATTTTATTTTTCATTTGAGCAATTTCCTACCTAGAAATGAAAATTTGAACGATCAAAAATAACTTTTTATTTTGTTGAAATATTAATCTTTGACGAATGAAGCCGAGTCAAAGCCGACCGGCCGTATTTTCAATACGTGATTAAAATGGACATTCTTAGATAACAACAGTATAATGCTGAATTGACAACCTACGCCTTAGCCTTATGATAATAGTTAGTGAGTTTGCTTGTTGTTTATTATTTAAAACAAATAGACCTTTGATCTAAATTAAATGACCAAGTTTTAATACTGAAACCTACAACATTTGAAACTTATCTTGAAATTAAGGTTAAGTTTACTGCTCAGACTTATTACTTTACTGAATTATTTTGTAGTGGATCTAAATCTTGGTTGTCAGGCATTAATGCATAAATAAAAATGTAAAGCTTTCCTCAAATATGAAGTGATTGGTGAATCAAGTTTTATATTTAATTCTTTTGTCTAATCACTTAGGCCTAGTCACTGATCAAATAATTTATTGATTTGTGAAAAGGAAAAGAACAAAAAATACAGAGGTCTGAAAGTAAATAAATTTAGGTTGCATTGAAAAAGGAGTTTTTAAGAAGCCTAATCTTGAAATTGATATAGGCATAATAAGCTTATTCAATCAAATACTGCCTATGGGTGATTCTCAAATTGTGGGACAAATTGAGTCCCGCCAATGTTTAAACCATTTTTCATTTCATAAAAATAAAAAAAAAGGTTTGTTATACATAACTTATAATATAAGGTACCATATAAATGCATTAATAATAAAAAATGACTGTTTTAATAATATGAAAAAAATTGCCAAAAGGTGTTTTGAACAGATCGCTAACGGTCCCGAAGTGCATTGTCGCTAGTTGAAGATCGCCAAAATATATAAAAAATACGAAAATAAAATGTTTCAACAACTTTAAAATAATCGTCGAATATAGATATTTTAATTCACGAGGTTATTTTAAAGCAAAAGAAAAAATAAAATCGCATTTTTTAACAACATTTGAATGTCCCGCCTTTCCGCTGTGAATTCCCGGCACATTTTAAACTTGCCGCCATTACTCACTCGGCGTCTTGGGAGAAGCCCGCTCTTCACCAGTGACTGCAGTTTGTTTAGTGAAGTGAAATCGTATGCTTTTCTTGCAGTTTAACTTCGTGTTTACATTGTTATTATCAATTATCAAGGTAAGTTCTACTCAGTATGTTAATTAAGCAACAGATCGTTAACGTGCATAACTTTTAACTTTACAGATAAACATTAACAAAAACGCCGTAATGTAAGAATCCTTAGTGAGCAACATAACCTCAAAGTTTGTTTTCCTGCCACTAGGCTCGTATTAAGGCGCTAGTTACAAGAACAACTAAATTGAACAGATCGGTAACTAACAGCTCGATAACGTGTTCGTATGTTTAATGTGTCGCTGACGTAACCGATCTGTTCGCTGACGTAACCGATCTGTTTACTGACGTTTCCGATCTGTCTGCTATCTTTAACAATCTGTATAATTGTTAAAAGAATGATGTGATGTTTCAGTAATTTTACTTTTTGACGATATTGCATAAAGTTTACGGTGAAATCTCGAAATCTCTCTTAGCCTAAGCATTTTTGAAGTTTATTTTTAGCCCTTCAACTGGTAAAGATCGTGATCGCCTTCTGCTACTATTCAGCTAATAAAGTCTAATAAAGTATCAAAAGTAGTCTTTCAGTGTTTTTTTGTGATTTTTTAACCGATTACGAAATTTTTCATCTTTCCATTGTTGGTGCCAATTATAGTGTCATTGTCAGTAGTGGGCGACTGGGGCTGCTGGCTCAGTCAAAATTTTTGACAGCTACTTCCGGTGGTTTATGCCGTTTTTTGTTAACATAATCATGTTAACCATAACAAAGCGTGTAAATTTTTCCCTATGAATAATTTATACACAAATTAATTTAATAATACTGGTTAGATGGTTAAATATTTCGAAATGCTCTGGATTTTTATCACCGTATTTCCCCACGTTTTTAACAATGCTGAAATGAAATTAGGTAGGGGCCGTCAATAAATTATGTCATCGCTAATTTTTTGTCCACACTTAATTAGTTTTTACGTAACTAATTAGAATTTAAAGTGATTAATTCTTTTACCAATAAAATTAGTAGTAAAAAACAGTTTTTTTCCAAAATGACGTCATATTTGAGCTAACCCTTTCCCTCCTGGACATCATCCTACCGTCGTTTTCATTTTTACACCCCCCCCATTTCGTGCGCAACAAAACTTTGCGGCTGAAGCGCCTTGGGACTTCTGTCCGCCCTGACACCCCCCTATTTTCTGATGACGTAATTTATGGACGGCTTTAAGTTTAAAAATGCGAGTATTGCGATTTTGTAACTGGTTTTCAGACTTGCTGGTGACGTTTGCTGCAATGGGGAAGAAGGTGACCAATAAACATATTCAGAACTCAGAGAAATATGAACGACAAAAGAAATTGGCAGCAGAGAGACAGCGTCGGTTCAGGGCAAAAATGACGGAGGAGCAGATAGAAAAGAAGAGACAAAGGGACAGAGATCGACTAAAACGGTTGAGAGAAGAAAAGAAAATAAAACCGATCAAAGAAATGAAGCCATCTGAGCAAAAGAAAATAAGAAAACAATGGCGAAAGTATTGTAAGACGTACAGGATGAAACAAAAGGCTTTGAAAAATGTCTTAAACAATACCCCTCCATCTTCTGCGGACGAAGAAGAGAATGCCGAAGTAGTCGTTTCAAGACAGAAAGAAAAAGGCCGAAAACAGGTTCGTCGAGATAGGGCTAAGGCGTATAGGACAATAAACAAGCAGGCAGAGGAAATTGAAAAATTGAAACGGAGAGTTGAAAAATACAAAAAACGACTGCAGAGAGAGATCAAAAATAAAACCAATCCAACGGGTTCTCCATCTCCGAATAAGAGAGTAAAAGAATTGATTGGAACCGATCGTGTATCACCTAAAATTAAGAAACAACTTTTTGTTGGATTTACTTTGCAAAAGCAACTGAAAAAACGGATGACAGGGGTCAGTCCAAGAGCTAAAGAAAGACAGATAATGAATAAAGTGATAGGCTCAAAAATCTTGAAACGGTACAGAGTCCAGACTTATTTGAAAAGCATTGTTTCTTATAAAAACAATCAAAGGATGCAGAAAGAGGTCGATGGTGAAACAGTTGTTGATCTAACGTACAAAAGAAAGCAGCATGAGACGGTACGAGTCAAAGAGGCATTGACTTTAAGGCGGTTTTTTGAAGATGACTTAGTTTCAAAGATGTGCCCCGGTAAAAAAGACTTCGTCCGAAAGGGGAAAAACAAAAAACAACGCCGTATTTTGCTAGACACGATGAAAAACTTGTACACGAAATTCTGTGAAGAAAATCAAAACATAAAGATAGGATATAGTACTTTTGTAAGATCTAGACCGTTTTGGGTGACTCGCCCCAAAGCTCGAGACAGAGAAACATGTGCTTGCGTAACTCATGAAAACTTTGAATTCCTGGTTTCTTCATTAAGAGCAGCAAATGTGATCAAAGAACAGAGTGGCCGTGACGTAATGAAATCACTTGTTTGTTCAGCAAAGAATGAGAAATGCATGTTAAAAGTATGCAAAACATGTAAAAACAATGATATTGAATTCAATGTGAGTGACAACGAAACAAACCTGAAGTACTCTAAGTGGAAAACTATACAAGAGGAAAGAAACATCAAGGGGACAAAGAAGAATATTAAACGGACTGTTAAGGTGGAAATAGTGGCTCCTGTTTCAGAAGTCATTGACATGTTTAAGAAAGCACTGCCCATTTATAAAAAACATGTTTTCAGCATGCTTCACCAGGCCAACAAACTGAAGAAGGTCAGAGAAAACCTTAAAGAGGGAGAGCTTCTGTTGCAAATTGATTTCTCCCAAAACTACATTTGTAAATTGGGAACCGAAGTCCAATCTATGCATTTTGGTGCTTCGAAAAAACAAGTTTCATTGCATACCGGAGTAATGCACTACATTGATCAAGGAGAAGTTGCCTGTAAATCGTTTTGTACGGTTGCAGACAACTTGGACCATCATTGTCATGCTGTGTGGGCCCACATGCGACCAGTGTTGGAAGATGCAGCTGAAAGGCTCCCCTTAACCCACACCGTCCACATATTTTCTAACGGTCCATCATCCCAATACCGGAATAAGGGAAACTTGTATTTAATGAAAGCAATGCTACCAAAGTTTTTTAAAAACTTGAAAGCTTTCACCTGGAACTTCTCTGAACCGGGCCACGGTAAAGGGTCGATGGACGGAGTAGGCGGAGCAATAAAAAGGACTGCAGATGACTACGTAAACCGTGGTAATGACATTTGTTCGGCAGCAGAGTTAGTAAGAGTATTAAGTAAAAATAGCTCTGTAATGCTCGCCGAGGTGTCGAACGGCGAGTTTGTGGAAATGAAAAGCCTACTTCCCACTAATCTTGTTGCCCTAAAAGGTATTATGGGAGTGAGGCAAGTAAGCTGGAACAGCAGGGGATTTATGTTCGGGTCAAAGCTGTCCTGCTTCCAGTGCTTAGACACATCAAAGCCGTGCAAGCACTATCACTTGATGGAAATTCGAGACAACGTACCCAAATCTTCTACTTCCAAGAAAAGAGGTGCTTCTGCTTCCAGATCTGCTACATCCAAAAAAATAAAATTGGAAGACCTTTCATCTTCAGATGAGGAGTGGTTACCAGAGGTGAAGAAAGAGAAGAGCTCGGCTTCATCATCTTCGTCAATGAAGAAATTAACAGTTGAAGACGTTTTCTCTTGTTCAGACGAAGAGGCCTTGAACCCCAAAACCCCTAATTACAATGACTTGGTCAAATGTATACCTGTACACAATGAGTCCTCATTAGTAAAAAACTGTTTCGTTGTTGTTTCTGTGGGAAGTCAAAAGAAAAATAAGAAACCGATAAATTTTGTTGCAGTTGTGCAAACAGAAGTTGACAGCGAGGGTGACCTGAAAGTGATGTTTATGAAGAACTTCTCTAGTGATAAGTCGGTGTACGTAATGGATGAAAAAGACGTATCATATGTATCTTGTGATCAGATTGTCGGAGTTCTGCCAAAACCTTCAGTTGTAGCAAAGGGGGGAAAGATTTTGTATAAATTCAAAAACAGGGTACAACTGTAAAGTTTTTTAGGTGTAAAACTGGTTTTAAAATGACAACTGTCATTTTCATTTCTAAAATTGTAATAATATTGTGTTTGTAACCTCCCAGGAGTCATTTGTATTTCTTTATTTTGTAGAATTACTGTTTTGATTTACGTAATTCTGTAGTTTCGATTGTTTTACTATAGATCGATAACTTAGCGTACAACTGTAAGGTTTATTTACTGTAGTTGTAAAACTGGTTTTAAAATGACAATAGTCATTTTCATCACTAAAATTGTAATAGTCTTGTGTTTGTAACCTTCCAAGGGTCATTTGTATTTCTTTCTTTTGTAGTTCACTGTTTTGATTGATGTAATACAGTAGTTTCGTTTGTTTTTAACTATAGACTGCTAACTCCGCGACAGATCGCTAACGGCAGCGACAGATCGCTAACGGCCGCGACAGATCGCTAACGCCGTAACAGATCGCTAACGCTGACAAAAACTTTTACAATCCAGTAAAATAAAGTTATTCTGATATTTAAGGTTAATAACATGAATAAATTTAATATGTTCTTCCATACAACCTAAAAATTAAATGCATATAAATTAAGAATCAAACATTACTTGAAATTTCAATGTTTTCACCATGGCAATTAGTTTAATATTAATCTGTTTACGCAGTTTATATTCACATAATATATAAAAAAATATTATAATTATATGTTTAATACATTTTTGTATGTATGTTCTATTCTAAAACAACACTTTTTATCATCTGATTTTAAGGAATTAATTTTTATAGGTACTTTATAGAACGTTAGCGATCTGACAAATTTCTGTAGGTTCATCCAGTAAAAATAACAAAAAAAATAGTAAATATTAAAATTAAGCTATGCTAAGGTTAGTATTATGTTTGTAATGATATTTTGTAACAATAAACAACAAAATATATTTGTTTCTATCTAAAATTTTTTTAAATTTTTATTTTCCATTTTGTCCCACAATTTGAGAATCACCCCTATGCTTAATGGAAATCAATAAATTTCTAAACTCTTAACAGATAATTAGTTGTACCTTTGCATACTTTAATAATTGACATTTGGCCTATATTAGAAACAATAAATCACAACAATCAACAACTCAAGCCTATCAAGGCAAACCTTACCTTACACATTAGGATAATATGGTAGTTCCTTGCAATTACCTTAGGCTAATGAGAAAACTTAAAAATCTGCTCATTACGCCGCATTGTAAATATCCGAATCCGGTATTATCCGATCCGAACCTGTTGTTATCCGATCCGAAACCAATCCGAACATAAGCTATCCGATCCGAATCCGATCCGATCCAAAAATTCACTATCCGCACACCTCTAATGTTACCGATTCCAGAACACCTCCAAACTTAAAAATCAGATAACCAACCTTCTCCTCCACACAACCTCCAAATTTTCACAGAAATACCTTATCATTACAAACCAATCCATGTCAGTCTTTTCCTCATTACCTTCCACAGCTAGCTTACAGTTATTCAATTCACAAAGATCATATCTAAACCTATACAGTGAAATATATCTGACATTATATTAGTGAGTGATATATAAGACAATGATCAAACTCAAGTTAAACAAATACATAGTGACAGTGACATTATATCAGTGAATGTATATAGACTATAATCAAACTCTGGTTAAGCTTGTACATAGGGAATTTTAGTGCAGTTAGTGAGTATTGGCAACATTGACTGGAACAGCCATTGTCTGGAACTAGAACTTTCTCATTCTCTTACATTTCCCCTTCTGATGAAGACCCCATGAGGGTCGAAATATCAAGAATTTTCTTTGTGTGAATATTTTGTGTGTGTTCTATGCTTTATCTGCTGCTTTTCATCTTTCCCAGGTAAGCTAGCTGTCTATCCTTTCCTGATTTATGTATTCCTAAGAAATCAGGGTAGGACAGGGGAATCAGCAGGTTTACCTGGTGGTTAAGGCAGCTGAAGAGCACACACAAAAAACACAAAACACAAAATAAAAATTAATTTTCAGAGCCACTGGCTCCTTTTTTTCTTTTCTTTTCTTTTTATCTTTTATCTTGTTTGCTTTCGCACGCCCGACTAAATGTCATGTTGCCTCATTTTAACTTTAATTTATAATTTCACTTAACTTATCTGAGGCTGTTTGTTCTTATTGGTGTTATGAGTCTATCTCGATTAGTCACATACACATCAGACACTGACCTGTAATAAAAGAAAACACATGTTAGCTTTGGTTAGGTTGACTATTTCTGTTGTTTGAAATTAAAGAATAGGAAAAGGTAGGTTGGTCTTCACGCCTAGGGCCTATCAGGCTGGGACTCCAGAAAAGGGAGGGCCGCGGGAAGAAGAAAACCGGGAGCCCAGGAAAACCTAGATTAATTTTTTTGGCCAAACTTAAAGTTGTTTGTTAATAGATTTTAGGAAGTCTAGAATTGGGTTCCATGTGTTTGAATTTTCCAGTTTGAGCATTTCCACCAATGATGGGGGAATTTTCCAATTTTCTTTTCTTAGTTTGTTGAAGAGGATATCCCGATTTCTTTTGTAGGCTGTGCAATGTAATAAAATATGTTCCAGGGTTTCTGGTTCATTTTTGTTACAGCTGATACAAAGTGGTGATTCAACTTTTCTCATTTGATACATTCTGGTTCTGTTGTAGGAGTGACCAAATCTTAATCTGCAGATGGTACTTGTATTGGTTCTGTTTAGTTTTGTAATATTAAACCATGGAACTTTGATTACTGTTGGTTGAATTAACTTGTACCAATTTCCGGCTTCAGAGGTTTGAAAGTTCTGATAGTTGTTATAAGAGTATTTTTGTTTAAATATTCTAAGGATATCCATGTTAGTGAGCTCAAAAGTTTCTTCTATGCTTTGATCACTGTTGGCTGCTGTCTTTGGTAACTTGTCAGCTTTTTCATTTCCTTCTATTCCTACATGGGCTGGTATCCAATGAATTGTGACTTTTAGGTTTGATCTCATGAGTTTGGTTATAATGCTATAAATCATTGGTTCGTTAATAATACCATTGATCCCTTGTTCCAATAATTCTATTGCTACCAATGAATCTGTAAAGATGACATACTCTGAATTTCTTCTATCTTCAGTAATTTTATTCACTGCCCTTTCTATGGCAAAAAGCTCAGCCGATATGTTTGATGCCTCAGGTGGGAGTTTGAAGCCTAATTCTAGGTTTTCTGATGGACCGAAAATTCCTGAGCCTACTTGGTGGTTGCTTTTTGAGCCATCTGTGAATATTTGCTTATGATTTTGGAAGTTTTTGTTTATGATTTGTAACATTAGGTTTTTTATTGCCATGGGGGGGAGTTCATTCTTTATCCCTGTTTTGTTAACAAAGTCTTTTTTTAATCTTATATTCGTCTTCAATATGTTTGGTGGGTGATCTAACAGGTGGTAGTTCGTCAAATTTTCATTGATGTGTGGGTCTTTTATTATGCTTTGGCAGTAGTTATACGAGCCAACTATCAATGGAATCTTCTTTTTTTCCCAGTAGGGGTGATGTTCTACATACATTGAGAGTTCTGTAATTTCCAGGTAGGCTGGATGATTGGGTTCTCTTAATATTTTAGAGCAGTTTTATCTGATAAAAGTTTTCTTCTCAATTCCAATGGTACCAAAGCTGTTTCTCTGTGCATTGCCTGTATTGGAGTTGATTTTAAAGCACCTAGACAAATTCGCATTGCTGAGTTTTGAATCTTTTCTAATTTATTGATTTAGTACCTTGGTAGGTTGCTTAAAACCACTCCCCCATATTCCATTTTGGGTCTGATTAATGTCTTGTAAATTGTTAACAGAAATTTTGGATGTACCTACTGCGAGGAATTTTAGGATGTCCAATTCTTTAAAGCATGTTGAGTGAATATTTTCTATATGTTTGTCATACTTCAGCTTATTGTCGATTTCTATTCCTAGGATCCTTTGATGATTGACTACTGGTATTTATGTTCCATTGAGTGTGAAAATGTGATTCCTTGGAGTTTTTTTTCCTTGAAAATATTAGAATTTTACTTTTTGTGGCATTAAATTGTAGACCCCTGTTTTGAAAGTTTTCATTTAACCTGTTTAGATTTTCTTGTAATGATTCATAAGCTGTTGATTCAATTTTACCTCCAGAATACAAAACTATATCATCCGCAAATTGGAGTGATTTTACATTTTCTAATAATATGTTGTTTAGGTCAGCTATATATATATGGAGAACAGAGTGGGACTGAGTGTACATCCCTGAGGAAGTCCTGTATGTACTAGTCTTGAAACCTTGAAGGTGTCACTTTGTGCGACTACTGTTCTCGCTTTTAACCAATTAAATATGTTGGTTATAAGGCATAGAGTTACATTCATAATGAACATTTTTGTAATCAAAATGCCAATATCGACTGTATCATAAGCTTTGCTTAGGTCTAGAGAGGCTACTACCATTGTTTTGTTTTGAGTTTTGGCTATTTATATTTCAGTTGTCATGGTGATTAGATGATCTATCGCTCTTCGCTTTCTGAAACCACATAGGGTTGGGGGGATTATTTCCTGTTTTTCTAAGAACCATTCTAATCTATTTTTTACCATACTGTTTAATATTTTAATGGAACAGCACATTAGTGAGATGGGTCTGTAGGAACTTTCGTTTAATGGGTCTGTATTTGGTTTTAGAAGTGGAAATACTTTTATTTGTTTCCAGCTTTCTGGGAGGGATTGGCCTTGCTTTTCCCATATTTCATTGTAAATGTTTAGCAAAACATTGAGTGCATTCGAGGGGAGGTTTTTCAGCATTGAGTAGGCTATTTTGTCCACTCCTGTAGCCGAGTCTTTTTTTTTTTTTTGCTAGTACTATCATTAACTCTTTCTGAGAGAATTTGTCTACTAACCTATTGTCATTGACTGCACATGTTGGCATTTTAATTTCATTTATTGATGGAGCATATGGGGGGCCATGATGTTCATAAACTATTCTGCTAGGTCAATGTTCTTATATACCTGATTTTCCTTCTTTGTGGAAAAATTTCCTTGGAAATGTTTCACAAGTCGCCATACGTTTTGAGGTATTTTGGTTGCCTAAATCTGCACAGAGCTTTGCCCAGGCTTCTTCTTTGGCTTGTTGATTGTCAGCCTGGCAAGGCGTACATAATATTTGTATTCTGCATAGGCTTGTGGGCTTAGACTTTGTCTGAATTTTTTAAAACTTAGTCTCCTTTGTGCTATACTTTGTGCTATATATCTCCTACTGCTTTGGAGCAGTTTGTTGTCCACCATGGTTTAGGTTTAAATTTGCTATTGTGAGATTTGGGTTTGATGTAAGGTATGGTTTGTTCTGCTGCTTGGTTTATTATTGTTTCTAACTCTGAAAATTGTAAAGCTTTTGACTCTCCTGTTAGTACTTCAATGTTTTTTTTCAATTATTTCTGTATATTTTTCCAGTGGGCTTTTTTTAAGTTTCTTTTGATCGAATTCTCATGTGTAGCAATTTGTTGTTGGAAGCTCTCAACATGAATTTTTATACATATTGAAAGGTGGTTAGAGCCACAGGAGTCGTTTTGAACTTTCCAGTCATTTATTACTAGGAAGAGGCTAGGTGTGACAAATGTTAAATCTATTGCACTAGATGATCTAAAGCTTGTGGGTATAGTTGTGTGGGTACCATCATTTAATAGTATTAAGTTAGTCTCAGTTAGTATATCCGTTATTATTTTGCCTCTTGAGTCACTTTTTTCACTACCCCATATGTGATGATGAGCGTTGAAATCACCACATATTATGGCATATTTATGATTTACTTTTAGTATTTCCTCCACTGTATCGTTATTTATTTTTCCATTAGTTAGGTAGTAGTTGTATATATGAATCTTATCATTAAGCGAGGGTATTTCGATTGCCACTCCTAGTCCCTGAACATGTGGGTGAGAGATTGATGGTCCTAGGTGTCTCCATTTTGGACAAAGGTGGCTACTCCCCCATAACCATCTTGTCTATCCTGTCTTATTATAGTGAAGTCTTTGTTTTCCAGAGAATATTGTGACTTAAACCAAGTTTCTTGTATTAATGCAACTTTAATTTTGTTTGTACATAGATAGTTTTCAAATTCGGCCAATTTTGAATAAAGAGATTGGGCATTCCATTGTAGAATTTTAATTTTGTCCATGATTTGATAATTTATTTAATCTTTGTGTTTCTTTGATTCTTTTTGGCTATCTTGATAAGAAATTGGCTATTGGGTTAGGTATTGCTCTGTGTAACTCTTGGTTCCATTGATTGGCTTAAAATTTCACATAGGTTTTTTACAGCATTTGTTAGGTTATCTGAGAGTTTATTTACTTCTGGTTTGTCTAGGTCATTTATTAGGGAGGTGGCCCATTTTTTGTACTTGATTTTAAATACCGCATCATTAAAAAGTGAAGTTAATTTATCCTTATCGTTTTCAGGTTGTCTCACCCTTTCCTGTGGTTGGATTTTGCTTGTTTGTCGGGGGTCAGTTACCTTTTTTGACCCTTCATGTTGTTGGGGAGTGTAGGTTTGTGACTTCCTGTTTGTGTATGACTTTAGTTTGCTTGGTCCGGGACCTTTCTTTATTGGGTTTGTTTTATATATATTGTGTTCACTTTGGCCGATTTCTTCCTCGTGATCTATTATCTTGAGGAAATTGAAGCTGTTTTCTGACAATATGCTTACATTTGGGTTGGGTTGAAAAGGTTCCGGGTTTGTTTTCAGCTTCTGCGCATAGTTGTTTTGATGTTTAATGAATTTTCCATTGTTTTTGGGTAGTGCTTGGCTGGCAGTAATGAAACTCTCTTTCATTATGGCCATTCTTTCTTTTATTTTACTTTGTCTAATGTATTCTGGGCAGTCACGCGAGTTGTTTGAGTGTGATCCTTCACAATGCTTACATTTTGTCTGGCTGGTGCAATTTTCTCCATGAAAAGGTTCGCTACAATTTCTACATACTTTTTGGCTCTGACATTTCTTAGTTGAATGACCGTATAAGAAGCAGTTATAGCATAGCTGAACTGGATTAACACACTTGATACTGCGCGCGGGAAATCCCGCGCGCCGAACCTGTGCCGCGGGGCTGCCCGCGGGATTTCCTGCGCTGCGTATATGGATGCTCTATTGACTCAGTGACCGGCTAGCACTGCTCCGGGAACCTTTTCTTGTGTGTAGCACTGTGTTATAGGCCTAACCTCAAATCGTGACGGCGTCAGTTTTCGGTTCGCACCTTTGAATTTTTTTGTTAGTGTGTTGTTTTTTTTATTGATTTTTCAATCCATATTACATATTATCTATAAATAGTTTTTTATTTCACGTCGTAATTCAGTGAAAAATGGCTGCCTCTACATCTAGGCAAAGCATAGTCCCTCCTAGTGAGTGATCCGGGCTCGGAATTTTCGTTATCCCTTACCCGCGTGCTGAGCGCGGGATTTCCCGCGAAGTATTATGACGTCATAAAAAACACGTGTTTGCTATGGAAACCAATTTTTATATTCATTTTTATCATGCTGGGACATTGTTTTTCAACATTCTATGACAAAAAAAAGTGTTTACTGAAGTCATAGCGCAATTATTTTCGGTATCCCTTGCCCGAGTGCTGAGCGCGGGATTTCCCGCGAAGTATTATGACGTCATAAAAAACACGTGTTTGTTATGGAAACCGATTTTGATAATCATTTTTAAAATTCCTAACGTATAATCATTAAAAAATAACCATAAAATAATTTCAGCACTCGGGTAAGTTTTTCCATATTTTAATAGCAGTCAATGTGTTAATACATTGTTTTACTTGGTATAAGACGTAGTTCAGTTTAATTTCCTTAGGTAATGAAGTACCTGCAAATGTAACTTTCATCCAGTAGGTTTTTTGACAACTCCATTTATAATTTTTGTTAATCTAAAAGCGTCAATAATTGGGTTATCGGCCAATGCTTCCTCTAGGACTTCTTCTGTTGTAACTTCTGGATCAATGTTAACTAGGCCTATGACCTGTATTTTGTTGGTAGGGATTACAACTTTGTATTCCTTCAAGGCTTCTGAATGAATCATTCTATTAGCTGTCAAATGTGATTTGCAGTTTACTACTAAACTTTTGCCTACTCTTTTGATATCGTAAATGTCATTGTGATGGCTCTTTATTATTTTGCCAACTTGATTGGGGTTAATTTTGCCCTTTGGGTGAGATATTATAACCTCATAAGGACCTTTGCTGAAACAGTCATATTGCTTCAGGATGGGTTTTGTTGGCTTATAGTTTGCGTTAGATCTTTTGTTTGGTGGGGACATTAGGTCATTTTGGGGATGATTAGTTTGAGAAGCATGACGGCTCATGATGGGTGACTTTGTATCGTCATGCACTCGTTTTTTCAGGGAAGGAGTTTTTTCATTTTCGTCTAGTCCAGTTTTTATTGGTAGACCTGGGAAATCAGAGTCATAATTATCTATGGAGGATATTGATTGTACTGCTAGAATAGTTTCCTCATCATCCATTTGTTCATTTCCATCCATGGTGCATGGACCCTAATAGGAACTTAATTCTAGGCTAACCTTATTGTCTGTGTTTATTTTAACATGGGATTAGTAAAATACACACAGTTTGTTAGATGAACACAAATCACAAAGATGGGTGAAATCACAATAAGTAACAGAATAATTAGTTAAATTGAGATACACTCAACATACAGCCTGTTGCCACTTGAGAATTTCCACCGCAAATGGCCACTGGCTCCTTCTTCAGATTGTAGAGAGTACATTGGTCACTAGGAAGGAAGAAGAAGAACAACAGTTTCCTCCTAGAATCCAAAGAGCACTAAATTTTCTGTGATTGCCTATATTACACTGTATTCACTATATACATACAGTCCTACAGAGCCTGCTGATAGGATGGGAGGGGAAAGTTATCTGAGGTTGAGGTTTGGGGATTCTCTGGATTTTGTCACCCACTGATGGGCCAGCTCCCATTTTCTGAGTTCAGAGGAATTACAGGTTGGGGGGGAGGGCTTTAAGAATTTTGGTGGTATAGCAGCTGTCGATATATCGATACCAGCAGTCCGGTTGGTTTTTTTTTGCCTTGCTGGGAACTGTTGTTCCAGCCTACCCATATAGAAGTTGGCATAGGAGGGAGCCATGCGGGTGCCCATAGCAGTACCTTTTATTTGGAGGTAGTTTTGTCCCTCAAATTGAAAATTGTTTTTCTCGAGGTTAAACCTAGCGATGGAGACTAGAAAAGCATTAGATGGTGAAGTTTGGTTAGGTCTCTGATTTAGGAAGAATTCAAGAGCTGACAGGCCATGGCAGTGTGGAATATTTGTATACTGTATAGTGAAGTCACATCTATGGTTGCAATAATCGTGCCAGAAGGAAGAGGGGTTTTGATTGTAGAAAGGCGCTCTAGAAAATGACTTGTGTCACGAACATGGGAGGGTAGGCTTTGAACAAAAGGTTGCAGGTGTGAGTCTAAGAAAGCAGAGATTCTTTCTGTAACCGAATTGCAGCTAGCTACTATTGGGCGGCCTGGTGGAGGATTTTGATTCTTGTGGACCTTTGGAAGTAGGTAGAGTTGAGGTGTTGTAGGGTCATTGTTTATTAGCAGATTTAGTGTTTCCAGTGGAATATTTTGGTGGGGACCTTCAATTTGAAGCCAGGTGGAAAGTTCTTCATTGTACTTTTTAGTCGAGTTCTCATCAAGGGTTTTGTAGGTGCTGTGGTCTGACAACTGTTTATGAGCTTCGTTAAGGTAATCTGACTTGTTAAGGACGATAGTTGTCGAGCCCTTGTCTGCGGGAAGTATCATGATCTTTTTGTTTCTTTTCAACACGTACAAGGCGGAGCTTTCTGATTTCGCTGAGGTTATCTTGTTTCGGTAAATTGTCTTGGAATTTTGGATCGGTGATGCTTTGCATTATGAAGTTTATATAGAGTTCAATTGGGTGATCTGGTGGCAGTTCCCTCCTACGCCAACTTATATATGGGTAGGCTGGAACAACAGTTCCTAGCAAGGCAAAAAAACCAACCGGACTGCTGGTTTCGATATATCGACGACATTTTCTTAGTTTGGAGTGCAGGACAAGAAAGCCTTGATAGTTTCATCTCTGAACTCAACTCTTTTGGCCCGCTGAACTTTACCTGCACCACTTCCACTTCCGAGCTCAACTTTCTGGACGTTAATATCAAACTTGAAAACGGATCCCTTCAAACTGGTATACATGTAAAACCCACCAACCATCTCCAGTACCTGCACTATGACAGCTCCCACCCCACCAACACCAAACGCTCTATACCTTATAGGCAGACCATCAGAGGCAAAAGAATTTGCTCCACTGAAGAAGAACTCAAAAAATTTAACAATAAAATCACCGAAGCTTTTGTTAGTCGTGGCTATCCCCGACCTTTTGTTACCAGTCAGATAAGAAGAGCACAGTCCAAACAGCATCCACAACAAAAAACCAAAGATGTCCAAGAAGTCAGGCTTATCACTACTTACCACCATGGCCTCCAATCTCTGAACAAAATTTTAATAGACGGCTACAAAATTCTTCAGGCTTCACCTCACACTAAAGATCTTCTTAAATCCCGCCCCAACCACTGTCTTTAGGCAACCTAACAATCTGAAAAACATTCTGGTGAAACCTAAAATTCCGAACCCGCTTACTACTGAACAAATCTCCAAACCCAGTGGCTCTTATCCTTGTGACAACAGCAAATGTAAAACCTGTGAAATACACGTCCCTTCTACCACCTTCAATAGTTTGAAAACCCACCAAACCTACAACATTTCTGGCCACCACACCTGCAACTCATCCAGTGTCATATCAACTCCAGTGTAAAATGTGCCCCGCTCAGTATGTAGACCTAACTTCTAACAGCCTAAGAACAAGGATGAATGGGCATAGACAAGATGTTAAGAATCAGTTTAAAGACAAACCTGTAGTACAACATGCTGCCAGCCACAACAACAAAGACTTCAACAGCTGCTATACCACCAAAATTCTTAAACCCCTCCCCCCAACCTGTAATTCCTCTGAACTCAAAAAATGGGAGCTGGCCCATCAGTGGGTGACAAAATCCAGAGAACCCCCAAACCTCAACCTCAGATAACTTTCCCCTCCCATCCTATCAGCAGGCTCTGCAGGACTGTATGTATATAGTGAATACAGTGTAATATAGACAATCACAGACAATTCAGTGCTCTTTGGATTCTAGAAGGAGGAAACTGTTGTTCTTCTTCTTCCTTCCTAGTGACCAATGTACTCTCTACAATCTGAAGAAGGAGCCAGTGGCTCTGAAAATTAATTTTGATTTTGTGTTTTGTGTTTTTTATGTGTGCTCTTCAGCTGCCTTAATCACCAGTTAAGCCTGCTGATTCCCCTGTCCTACCCTGACTTCTTACAACTCAGGCCTAGAGCCCTTCGTCACAAAATGATATTATTTATGTATTTGTTTTTTTCGAATACCATTAGCTATGAAGGTTCTTTCTGAACGTTTCTGATATTTGACAACTGATTATGAATTGACTACAGTTTGAGTAAAAGTTTGACCACCGGAAATATTTAATTTCAAAAATGGAAACCAATATGGCGTCAAAATCTGGAAATACCTACTTCCAAGCCATACGTCTACACTCCTAAATGTGGTGTCATTTTATAAGGTTTATATTGATTTTATGCAGTAATCCAGGAGGTCTCAACTAGATAAAACCCATGCCAAGGTTTATTAATGTACATTGCGAGATATGCAATTTTATTAATTTTCTATAGGGATAACATTGGGGAGATGAGTACATGGGTTTGCTACCTCATGAAACAAATTATTTAGGGATTTTTGGTCAAAACCAAGTAGATCTCAACAATATGAAGCCACATACCACGTTTTGTTAAGAGATGATAAGAAATAAGTATGCTATATAATATTTTTTATAGTCCATAAGGTTAACATTGGGGAAAGAATCATTGAGTACGATGTATCAATTTTAATCAGAAATAAGTTTTTTTTATGTGAAATATGTTAGCATAACTCAGCTTAGTTTTTTCCAATGTTTATGATCAATAGCTTGAAAGAAAGCTAATTTTAAACCGATTCTTTTAATGTTTTAATGAGGATTATGTCTCTTTTTGAGCTTGAGATACAAGCCTTTAACTAGAAAAAAATAATAAAATAAAAAATATTTTTAATTAAAAAAATATTTTAAATAACCTTATACTTTTCCGATTTTCATGACCAGTGTCTTCAAGGAATGCTAGTTGTATAGCGATTAATGTCAAACTGTAATGAGTTTTGTATCTGTTTTTGAACATGATATATAAGTCTTAAATTGAAGATAAAATAACAAAATAAAATATTTTAATGTAAAATAAAGGATTATAACTCAGGTTAGACATGTCCATTTTCATGATCAGTGGTTCAAATCAAAACCAGTTAGTCACCAATTCATTTCAGACCTTAACAAGAACTTGAGATATGAGTCCTTGCTTAAGGACAAAACTCTAAATTACATGAAACTCTAAATTACATTTTATTTTGAATAAAGGATTGTTACTCTGTTTAGAATTGCCTGATTTTCATGATCAACAACTCAAAAGAAAGCCCATAGTTTACCATTTAATTTAAGACTTAATTGAGGTTTATGTCTCATTTAGAGCTTGAGATGTAAGTCTTCTTATGAAGATTGAATGCTAAAAATGTAAAATTTTATGCTAAATAAAATAACATACCTGGGCTTAAAATTGTCCTATTTTCATGATCAGTAGCTCAAATCAAAGCTAATATTTTATTGATCAGTTTAAGATCAGAAAGAAGTTTTTGTCTTATTTAGAATCTGAGATATACAATTTTTACTAAATATAGATTTTAGAAAAATCACATTTTATGGTTAATAAAGGTATTATAACTCATCTATAATGAATCTGAATCAATTGATAAGTGCTTATATGGAAGCCAAAATACTGCTGAATATTTTAAGATTAGAACGAACAACGTGCTTTGATTGTATTCGGAGCTACTAGGAAAATAATCCAAAAAAATCTCAATAAATATTCCAAGCTCAAATTGTCCATAAGGATTATACAGGGATTAATCTTCGTTTGGGTATATCTTGAAAACAAGTCAAGGTTTTCAAAAATGGATTTTGGCATTGTAAACAGCGTGAAAATCTAGTTTGAAACGATGTGTCACAACACTACGTTTACATTTGAAAATAATTACTTCATTCAATATGGCGGATCCAAGGTGGTGGTCAATTTTCTTTACCTACGCAAACTGAAGTTCATACCTCCTTTCAATTATCGGCAGTGGTATTATGACACCAGATTCACTTATACATCACCTATGGCATGTATTTCCCATATCTTAAATGGCATTGTCACCATCTTGGATGCCATCTTGAAAATGACGCACTTGCGGTGGTCAAATTTTGGTCAACTTTTAGTATGTTGTTCAGCACATGAAATACGACAGAAAAACACAGAAATCTCCTTTATAGCAATTTTTTCAGGGTATAACCCTGTCTTTCCTCGACTAAAATAGTGCAGTTCACAATAATTTCTCTATAAAATAGTGTAGTTAAAACAATGACTTTCTCTGTGCAGTACGATGGGCAGTGTGAGTGCAAGCCAGGGTTTGGAGGACGGCAGTGCGACCAGTGCCAAGCCAATCACTGGGGCGATCCCAATGTAGAGTGCAAACGTAAGTCTGACAGTCAATGTCAAACTCGTCCAAGGAAATTTGATTTATTGTAGTTTCTTTAGCTGACATTGAACAGGTGAACCCGCCGCCATTAACTAGGGTCTTCTCTCCTCTAGATGCAGTTAATAAAAAAAAATAAACCAATGACAATTGTTATGTCAACAAAAAAAAAAAATAAAAATTACATTCTGTAAAAACAGAAAAAGTTGGTTTAGGTAACAATAGCGCTTAATGTCCGTTGTACATTACGGACTTGTTTGTGCTAATGTCCCTTTATCCAGAAACTTAAGCCAACTTTAATATGCCATCATAGCCTTACTCGATATTTGATTAAAATATCAGTCTGCATTTTCTTTGTGCTTCTCATCCAGCTACACTTGCATTTATATTGATTATAAAAAATAGATTAAGAAATATTATTACATGTTAAAAAACAAGAAAACACTCCCATGGCAGCAGACCTGCATACTTAGCGAATTTAAAATGCAAAAGAACATATTTCAATCCAATATAACGAGATTATGTTTTTGTAAGCTCCATAAGAATAACATGGGGAATGAGTAAGCAGGTTTGCTGCAACAGGTATGTTTAAATGTGGTGGTTTTAATTCAATGTTTAGTAAATCTGAACTAGAAGAACCCATATACAAAGTTTAATCAAGATATGATAAGAAATAAGGAAGATATAGAATTTTTTTATTTCTCATATGGATAACATGGGGAATAAGTATGCAGGTTTGCTGTCATAAAAATGGAAATATTGGGGATTTTATACCAATAAACTTTAAATCTCATCTAGATGAAGCCACTGACCAAGTTTATTAAAATATGTTGAGATAGAATTTTACTTATTTCCCATAAGGTTAATATTGAGACGATGTACTCTGTTTATCACTTTCAACATCTCGGTAACCAATGGACATGGAGCAATGATTCAAAATACTAAATTTTTTGTCATTTTGGAGCTGAATTTAATGGTGCTAATACAAATCGGATCATTTTTATTTTTGATGTAAAAAAGTTAAAAAAAAAACATTACCAAAAAGTGATTACCACTTTACATGTTTTTATCAAATGTCACTAAGATCGGTCCATATTTACGGCCGCTATTGAGTTAACATCTATATAAATTTGAAAAAATGGTGTTTTTTGCTTTTGGGGGGGCCCCAAAGTTATCATGGTCTTGGGCTTAGGTCTTACCTAGGTACTACGGTAATAGCGTCTTCCCTATAAGGGGAATTCGCTAAAATCAGTCCCAAATAAAAACTCCAATTCTAGAAATAAATCAAGTAATATATATTTATAGATACTAATCTCTTTGTAGTTTTTAAGTTCAACTTAAAACCATAGATTCAACAAACATCACTGACATGATGTCCCTTTTTTAACAACTCATCCATGCTTTGGCCAAAGCCTCATTTAATTGTGTTAGCACAATTCTCTCTAAACTCATCATGGTTTAAATTGCAATCAGCCAAATAGTTCCTAAAGAATTACAAATAACAGCGTCCAAATTTTCCAGTAGTATAAAATATACTCTGTTATTTATTTTGAGAAATCTTTAAAATAACCATAGGTGACCGTCCTAAACCTAAGATGAAAAAGATCTTATTGTTTGTAGCGTGCGAGTGTGATCCGGAGGGGTCGGCCGAGATGCAGTGTGACCGAGTGAACGGGTCGTGCCACTGTCACCTGGGCATCGGAGGCTACAACTGCGACGTGTGTGCTCGGGGCTACCTCGGCACGGCGCCTCACTGCAGTCCTTGTGGCGAGTGCTTCGACAACTGGGACCTCATACTTAACAAGCTCTCAGGTAGTTTATTCTGGTACAGAGGTCAGCAATGGGTACAGTAACTAGAAGCCGCCATTGTATTGGTAAGTCTGTCTATCCTAAATGACTTGCACCCTGAATACCTCGGTTCATCCTTGACTCCTTGGGAAATTTGATTCCCAAGGGAGCTTGATACCCAGTCAGGTAGGTATGAGCCCTGGAGGGAGTAGTGGGTAGATGGGATGAGGGACCCTTACCTTATGGGCACCTCTGGAGGGCGAACCATCCTGGATGAGACTCTCCACTGCCATATGGAGGGCTCCTGGAAGGTCAACAGGTTAACCCCTTATCCCTGACGCACGAGATAGCTCGTGGTGTGACAACTCCAGTAGTCACCTAACCTAATTCTTTATCGACTACTGCGAGTTGTAACGTTTTCAGCTCTGGGATCTCAAAAAATAAAACCCAAGATCAAATATTACAAACTTCAGATTTTATCAAACCAACTAATTCTAACAAATTTGCATTTAAATATCCCAGTTGTTCTTTACATCAAGATCCTATTCTAGGCCTATCCTGTATTACTTGGGGTTCCCCTTTTCATATACCGAAAAATCCTTTGATTTCCATGTACATGATGATTCCCTACATAATAAAATTAAAGTAAAGTCTTATCTGGTTAAAATTAGGAGTGTGCGAGTATTCGACCGGTCGAACTTTTAGGTCGAGCTTTTCAGTAATCGGCTCGGTTCGACTTTTTTCGAAAAAGCTCGACACTCGAGCCGAGCTTTTGATAAGAGAGTTCTTATCGGAAATATAATTATTGCGATCTATTTTTGGACACGTTAAACCGGAAGAGCGTTTCCCTCCCACGAAAAACAAGCAAAAAACATTCCCTAGTGATAAGGAAAGGACATTGACAGGTAACGAAAAATATTATCTCCATTTAGACGGAAATCGGAGCTTTATTTAGTTGACCTTGGGGAACGCGAAATACAGCATTTAAGTCTATTGTTTTATCAAGGCTTATCTCTTAAACGGTATATCGTACAAGTTTCATTTTGGTCTCATTTGATTTATAAAAATAAGACAAAAAATATGAGCCGTCATAAATAGTTGTATGACAAGTAGTTTGTATTTTTGCATTTTGTAGTAAGGATTC
Organism: Flexamia atlantica; assembly: GCA_035578135.1. Classification (NCBI taxonomy): domain Eukaryota; kingdom Metazoa; phylum Arthropoda; class Insecta; order Hemiptera; family Cicadellidae; genus Flexamia; species Flexamia atlantica. The sequence continues at coordinate 10,173,687 of JAQJVK010000007.1, read as the reverse complement.
CTTATCTCCTAATTAACTCACGCTCTCTGGCATACGCACACACGCTCTGAGTCAGACAATAGCAAATAACAGGGAAGGGGCTTGGAGTAAACAACCTCCACCCCCCCCCCCTCCCTGGCCACTGATAAGGAGAGTGAGAGAGGTAGCTGTTTCTTTCTTTCTCTCTATTCCCTCCTTATTTATTTATGATCTTTCTTCTTCTTAATTGTACATTATTTTCTTCACAAAAGTTTAGCAATGCAACTAATTTTAGGATTACAATAAAATATTGTTGTTATTAAATATTATTTCATTCATATATTATATTCTGAAATAATAAGTTTAGCCATGAATATTATGCCACAATTGGGACTGCTATTTAATTTTTTATCATCTTTACTTAGTGAACATCAAAAAAATCAATCTTGTGTTTGACTAAGTGTAAATGTGTGATTTTTATTAGATATAACTATTTTAAAACCTTTCAACTACTCCTTTCTACTCTTGAAATTAAATTTTGTAGTACCTATTTGTAACTAGTCTAATTATGTAATTTTAACTATTTATTTTAAAGTAAAGTATTGTGAGATTTAAATGTAGATTTTAAATTTGTTTTTTTAGTATTTTTCTTCATTAATTATTTTTTGAGCCAGTTTGATTTATTTGATGTCACATAATACAAAATACTGATGAACCAATAAGATAATTAACTTGTTTTGGAGATAATCTTTCTATTTTTGAGCTGGCGGTCACTTAAGGTATGCAAACATTAGTCTATTGTATCTTTTAAAATTAAAATCAAGCTTCATAATTCCTTTTAATAATTTGGTGATTGTTGAAAAGCTCGGCTCGAAAACTTTTGAAAAAGCTCGGCTCGAGTTCAAAAATCACTATTCGCACACCCCTCGTAAAATATACTGAAGTCCCATGTTCCCCAGTTCTTGGCTCAACGGAAGACTCGTAAAAGCTCCATGGACCCCAACAGTGAAATGGGATGCAAGCCCAGGCAGGTTCTCCCTCGGACGGAGACAGCTTCAGAGGTGGAAATCCCGTTACCTCGAAACCCTGAACAAGGTTCAGTTCAAAATACTAAGGAGCCCTTAAAACATTACTGAGGGAAAAATCCCTTCACAAGATCTTGCATAAATTATTTTTTGAAAGCCTGAACCATGACACAAGATTTTCACAAAATCAGAAATTCCATATCTTTTACAAAATTATTATCTTTCTTCCAAAAATACAATTAACTTGACAGAACTAAGCTCACACTACAAGAAAACCTTCACCTCAAAGGTCAGAAATCATTTAAAATCCCTTTAGGCCTACTTAGAGTTCGGCCGCAGCCGCAGTTATGTTAGGTTCAGTCACAAGCTCGGAAAGGCTTAAAAATGGCCAAAAAGGCAAAAACTGATTTGAATAAGCTTTTAAATCTGCTTAGGCCTCCATAAATTATGAGCTGGGCCAGTAAATTTGCTTTAAAGTTACAAAAATCTCTCAAAGTCAGAAAGTACAATCATGACCCGATTTCAGTTATCTGGGCCCTAATTTCCAATAATATTACTTCTGCTATAAAGACTCAAACAAAATGACGGATGAAACAGCCTCTCTTACTGTATTACAATGTATAAATGATCTCAGAAACAAATAAATGCAGAATGGAACATGAGGTCTCCTGGACCTCAGACCTAGCCCAACAGAAAACAACTTTAATGAAAATTACAGTGGATTCAAATAGAGTAATTAAACAATTTACATACCTCACAAGGAGGGACGAACGTTAAAAATACAGTGGAAGTCTTGTGCGACAAAAATCTAAAATGTAGAGTAAAGTAAACTGGCAAGATCGCTAAAGTGGAACAAATCAGTCAAAGGCTAGACATGTAAAAGGAGGAGAAAGTGGTCCGAGAGCTTCACCTTCCTCCTGGCGGAGGGATTTAAGGAACACAAGGTCAATGAAACAAAACTAGAATTAATTAGAACTTGACAAGCACAAAATTTGACAATAAACCTTTAAAATTATTAAAAGAGAATTAGATAAATTCCCCAGAACCCCAAACAAATTAAAATTAGGTCGATAAAACAAGGACTACTTTTTGAAGAGCAGAAGGCGCAAAGAACTTTCTGGAACCTTCTATGAGCTTACAGCATTGTATTAACCAGCGAGTAAAATATTGGCACTATAATAAGTGAGTGTGACAAAACTGTCATAGTGGTAGTATTCTAAGCACTTAAGCGCGACGCACAAGATATCTCGTGGAACATCTAAGTGCCCTCCGCGCGACGCCCGAGCTTACTCGGATTAGACGTTCTCAGCTGATTTATTTTGTTATTTTGTTGGTACAACTGTTCTGCTAGGTTTTTTTCTTTCTACGACTGTACAGTTGACCCTGACGAGTTGCAGACCGTTTGGTGCTGCACTCTAGTGGATTTCTCTGGAACTACGTCCACGCCACGAGTTTTGCAGTATCGCGTTCGTCGCGTAGAGACAAAAACCTTGCGTGTTGGTATTGATCGTGTATTTAAACTGTGTGCTACTGATCACGCAGGGAGCAAATTACTCCGCGCTTAAGGGGTTAAAGGGTGAGTCGTTCTTGGAGAGCCCTGACGATATCTTTGGAATGCTTCTCTCCTCCTTCAGAAGCAAGGCTGACAATGTCGTACCTTTCTACTCCTGCAAATCCCCTCCCTCCGTAAGCAGCACAATATCTCGAAGGGAGACGTGCCCAGCCGGCAATGCTTGGGCTTTCATTCCTTCAAATTCTAACAATGTGGACTTTGTGCTAAAATGAAACTATGTTGTGGATGTGCTAAAAATAACTGTCACACGTTTTAATGGTTTTCTAAATGTGATAAATATCGGATTTAAATTCGTTAGGTAGGTCACCTGCCTGCCAGTTGATTATCGAACATATTGGGGTTAGTACACACCTGCCAAGAAATGGCGAATGCGAGTCTCAGTGAGGATGTCAATAAGGCTATATCTCTTTTGCTTCGCGGGTGAGGTGCATTTTTGAGACATTTCTTTTGCTCCACGGGTCAGTAGGTAGATTTCAGAACTGCCCAAAACATCCCTTTTGATCCACGAGAGAGGGGCCTGCGCTTCTTCTCCCCCACATTCTCTCTCTCTCGCTTACCTCCAAGTTCTTACTTGAATACTGCAATTTAAACGTAATATATGACTTTACATTTTTTGCCTTTTTTTATTGATTGTTGAGAGAATGTTAAATTAACCTAGCCTTACCTAACCAAACCTAAATTAACTAATCTAGCACTGTGTGATGAAACTTGAATTACATCTTAGATAAAAAAATTACAATTGTACATTTAAAAACTTGATATTTTACATTACAATTTTGTGGCAAAAAGTGTATTTATTTCCAGCTTATATTTTACAGTTATCAATCAATGTCAAATACTCACTAGACCAACACTGTTCGCTATTCATGTATTTAAATGTTTGGATAACTTCTCAATTAGCAAGATAGGTGTTGTTCTATACAGGGTGTCCAACTTAACTGTGCCACTGTTGGATTTAGAGAAAACTTTAAATGGGGGACTTCACCTACTTTTTTATGACATTTAAAAATATGAATTCCATTTTCTTCTAAATGGCCGCCATTCTCCAATATGGCGGACAACATTGATTTTTCTTATAGAACACCGTGTATTTATGGCGTATTTGGATTCTATGCCAGGGTTGCCAGCAGCCGGGAATTCCGGGAAAACCGGGAATTATGCGTGAATTTCACACTCCGGGAAGAAACCTATGAATTATGCGTGAATTTTTCGAAAGATCCTTGAATTTTATAAAAATCATGTAAACTCTAAGATAGCGATAGTTTGGCCTGTCGGTCTATAATATGGTTATTTATCGATCAGATCGGTCAGTTTCGTGGATTTTTTTGACAAAGCATAAGTTGCCGTTCGAACGAAACACGAAGACAAAGTGATTCCAACGTTGAGAGAGCGTTGCCAAAAGAACTGGAACTGTTATATTATTCCATTCTGGTTCCGGGAACTGTTTCGACTGTCTGTTAATACGTTCCATAACGAGATCTTTTTCCGATGTAGTTTTCGTAATTCTCGCAACGAATTATGGCACGAAAGAACAGGTACTACTCATCCATGGAACGGAATTATAGGGCTTTTGTCCTATAAAGAGTCACCACTTTTATTGGCGTAGCCGATGTCAGTGCGTTCGTTTCACCAAGAAATACCGTAACTACAGTCGGAACGGAACTAAGAGAACATGTTCCGCGGCCGATACGGGACGGTCGAAACAGTTCTCGTTCTGGAACTGCAAAGCAGACACCAGTGACGTACTAGTCGAAGAGAAAACTCAGCTGATTCGGGGGCGTGCCAGTGTTCCCAGATGTACGATAATTTTGTATGTGGTACGATCCAATTTGTGTCTGGTACGATAGTTTGATTATGTTTTAAACCCCGTGTTGTATTTTATTTTCACTATTGTTAAAGATAAATTAATACCGTTTTAGTATTAAAAATGGATTTTTGGCAGTATTACAGGGGTTTCTTGTTAACATTTCACCAAATTTACGAGTTTCATTGGAAGAGTACGGTAATTTAGGTACATTCAAAATAACTTTCCTGGTCTGGTACGATAATGTGGCTTTTAAAACCTGGGAACACTGACGTGTCCATGAACCCTCCAAGGATAGCGTTGGGTTTACAACGATAAGGTTCGGTTAAATATCGACCTTATCTACCGAATGACAGACATCAACTTTTTAGTTTCGGCTCGGCTGTCTGCTTCCTGTCGTCGTCATCCCTCTGTTTTCGTTTTAATTCCAAACTCCAATGCCTGTCGTTTTTAACTAGTCATTATTGTGAATCGGTGGTGCTAATAAATACGTCATATCTGTACCACAGATTCTTCTTTTGGGACTCTTCCAAGTTTACAAATAAATAAATGACTGTATGACATGACTGTCCAACAATTACGCAATTAAATGTATTAGATTATTAAAATGCAGTGGCCAGGGTACTATTTTCTATACATTGTACTGTAATGTCAATGAAGACTTAGACGATGAGTAATATTTTACTTTGACTACTGACAAATTTGCCCATGTTAAAAATTGTTAATGTTGATTTCTTTAACAGAACCGTACGCTGATAACAGTTATGATGACTATAATAAATTACAGAGGAATTAAAAATCTTCCAGTACCGTACGCAATCGTCGGATAGATTAACCAAACTTTCCTAATTCAAAAATAACTTAGGCCCTAATCCTACATTCCTATAAATTGAGCTGTCTTTGGGATATTGGGATAACACTTTACTCTAAAAACGTTTCTCAGGGCCTATAGATATTGCAAGCAAACAAACTGGCAAAGAAATATTTACATTTATTTGTAAGCATCCGAGCAGAGAGCCTATTTCATGATTTCAACACTCTCTGGCTATTAGAAAAAGTTTATCCTCAATTGTTATACTGAACAGCCATCACTAAGCCTGCAGGCCATGCTTGACCTAAATTTTATCCTTATATAATTTGGAAAGTTGGGCCGGGCGTTTTTATGTTGAGACGACAATGTTTAAAGAGCCAATCGATTTACGATATTCGATAGTAGTTCGTACTACGACGATCGATATTTTAACCGAATGCCTTCCTTATCGTTGTGAACTCAACGCTATTCTTCCTCCAACCCTTCGCAGTGTGCGCATGCGCTACCTACCGCTTACAGACAAGTGATCGGGTATTTCGCGCGCTAATGACGGCGAAATGTCCTACGTCCTACAGCAAACGGAGAAAACATCGATTACCGATTGAAGGAAAACGTCGATAGTCAAAAAATGGACGAGTCCATCGTTTATTTAGTACAAGGGGTAGGAGCATGGTGGAGTGTAATGTCCTCAGACGTGTATCAGCAGTAGGCCTATATTTAAAATTACAATCGTAATTTATTTGCTTCCAAAATCACTCGTATTCTATTTCCCGCCTTCATACTGTGCATACGAAGTTCACGAAGTTCTTAGCATGCGCAGTGACCAATGACAGTGTTTCATTGATAGGGACTGCGGACGCCGCGCCGAATCCGAATAGGGCTGCCGTCAGTCCATCACTACTTTGTCATGAGCTCTTGCGCTGTGTGTGAAGGCCTGCACTCGGCTGACTTGATATCCGTAGTGGCGGTGTCGAAATAACAAATAAATGTTTAAGCTATGATATTTCTTTGTTGCTTCTATTTTAAAGTTACCCGTGACATCAAATTCTCTCTATGGATTTTGTTTTGGAATCCAGTCTTATATACTCTAAATGAATCTGTTTGTACGAGCAACAATTTTTTTAGTGCAAGGGTTTTGGAATTTCATTTTTAGATGGAGTTTTTGGCCACGAGGAATCGATTTGTACTGGTTTCAAGACTGGGAAAAATCTGGTTCCTGTCCAAACCGTTTTCCCTGTCATCATAATCCGTTTGAAGTGTCCATGTCATCGTTATGGACACATTTAACCAAAACTGCAAAATAAAATAAATAACCAAAAATAAAATAAAACCTATTTTATCAGAGCACAGCTTAATTAATTCATTCGTCAATACATTGGGGTGTATTTTCTAAATCATAATAATTCATACTCACACTATTTTAATGGATGTATTAAATAGGCCTAGTGGTACAACAAAAATTATTTAAAAGTTGTGAAGAAAAATGATTCGTCCAAACTCAAACTTGACTTACCAAGTTCACACAGAACGGACGTGTGGCGGAGTCGCGGCACGGTCATATTCCTTTCCCTGTCGCTCCCATCATCCAATGTACACAGGATCGACGTGGCGCGGGAGGGCGGCCGCCCGCGATCGTCTGTGAATTGTGCGATAAGTTTCATGGGAGCGACAGCGAAAGGACATATGTCCGTGCCACGACTCCGCCACTCGTCCGTTCTGTGTGAATTGGCCCTTAGAAATGACAAGTATAGGCCTTGAATTTTGACTATTTTGACCGGGAATACCGGGAAAGATGCGTGAATTTTTTGGAAACCATTTGCTGGCAACCCTGTATGCTTAATTTTAAGAACTTATTACTCTTTGACATTTTTTCCTAAACTCAATGGTTAAGTAGATATAAGCCGTTAAAGTTCGATTTTTCCCCATAAGAAATGCATTGCGTAATTGTCGGTACTCGGGATATCGATAATTGTCAAGGATTTATCAAATAACATCCAAAACCTTAATTTTTATTTTCAACTATTTTATTTTTAAAGATTTCCGGCTGCTACAACAATAGTAGTCGCCATTACAAGATTCCTTTATGTTCACATTTCAATAGAGTCTGCAAGTCGGGCAAAGTCCAAATTCAGGGTTTTCCTTCTTTATCGCTTCCCGGTCATTGTCTACAGTCCACTCATCCTGTCCACTTGCAGCTCGTCCATCAGTAGACGATTATTATCCAAAGGCCATCAGTTGCCGTAATATTATCAATTATTTTAACTTACCACTTGTATATAGATGTTAAATCTTGACCTTGTGCTAGCAGCATAACTTTTGTTTTATTTAATTGTGAATATAAACTCAAAGACAGTGTTTCAAGCCTGTAGTGATTCGTGTTCGCGACCACCTCGAACGAACTTTAGGCCTTCATCAAAAGTGCTACATCCCCAGGGGCGCCCCTCTACAAGATCTACGTCCTCCCCCAAGTGCCGACGCAAGGATTAGAAGGTGCGTGCTCCAAAAAACCATTCAATTCAATTCAAAACATTTTATTTTTTGAAATACATGCAGATTACAAAATCCCATGTGCCTGCAAGGCACGCGCGGGAAAAAGTTTTACATTTACGTTAATACACTATTATATTTTTTTTTCTTCTTTTTTATTTTTTTTTATTTCTGGCAACCATTAATGTCATAAATTAATTTCAAATAACATATGAAGTTAAATAAATAAATAAGTAATTAAATAAATAAATAAGATGCAATTTAATAAATAATTAGATACTATAGACCACATGCAACAAGATTCATTCAATATTAAATTCAAAGACATATTGTAATGCTTTCCTTTTAAAGACTGGATGCGAATCAAAATGCACTTGATTTCCAAAGCACTGGACAAATATATTAAAATACTTAGGGCCCAGGGCACAAAACTGATGCAAGCTTATATCCTTCACATAAAAATATTCTTTAAATAAAATATATTGAGCTGAGCGAGTTAATCTGGCAACAGGTCTTAAAGTAAATAAATAGCTGTGTTTTTTTACATACATTAAAATACTATATACATGCAACTGCTTGAATGTTAATATTTTATGTTCTAAAAACAAATGAGACATGCTATCTGTGCGACCTACATAAAACATAGTGCGAATGGCGTGACGTTGACACATAATAATTGGTGCTAAAAGGGTAGGGTACGTGCCACCAAGTATGATACCATACTTTAAGACACTTTCGAACCAAGAAATATAAATATTATTTAGATGCACACTTTTGATATGGCTCCTTTATGCAAATTAATTAATTATGCAAAAAGTATAATGCATAATTAATTCTTCTTAATTTACTACAGAGATAACTTATATGTATTTCCCATTTTAGATGCTCATCTATAAATAAACCCAAATATTTTACATTGCTGACTATTTCGATATTTGAACATGCACAATCATATATACAGTGATGCTTATGACATACAATATTGAAACTTTCTCTAAGAATTTCTCTTGCAACATTGTAATCAAAAAACAACATGCATTTAGACTTTGAGGAATTTATTAAAGTCTTATTATTTATCAACCAGTTAGAAATCTGTTCTAAATCCTCATTAATTTTAAATTTTAGTGACTCCTTGGTGGATGAGGAGCAGACAAGTGCAGTATCGTCGGCATAAGCAAAAATACGTGAATGTAAATTTCCATATTTTCCAATCTAAACTCACTCGACTAATCAATTTTCAATGTCTGCCATTTTGCAAAACTATTAGCTATCGATAGGACTAAACCTTTCCACAATAATGGTTGGGTTAAATAAAAAATACTAAAGAACATAAGTGCCTTAAAATGTGATTTGAGTTTGGATTCAATCATATAAGTAGTTTTTAGTCGAGATTCACTCATGGAAATGAATAATTTTGAATAATTTAGTACTCCATAAGGATTGCATGGGATGGCACAGTTAAAATGGACACAATGCATTTCAAATGGGGAAAATCAAACTCTAACTGCTTATATCTCCTTAACCATTGGGTTTAGGAAAACATGTCAAAGAGTAATGAAAATTACTCAAAAGTTCTTAAAATTAAGTGCAGAATCCAAATACGCCATAAAATACAGGGTGTTCCATAAGAAAAATCAAAGTTGTCCGCCATATTGGAAAATAGGGACCATCTAGAAGAAAATGGAATTCATATTTTTAAATGTCTTAAAAAAGGAGGTGAAGTCCCCCATTTAAAGTTTTCTCTAAATCCAATAGTTTCTGAGATACCAACTCTGTATACTTGACATAAATAAAAGACGCCTAGAACACTTAAAATACATTTACACTTATACAATACGGCATATTTACTGTCTTGTATGTGAGTACAGTAGTATAAGTGTAAATGTTTGAAAAGTGTTTTAAGACGTCTTTGATTTATATCCAGTAAATTTTTAAAAACTTTTTTTCTTGCATGATGATCAATTTTATGTCCAGAAATATGCTTGTTGTAAATTTTGCTGCCTCATGTTATCCCACTGTATGTTTGATGCTGCCTTAGTGAGAATCATGGCAGTTACAAACTTGTCACCACCTGAGAATTTAAATTGCTTTACTCTGATTAAGATTACTAATCAGCTACATATCTGACTCTAAAGGTATTTCTTGTTTTATTGGAAGAGTTTAATCGGATTGAACATTACGTCAGAAGGTGCACATGTAAAAGCTATGCCGTTTTGAAGAGGCATCCTGGGGGGTGTCAAAAATGGGTTTGTCAGCCCTCAATCTGAGGGCTTTCTCCAAGGTGGACAAACTCAAAAGTTTAAAAAAAGGTCAAAACTTACATCATAAGGTGCACGGATTTGACACTTACCATTACGTAGTATAAGTCGAGGGGATCACAAAAACACCTAGGTGGACAAAAATTTTGGGGGCTTTGACCCAGGTGGACAAACTTGAATATCCAAAAAAATGCCAAATTTTACGTCATAAGGTACACAATTATAATATGTGGCATTTCATTCGTCAGGTATTCAGGGACCTAAAATCGCCGAGGTGGACAACATTTCTGGGGGCTTTACCCAAGGTGGACAAGATTAAAAATTTCATGTTTCGAATTTTGGATTTTTTTAAATGTTTCTGTACCCCATCATATCAAACCGATTTCAATGAAAAAAATTTTGGGAGGTCTTGGCATGTAACTAAAACGATTTATTTCAAAATATCTGAAAAATATATAATTTTTCACTAAAAGGGGCATATGTTTGAAAATTTTCAATTTTCTGGGAAAAAAGTCTTTTTACACTCGTAAAAATTATCCGATCTTCATGAAATTCGGCACGGACGTGTAAAATAGTTAAAACTTACATAATCTTGAAAACCAGGGGCCTGTTCCACAAAAATACTAGTCTACGGTTACAAGTCTAGTAAATACTAGTCTGTGTTTTACCACTGATGATAATTTATGTTTCATAAACGTTTTCTGGTTTTACAAGTCACGTGATTTGAGTTACTTGTCAGCTGATGCTGTTAATGCTAATAATTTCCTAACCTCATTTGCGGGTTTCTGGCAAAATTAAACAAGACTATTTTTTTGATGAAAACGAATCAAAAAATTGAGTGATTCTTAAAATTATCACTGTTATTTTAAGTGATAATATATACATAGCTGTAATATATTTTATAATAACTGAAAAAATATCAATTATAGATGACAACACAATCCACCACGTGGTGAAACCTACTTGATACGATTGAAGCGACACCAACGGCTAGTTGGGTAGTTGAATCGTCGGTTGGCATGCACCGACTTGGATATGCTCAGTTTTTAATCACATTTCTCTTTATAATCCTAAATTTTCGAAAGGATCAGATACAACAATGGTTATTGTAGTATAAGTATTTAATACATTACACTATGAATCAGTAAAATAATGCAAAGACAATACTATGACGAAATATAAGTGTGTAAACTTACACTTTGTATTTTGGTTTAATACCAAAAGAATAAAAAACATGTGACGTTATTTTCGGAGGTGTGAAATATTAATACGTCAGCATATTAAATTTGTTTGGTTCGGATGAGCTCAGAGGGAGCCAAGGTTCGAGTCGGATCAATTTCACCTGATTTTAGAGTTTGGCTCAGTTGTCGGGTTGCCTCTATAGCATCAGTGTTTCATTATCACCAAACTCTGTGTTAGAAAGCCAATTGGTACTCCCAGGCTGCTTCACCAGCAACTACCCGTTACTGGGAGTGATAGGGAAATCCCTAAGAAAAATATAAAAAGTTCGGACAATCCTACTAGGGACTATCGGGTCGAAAATGCGGCACTAGGATTACCTTGCTTATCGGAGTTCCTTTATCAGCAACTCGGCGTTAAGCTAACCTATCTCTCCAGTGAACCTAGGCTATTTCCCCAATACTTTGGGTCAGGTTCCAGGTTGCTTTATCAGCAACAGAGCGTTACTGGGACCATCCGGGTAGCACAAAAGCGGGATTGGCCCAGGTTGCTTCAACAGCAACACGGAAAACTGGGTCAACTTTTAAAACGAGTGTCCATTCGATAGCTCGCAGCACTATACGGTCCCAGGTTGCTTTATCAGCAACAGTACGTTACTGGGATAACACCGGAAACCAACCGACCCAGGTTGCCTGCTCGGCAACTGTAAAAAGCTGGGTTATCGTTCGTTATCTCCGAAAAAAAGGTCACTCGCCGCAGAGTATTCGATTATGCGTCCCGGCTAGTGCGAAATGTTATTTACCCAGGTTGCTTCAACAGCAACTGGAAATACTGACCGGTAAACTTATTTACATACCCAGTATTTTCTGTTGCTGTTAAAGCAACCTGGGTTAATAATAATTATTCCGTGCGACTGGTAAACTTATTTACATACCCATTATTTGCTGTTGCTGTTAAAGCAACCTGGGTTAATAATAATTATTCCGTCCGACCGTTGAACTTATTTGCATACCCAGTATTTTGCTGTTGCTGTTGAAGCAACCTGGGTTAATAACAATGATTACTCCGTCCGACCGATAAACTTATTTACTTACCCAGTATTTTTGCAGTTCCTGATAAAGCAACCTGGGTCAATAATAATTATTCCGTGCGACTGATAAATCGGTGTAAATGCCCAGTACTTTTGGTGTTGCTGTTAAAGCAACCTGGGCCTAGTAGTCTCGCCCGAAGTTAGCTAACGGTACCCGTGTTCACCCAGTATTTTCTAGTTGCTGGTGAAGCAACCTGGGTCGTTAGTTATTCCATGCGGCCGGGTCTTTTGGTTCATTTTCCCAGTAACACAGTTGCTGTTAAAGCAACCTGGGTAATTAACGTTTCATATTAGCCGAGATGCATAATCGAATATTCCTAGGCGAGCGACCTTTTATTCCGAAGTTAGCTAACGGTACCTGCGTTCACCCAGTATTTTCTAGTTGCTGGTGAAGCAACCCGGGTCTTAGTTAATCCGTGCGGCCGGGTCTTTTGATTAATTTTCCCAGTGTCGCAGTTGCTGTTCAAGCAACCTGGGTAAATAACATTTCGTACTAGCCGGGACGCATAATCGAACACTCTGCGGCGAGTGACCTTTTTTCTGGAAATAACGAACGGTTCTCTCCTCGATAACCCAGTTTTTACTGTTGCCGAGCAGGCAACCTGGGTCGGTTAGTTTGCGGTGTTATCCCAGTAACGTATTGTTGCTGATAAAGCAACCTGGGACGGTATAGTGCTGCGAGCTATCGAATCGACACTCGTTTAAAAGTTGACCCAGTTTTCCGTGTTGCTGTTGAAGCAACCTGGGCCGATCCCGCTTTTGTGCTACCCGGTGGGTCCCAGTAACGCTCTGTTGCTGATAAAGCAACCTGGGACCTGTCCCGTAAGTATTGGGGAAATAGCCTAGGTTCACTGGAGAGAAAGGTTAACTTAACGCCGAGTTGCTGCTAAAGCAACCGGTGATCCGAGTGCCGTATTTTCGACCCGATAATCCCTATTTGGATTGTCCGACCTTTTTATATTTTCTTAGGGATCTCCCTATCACTCCCAGTAACGGGCAGTTGCTGTATAAAGCAACCTGGGAGTACTGATTGGCATTCTAACACAGAGTTTGGCGATGATGAAACACTGATGCCTTAGAGGCAACCCGACAACTGAGCCAAACTCTAAAATCAAGTGAAATTGATCCGACTTGAACCTTTGCTCCCTCTGAGCTCATCCGAACCAAACAAATTTAATATGCTGACGTATTAATATTTCACACCTCCGAAAAATACGTCACAAACATCGCTGAAACTATATTTTATGTTTTTTTCATTGCATAAAATGAAATTATTTGATTTGATAAATAAACTTTTAGTTGGCATAAACTATTTCTTTGTTGTGAGATGAGGCAAATAATAGTTTGGAGGAAGCCCTATTTATTGGCATTTCTGGGCCTCCCCCAGAAAACGATCAAATACTGCACCATAAACAGCAAATGATTGAGCAAATAGGATTTTCTAGACTCATACCTACGCCAAAAGCAAAAACCAAACCAAGGAGAATACAGAAAGAATCTGTAAAAACTCTTAAATTTACTGGGGGTTTTATTTTAAATCCTCCTTTTCAAACCACACTGTACTCTTGTCATAAGCGATGTCATAATTTTTAACACCGTTTTGGACTGGTTGGATTCTAAGTAGGGTTTGAATACCCTGTTTTTGTTCTGAATTTGTGAAAATTAATGAACGGTGTTTTTGGGGTTTATAGACCTCAAAATGAAAAGTTATGGTGGTCCCAAGCGTAGGTATTACAATGCCTAGCAGCCTCCCTCTAGAAGAAAATTCGCCTAAAGATTCAACACACACAGATACAAATTAAACATAACATAACCCAATAAATAGTTTTAGCCAGTTTATTTAAATCGGTTTCAAAAAATACTGGCTACAAGACTAACGGTACGTCCTGAGTGCACGCCGGTTCCGATTCCGATTCAGTTTCAGATTATCGGCGCCTGTTTAGGCTGACTCAGACTTTTTGTAGGTGGCCATAGTGGAGGCATGAAAGGTTTCGCCGACTCGACGAGCAGGCAATAGAGTTGCCAATGTTGTGTACATTATTATTTCACCATTGATTGTACAGTCAATATAATGTAATAAATACCTAAGTTAATAAGTGTTATTAATTACTTTACTCGGCATATTGGTAATTTAGGAGGCCTCTGTGGAAAAGATGTCGGGGAGTGGTAAAAAAACCACGAAGCAATTATTTATTTTATAATGGCAGCCTAAACGGCAGCAAGCAAGCTTAACAAAGATAATTTATGCTCGCAACTTTGGCACAGTCAGGATTTAATTTGTGTACTTTATCTCAACTCTTGTTCGTGCAAATCAACAAAAAATATATTGAGATAGTGCGACGAGCAGATAAGGAAACAACAATGGACTTACAAAAAATTGGAGGCGCATTAGGAATATTTTAACTCTACAAACCATTTTAGCTGACTGTATAATAACCTATCATTTCAAATTTGACATTTAGTTCCTGTGACTTGAATCAGACCATTATTCTTTGGAGTTTGAATAAGCTGCTTTATTTTTAAGAAAATCCTTATTTTGTCTTATTCACAGTCATTAAACATAAATTTAAAAGTATTGATCTTGCACAATACTGGTTGAAGGGTAAATGTGGAATAGTGGTATACATATAACGGAAAAGATCCAAGATTTGCAGTTTTTATCCCTACTCATGTTAAAATGTTTCTAATTATCCAAATATATAAAAAAGAATATTCCCAATCAAAATAAAATTGTTAAATTCAAGAGCGAAGTATAACTGATGCAAATTCTTGGGGCCCGCGCCGTCCATAAGACCAATGCTAAAATTAACATTAGTCTTATGGACGGCGTGGGCCCCAAGAATTGGCGCCAGTTATAGCTGCGTGTCACGTGCGCGAGGAACGAGAACGAGCGGCAACTAACATTGGCAACAGAAACAATGTTTACGTTAACATTAAAATTTATTTTGGATAATATCCTTAGAATATATAATGATAGTTTGTATATAAAAACAAATCAGGGAAACGGAAGTATTTATAGGGATTGTTCAACTTTTTAATTAGTTTTAATCGAAAAAAAATTCTTTATAAATCTTACATCTTGCATCTTCTTCAGCATCCGTAGTTCCCTTCTCCATGGGTTCGGGGAAATTGGATTTGTCAAGGTGCCTTTATAAGTAGGTCACCAGTGTAGGCAAAGAATAAATTGTTGGCCTATATCGGCTTCCAAATAAAATGAAAAAGAAAGCCAGTTGTAATAACTAGGCTAAGCTACTTATTGTCATAATTGTTGGTAAATGATTCGATATCGTAAAAACAATGTTGGACCAGGTAAAGTTTAAGCCGGTTTTTAAAAACAGAAATCTTGTCAATGTTTTTTAAATCTTTGGGGAGAAATTGCATAAGTTTGAGCCCTGCGTAGATTGGTTTTTGTTCAAAAAGTGACAATCTGTGATATTCAGCAAAGTTTTCCTTATTCCTTGTTAGGTATGGATGATGTTTTTGGGGTGGTTGAATGTTGTGAGTTTTTATATAGATTAAAAGTTCAAAAATGTAAAGTGAAGGAACTGTCATTAGTCCCAGCTGAACAAAAGCATCTTTACAGCTGGCTTTGGGGGGAAGGCCCAACAGTGTTCTGACGGCTTTGTTTTGAGATCTTAATACTAAATCTAAATTCCCTTTTTTGCCCCCCCATAAAATTATTGAATACCTAATGGTCTGCTCAAACAAACCAAAGTAGACTAATTTTGACAGTGAGATGTTGCCTAATGATACTATTCTACGAATAATGCAAAGATTTTTAGAAAGGGACCTTTCCAGACTTTGAATTTGCTTAACCCATTTAAAGTTCTCGTCCAGTTCTACTCCCAGTAATTATGCACTTTTTTGTTGAGTCAAGTTGTTACCTTTAATTTGTAAAACAGGTGCTACAAAATTTTTTGATTTCATTTTTCGGCATGTTTGAAAACACATGTAGCCAATTTTTTCAGAGTTCAGTACTAGGCCACTCTCCTCAAAAAACCTACTCATGTCATTTATTTTTTGATTAGACTCTGCTTCCAGTCCTCCTACCTCCCTCCCACCGATGACAACCGTAGTGTCATCGGCGAAAATGAACAGGTTATCGGATGGAACAAAGTCTGTAATGTTGTTCATGTACACTAAAAACAGCAGAGGCCCTAATACCGAGCCCTGCGGTACTCCACTTTGAATTTTTCTTTTTGAAGATTGAACAGTTTTTATTTTGAAGTCTGTTTCATTTTTGATTTCAGTGATTTGAAGCCTGTTTGAGAGATATGATTTGAACCATTTGAACGGAGTGTTACAAATTCCAAGAGCTGATATTTTTTCCAGAAGAATGATCGTATCGACACAGTCGAAGGCTTTGGACAGGTCAGCGAAACAGCCGACAACCGTACCCCCGCCCTCGACTATGTCGATACAATCATTCACAAAATCAATGAGAGCTAGTTTGGTTGAATGATTTCTCCTAAAACCATATTGCTTTTCACAGAGCAGATTGTTGCTCTCGAGAAAATCGACGACCTGCTCGAAAACAACTTTTTCAATGATTTTTGAGATCGCCGGGAGTAATGATACTGGTCGATAATTATTCATGTTCAATTCATCGTTTTTCTTAAAAAGGGGATTAACTTTTGAAATTTTACAACTGTCTGGAAAGATTCCTTCCGAAAGAGAACTATTGACTATGTGTAACAGAGGCTGAATAATTTCCTCCTTGCATTGCCTTAACAGAAACATACTAATACCATCCACACCAACAGAGTGTTTTGGTGCAAAATTACTAACAAGATTCAGAAGTTCACATTCTGTTACATTTTTAAAAGTAGAACAATTTAAATTACTATTTTTTTTTAGAAAAACATGAAAAAAACATGACTATTGTGATTAGGGTTTACTATTTACCTGTCTTCCACAAAAAAGTTGTTGAAAGCCTCACAGATTTTGTTTGGATCGCTAACTACTTTGTTGTCTATTTTTATTTTTATGTTCTTGTTTTCTTTTACTTGGTTGGGTCTAACTGAGTTGATTCCATTCCATGATTCTTTTGAAATATTTTTTGCACTTTCGATACTTTTTTGGGCCCATTGGGATCTGGCTCTTTGAATTGTTTTCCTATATTTATCCCTACTAGTGAGGTATCTGGTTTTATCAATCTGATCTCCGGTTAGTTTCCATATTGAAAAATTGCTAAACATTTCCTCTTTAGTTTTTTGAACCTCTTCCGAGATCCATTTAGGTTTTCCAATTGGTTTTATTGCAGTTTTTTTTTCTCTTGACAGGCAATTTCAATGTAGTACTTCAATATTTCAAGAAATCGGTCATATTTATCATGAACATTTTTTGCCCTAAAGACCTCCTTCCAGTCCTCGTTTCGGAGCCTAAATTTAATTTCTTCTATCTGTTCTGACTTTTATTATCCTAGTTGTTCTATATTTTTTCTCTATCTTATGTTTACCTAGAATTCTGATGCCTGTGATGATAGCCTTATGGTCTGAAATATGTGGATCGTAAGTTTCTGCATACTCTGTCAGTATATTAGTTACAAAATTGTCTATGCATGTTTGGCTATTTTCTGTAACTCTTGTGGGTGTATTTATTAATGTTTTTAAACCGTAGCTTTCAATTAGGTTTTGAAAATTATGTGATCTATTTTCATCCTTCAATGTGTCTATGTTGAAGTCTGCACCCATTATAAAATTATTGTCTTGAACTTTGATTTTATGAAAATATTGGCCTAATCTATCTAAAAATTGTTCATCATTTTGCCTATCAGGAGATCTATACAGGACTGATATTAAAAAATTAGTTCTTTCTATTTTTACTTTGATATCTGTGCACTCAAATATTTTCTCATCTGAAAGTGAATTTCCCAGATCCGTTATTTTTATGCTGTCAACTTTACAATTCAAGCTTTTAAAAATTGCAACACCTCCCCAGTTCCTATCTTTCCTACTGTAGCCACTAATCAAGGTATATTTATGTATGGCTACTGCTTTTAATTCATCTTCTGTTAGATTATGTTCGCTTATAAGTAAAAAATCAGGTTCTTTATCATTTACAAAATCCTCTATTTGGTTTATTTTTCCAGCCAAACTCCTTACATTCAAGTGAATTATCCTCAAAATATTGTTGCCTACTTGGTTGCCCACTTGTTTGTTTAATCTTATGTCGTCTCCAATCTTTTTAAGTTTTCGGTGTTTTTTGCTTTCTGTGTTATTTCTATATTGTTTAAATAGTTTGCCACTAAACTACATAACATATCCTTCCCCTTCACATTCAGGTGAAGGCCATGCCTCGTATAGCAATCTCTGTCCAAGAAAGTATTTACACTTATAAATGCCCAGTTATATTCTCTACATTTTTTTCTTATTCTCTTGTTTTGTTCTTTGATTAGGTCATTCTTATCAGGTTCGTCCCATCTCAGTGGTGCCTCCACAAAAAGTAAAACCTTCTTATCAGTTACCTTACATTTCATTTCGTCTAATTTTTTTTCGACTTCAGCAATATTTCTTCTGACACATTGTTAGTCCCTCCTATAATCACGCACACATCTCTCTCACTCATCCCATTCATACTCTCATTCGCCACATCCAAAACTTTTTTCATGGGGGCACCTGGGGCCACATTCGCCCGTACATATCTTTCTCCCTTCACCATGGCCGCTAGTCTACCTCTACATCTTCTACCATGGCTGTCTGCGCAAACAGTCAGCTTGGGAAGATTTACAACATTTTTTTGCATAGGCCTACTCCTACTGTTTGTTTTATTACCAGCCGTCAGATCCCCACTCTCTTTCACTGCACATTCTCTCTCCACCTCCGGCTCTCCCAACACCGAATACCGATTTGACAGATTCAGAGCCACTGGTTCACTCACTCCCTCACCTCTCATCCTCCCCACCACCGACTCATTCCCATTTTCACTCTTTTTTGATTTTCCGTACCTTGTCACTTCGCTCCATGACCTATCCCCCTTCGAGCCATTGTTTTCATACTTTGTCGTAAGCCTATTAATTTTGTCGTCCAGATCGATTATTTTGGCTTCCTTTAGGTTCAAGAGGTTTTGCAATTGTTTTTTAATCCTCTAGCAGGGCATGGTTAATTTTTGAAGCCATTTCCAATTCATGTTTGAGTACAGTAATCCTATTTCTAGATTAAAAATTCTCTTTGCAAATTAAAATACATCTAGGACAGAAAAACGTATCCTTCTTCCCTAACAGTCTAAACTGTGTTTTTTTGAGGCCACTACAATCTTTTGCCTAGTGTACCCACTCGCTACACTCACATTCAATTGAGGGTTCAACTTTATCATCTATTAATTTGGCACAAGTTTTACAGTTAGATTTAGACATTTTTGGCCTATTCCTATCCTACTCTAGTTTATCAGTCTTTTTTAAGCTAGGCCTAGGCCTATTTTCTCTTTCTCTTTTTTTTAAGTTACCTTTATTTTTATATTTATTTTTTAGTTTTTCTATTTTTTTGGGTTTTTTAAATTTTTAGTTTAAAAGATGACTTTTGTTTTATTTTATTTAATTTCATATCAAAAGTCAACATGTTGGTGAGGTTTTCTGTTAAAACATGCCGGGGGGAAGACAAAAGCCTTGGAAAAATTGTTGAAAAACCTTACCTGGTAGTATGTAGCTTGTGATTAATAATCGTTTAGGATATTCTTTGCCTGTAAGAAAGGAAAATGCTTATATATTGGATGGGTTAAGACTAAGGGAGAAGTAGGAAATGGAGGATTCTCGACTTCGTTCGATGTTCCAACGGCGTCTCCAAGATGGCGAGTCGACGTTCTTTCTTCCTCCTCGACGATGCAGAAGTTAATTTGCATGAATACTTCGCTAATTTCCACTCCCGATTTAAAATTTATGGATCAAAATGATTTGGAAGACTTAAATATTAAACTGATATGATTTTAAAACGGCAAGAATTGATTTTAATTGCAAAAACTATTGTGAAATATGAGAGCTGATGCCAAGACGATTCATCTTGCCCCCGGGTTCTTCTTCTTCTCCGCCGGGAAATGGGGTGGAAACCCCGCAAATGAGGTTAGTAAATCATTGAAATAAATGGCGTCAGCTGACTTGTAATGTTGATCACGTAATGTCACTGATATTTTATCAGTCGTAAGAAAACGTTTATGAAACAGAAATGTTCTGCACTTGTAACGTAAAGGCAAGTAATTACTAGACTTGTAACCCGTAGACTAGTATTTTTATGGAATAGGCCCATATTTTTTACCCACCTATGGAGGTAGATAAAAATGCACTGGTAATTACAAGCGTAAAATACTCGTGTAGTGGTTTGTGAAACAGAATTTAGTCTACTCTTGCAAATACTAGCAGTAAATAGTGGCTCCTACACTTGTAACAAGTATTCTACTCTTGTAAGTTTATGAAACGCACACTTGTAAACTACACTGGTAATACCAGTCTCTGGACTTGTATTTACTAGTCTTATAGCTTTATGGAACAGGCCCCAGCTCATTCGGATTATTAAAAGGGGGAAATAAGGGGATTTTACCCCCAAAAAATGGGTTCTTTGCAATTTCCATTTAAAAATTAAAAAATAGTATATTACGTTACTAGGCCGGGAATTACTGTTTTGCCAGACGAGTATGATAGATTTTCATGCGAGTACAGCAAAACTTCCCGGCCGTGTAACGTACGATATTTTTCATCATACTACGCAGAAAAAACATACCTTCAATCATAACGTAGTCCTTGCGTAAACATACGTTTCTCAAACCTTCAAACCTAACCTAGGGGTGTGCGAGTATTGGACCGGTCGAGCTTTTTGGTCGAGCTTTTCAGTATTCGGCTCGGCTCGACTTTTTTCGAAAAAGCTCGACACTCGAGCCGAGCTTTTGATAAGAGAGTTCTTATCAGAAAGATAATTATTGCGGTCTATTTTTGGACACGTTAAGCCAAGCCGGAACAGCGTTTCCCTCGCACGAAAAACCAACAAAAAATATTCCTTAGTGATAAGGAAAGGACATTGACAGGTAACAAGAAATATTATCTCCATTTAGACGGAAATCTGAGCTATATTTAGTTGACCTTGGAGAACACGAAACATGACATTTAAATCTATTGTTTTATCAAGGCTTATCTTTTAAATGGTATATCGTACAAGTTTCATTTTGGTCTCATTTCATTTATAAAAATAAGACAAAAAATATGAGTCATCATTTATAGTTGTATGACAAGTAGTTTGTATTTTTGCATTTTGTCATTAGGATTCCTTATCTAATAATAAACTCACGCTCTCTGGCATGCACGCACGCACTGAGTCCAGTGACAAAAAACAGGGACAGGGGCTTGGAGTAAACAACCTCCACCCCCCCCCCCTCCTGGCCACTGATAAGGAGAGTGAGAGAGGTAGCTGTTTCTTTCTTTCTCTCTATTCCGTCCTTATTTATGATCTTTCTCCTTCCTAATTTTATTAAACTGAGCATTATTTTCTTCTATTCACAAAAGTTTTGAAATGCAAATAATTTTTGGATTACAATAAATTATTGTTGTTATCTCATTTGTATATTACACTCTGAAATAATAAGTTTAGCCAGGAATATTATGCCACAATTGGGACTGCAATTTAATTCTTAATCATCTTTACTTTGTGAACATAAAAAAAATCAATCTTGTTTTTGAATAAGTGTAAATATGTAATTTTTTTACTAGATATAACTATTTTAAAACCTTTCCATCTACTCCTTTCAACTCTTGAAATTAATGTTGTAGTACCTATATATAAGTAGTCTAATTATGTAATTTTAACTATTTATTTTAAAGTAAAGCATTGTGAGATTGGGGAATCAAATAATAAATGTAGATTTTAAATTTGGTATTTTTCTTCATGAATTATTTTTTGAAACAGTTTTATTAATTTTATGTGACATAATACAAAACATTGATGAACCTATCAGATCATTAACTTGTTTTGGAGATAAGCTTTCTAGTTTTGAGCTGGCGTTCACTTAAGGTATGCAAACATTAGTCTATTGTATCTTTTAAAATTAAAATCAAGCTTCATAATTACTTTTAATAATTTGGTGATTGTAAAAAAGCTCACCTCGAAAAAGCTCGAGCTTGAAAACTTTTGAAAAAGCTCGGCTCGGCTCGGCTCGAGTTCAAAAATCACTATTCGCACACCCCTAACCTAACCCATAACAAACAGAGGAACATTGGCTACGGACGCAGTGCTGCCACTACATTCCTCTAAAAAGAAACCAATAAAGCACCAATAAAGAAGCATTAAACATCGGTTTGCTGCATTCAGCTCATTGTTACTTCTGTTATTTCCGGCCTAGGTCGGATAAGAGTTTATCCGGCCTAGGCCGGCTATGGGTAACTTTCGAGCCAACAAAAAGGAACTGAAAACATATGTTTCTGTGTTAGTATGATGAAAATCAAATTTTAGTTTACGCCATTGAATTCAGCTTGAAAAAACAAACAATTTGGTAGGTTTAATCATCAGTCTATGTCCATTCATTGTGGAGATATTGAGGGTCATAAACTCAGTACTTTGTTCCAATGTTAATCTTATGGTAGATAAATAAAATCGTACATCTCGCTTTTTTCTGAACATAACTTAATAAAACTTGGTATGTGGCTTCATCTAGTTCAGGTCTACTTGATTATGGCCTAAAACCCCCCATTTTTTGCATTTCCATGGCATCAAACCATAATACATTGTTCCCATGTTATTCTTATGGGAAGAAAATAAAATTCTCTATCCTCCTTATTAGGGGTGTGCGAGTATTCGACCGGTCGAGCTTTTTAGGTCGAGCTTTTCAGTATTCGGCTCGGCTCGACTTTTTTCGAAAAGCTCGACACTTGAGCCGAGCTTTTGATAAGAGAGTTCTTATCGGAAAGATAATTATTGCTTTTATTTTTGGACATGTAAAACCGGAAGAGCGTTTCCCCTCCCATGAAAAACAAACAAAAAATATTTTCTAGTGATAAGGAAAGGACATTGACAGGTAACAAGAAATATTATTTCCATTTAGACGGAAATCTTGGAGCTATATTTAGTTGACCTTGGAGAACGCGAAATAGAGCATATAAGTCTATTGTTTTATCAAGGCTTATCTCTTAAACGGTATCTTGTACAAGTTTCATTTTGGTCTCATTTGATTTATAAAAATAAGACAAAAAATATGAGGTACCATTTATCATTGTATGACAAGTAGTTTTTATTTTTGCATTTTTTAGTAAGGATTCCTTATCTCCTATAATTAACTTAGCTCTCGCTCTCTGACAAACGCACGCACGCACTGAGTCAGAACAGACAATGACAAAAAACAGGGACAGGGGCTTGGAGTAAACAACCTCCACCCCCCCTTCCTGGCCGCTGATAAGGAGAGTGAGAGAGGTAGCTGTTTCTTTCTTACTCTCTATGCAGTCCTTATTTATGATCTTTCTTCTTTATAATTTTCTTAAACTGTACATTATTTTCTTCACAAAAGTTTAGAAATGCAACTAATTTTAGGATTACAATAAATTATTGTTGTTTTTAATTATTATATCATTCATATATTATATTCTGAAATAATAAGTTTAGCCATGAATATTGTGGCAAAAACCTTTCCATCTACTCCTTTCAACTCTTGAAATTAATGTTATAGTACCTATATGTAACTAGTCTAGTTATGTTATTTTAACTATTTATTTTAAAGTAAAGTATTGTGGCATTGGGGAGTCAAATAATAAATTTAGATTTTAAATTTGGTATTTTTCTTCATAAATTACTTTTTGAGTCAGTTTGATTAATTTTATGTAACATAATACAAAATATTGATGAAACTATCAGATCATTAACTTGTTTTGGAGTTAAGCTTTCTAGTTTTGAGCTGGCGTTCACTTAAGGTACACAAACATTATTCTATTATATCTTTTAAAATTAAAATCAAGCTTCATAATTCCTTTTAATAATTTGATGATTGTTAAAAAGCTCGGCTCGAAAATACTCGGGCTCAAAAACTTTTGAAAAAGCTCGGCTCGGCTCGGCTCGAGTTCAAAAATCACTATTAGCACACCCCTACTCCTTATTTTTTTACATATGTTGATAAAACTTGGTATGTGGCTTCTTCTAGGAGAGGTTAGTTGGATATTGTCTTAAAACCACCCAACTTCTACGTACCTGTCACAGTAAACCTGCTTACTCATTCCCTATGTTATTCTAATGGAGAATACAAAAAAGTCATGTCTCGCTAATTTAATTTTTAAATGTGAAAATTGCCAAAAACCCAATTTTTTTGGGGTAAAATCCCCTTATTTCCCCCTTTTAAGTATCCGAATGAGCTGGTTTTCAAGATTAAGTAAGTTTCAACCATTTTACACGTCCATGCCGAATTTCATGAAGATCGGATAATTTTTATGAGCCTAAAAAGACTTTTTTCCCAGAAAATTGAAAATCTTCCAAACATATGTCCCTTTTAGTGAAAAATTATATATTTTTCAGATATTTTGAAATAAATCGTTTTAGTTACATGCCAAGACCTCCCAAAATTTTTTTCATTGAAATCGGTTTGATATGATGGGGTACAGACACATTACAAAAAAATACAAAATTCGAAACATGAAATTTTCAATCTTGTCCATCTTGGGTAAGGCCCCCAAAAATTTTGTCCACCTCAGCGGTTTTAGGTCCCTGAATACCTGAGGAATGAAATGCCACATATTATAATTGTGCACCTTATAACATAAAATTTGGCATTTTTTTGGATTTTCAAGTTTGTCCACCTGGGTCGAAGCCCCCAAAAATTTTGTCCACCTAGGTGTTTTTGTGATCCCCTCAACTTATACTACGTAATGGTAAGTGTTACATCCGTGCACCTTATGATGTAAGTTTTGACCTTTTTTTGAATTTTTGAGTTTGTCCACCTTGGAGAAAGCCCCCAGATTGAGGGCTAACAAACCCATTTTTGACACCTCCCAGGATGCCTCTTCAAAACGGCATAGCTTTTACATGTGCACCTTATGACGTAATTTTCGACCTCCCAGCTCCCGATCTATAAAATAACCTTTTAATTGTGAAGAACTATTCCACAAGTAGTAAAATGGTGAATTTACTATATTTTTTATATAGAAATTGAGAGGTTATTAATGGTAATTTGTTTTTTACATTCATTATTTGTAATAGAAAATTATAATTTGTTACAAAAGTTAATAAATGGCTGTAGAACAAACGGAGAAGGTGATTCACGCTGCTGGGGAGATCAAACGGACTGGAGCGACAGGTGCCTACACCCAGGAGTTTGACCGGATGGAGAAGCAGCTCACTGACATCAAACAGCTGCTTCAGAACACGAGCAAGAGCTCAGTCGACCTAGGACATATAGACGCATTTGTCGAACAACTCAGGTATACCTCAAACTGATATGAAAGATGTTTCAATTGCTTTAAAGTAGAACTTGAATAATTCAAACTTCAAGAGACCAATGAAACAATTCAAACACTTTAGAATATCACGAGTTTGCCAGGAATTGGTAAAAACACTTAACCATAAACTTTCAAGTGGGCCATCACATTTCATAGACAGGCCCAGGACCGACTAATTTCTCTTTCTGCAAAAACCCCATTTATAATTTATATCAGTTTTCAAAGTAATAAATAAGTTAAGAGGAACGCCTACTGAAAATGTTTACACGTTCACTGCGGCTGTATCTGTTCGGATATGGGCCGATCGCTGTCCTGGTGCATTCGTTGCCGATGGGAAACATTCGGTAATGCTATTCGGAAATGCTCGCCTCTCCACCAGCATTGTACGAGGGATTCAGTTGAGTGTTGCCGCTTGGAGAGGACACATGTCGCCAGTCCGTGTTAACTTGGTTTAGATTACCTGCCATTTTTTTAATCCATGGTGCGTTTGCGTTTGAGAGTGCATGAGTGTACCTCACGCAAATGTTTATAATTAATAAAATACTTAACAAATTTATACAAAAAATAGTTTTGTTGATGTTTTATAACCTTTCTAAGTTAAAAATCTTACATTATATCAACAACAATTCAGAACAACTAAACTTTGCTTGCACAATGCTTCCTTATCCGATAGGCAAACAATCCGTATAGGGGCAAACAATCTTTAAATATTTTTTCAAAACTAAAATAATTAACAAAATCAATTGTTATGAACACATTTTTCTATTTCCACAACAAAACTAATCAAATTACATGATAAAACATCAGAATTGAATACTGCAAAATATGTTTCATTCTCACGTTGCTGCTGTATCCAATTGGATACAAAACGGCGGCCACTTTTTTTCGAGGTAAAAATTTTTTTGTTTGCCTTCATTTATATAGACCTTGGAGTTGTGAAACCTCTGAGTTATGGGACGCTCCTCATTTTGATAATATACTTTCCTGATATTAGATGTAATCAATGCTTCCATGTCATCAACTGCATGGCATCAAAGTGCATAGGATACTGTCCAAGTCACAAGCTGCTATCTCAGTTATAACTCGATCTTTGCCAAAGCTACTATAATCTATGTATCTAATCAATCTTGTCTCAGGTTTTTTGTTTCGAAGCACCTTCTATGCAATATATTAACTTATGGTCTGTCATCTTCATGCCTCTATGATCTTTTATACTCCCAACATCCACCATGCCGTTCCTAAATCAACCTGTCCACAATTATATGGTCTAACAAGGTGGTTGAAGTTGCTGTCACTCTTGTTGGTTCATTAACAAGTCGTCCTGTGTCAGTATCTTTCAAGAGTCGGCTGTAATATCGCGAGTCGCTTGTTTTTTTGTTGTATGAGATGGACATTCATGTCTCCTAAACATATGATGCCGCTCGCTTCGACCGCAAGATCCACAAATAAGGCAGGCATATCTGACATTGGGCAGTCGGTAGGCCACACATAATCCAAGTCTCTTATCCCTCAACTTCAAAATGACATAGAGTGCCTCTGTGCCAGGATCTAAAGGGTTCGGGAAGGTGTTCCTCTCAAATCTGATTCCATCTTTGATGTAGATGGCAACTCCCCCACCTCCTTCCATATGGGCAACTAAATCACAATCGCAGCGCAACATCTGATACCCAGGCACAGAATAATTTTCAGTCGACGTTTCAGGTTCGAGCCACGTCTCTGACACACCAAACACATCAAAATGAAAATCGCGCACCACAGAGCACGTCTCTGAAAACCCAGTATTCAGAGATCACATGTTTAGGTGCGCAATCCTGAGATCTTTGCTGCCCCCCCCCCCTCCCTCCAAGTTTCCTAGGAGGGAGATGCAACCGAGTCCCCACAGCGACCTTGGTCATCATAGTGACCACCGAAAACTCTCAAATTGGACGGTTTGAAAAATAAGTTCCTTCTGTCAACAGTATCAAATGCAGTGGCAAAATCAACAAAGAAACAAATAACCTTCCTTTTTCCATCGATGTTCTTATTATTAATAATACTATTTAAATTAAAAATATTGTCTATGGTATAATAACCCTTTCTAAATCCGCCCTGCAGTTCACTTATAATATTATTTCCCTCTACCAAGTTTGCCAATCTTCCATTCAATGGGCTTCAAAATACTTTGCTAATAGTATCTATAAAAGACAGGCCTCTGTAGTTTTGAACACTATTAACTTAATATCGCCTTTTTAATCCAATTTTAAAAGAATTCTGTTTAGATATCACCATTATAGTACCCAATTAATTTATATTTAGTTTTGTGATGAGTGGCTGGTGCTCTGTATTGTGGCCACACACCATTACCATGTTATCGCTTTTCTGATGATGTAATTTTCCCAAAATATCTAAATTGTCAGATGGCTTCAATATTTGGTTCAATGTAATTTTGCAATTACATACTTTATTTGGCTCAGAATAAAAAAATAGGCAATAACGTACTTGGAGAGAGCAATCCTAAGTGTTTATTCTTGTTGAAAAGTCTTAACACACAATAAAAGTTTTCAACACAGTTCATCAAATAACTTTCAGTAACTAGTATTTTTTGGAGGTATTTTTTGCCATTATTAGTTGCTGAAATATTTTTGTACAGTATTTTACTATTATCTTACTATTATTGTTAAAAACAATGCCAATAAATGCCAATTTTTCATAGGGATATTTTATAGCGTATATAAATATCTTTTTCAGGGAGAGGTTAAAAACTTCCCAGAATAGTTTGAACGATGTGGGTGAGGTACTGGAGAATACAACTCACAGAATCTACAAATCCAACCTGGCTTTGGCAGACCTACGCAGCAAGGTGAACGTTCTCAAGGACACGACGACTGGGCTCAAGGCGAATGCCACACATCTGCAGGAGAGCAATGTAGAAGGTAAACCTGCAGTTGCTACTAATGCCTTAGCCCTCGATTAATGTATTAGTAGACTAAAACTTTTAAGTAATATTGTGACGTAATTTCTGGGTGTGAGAAAAGATTTAACGAATGTAGCGTATTGTTCAACCCTTAGAGAAGGGTCACCGATTAATTACTGAGGAATCACTCAGAAGGAGCTTATATTCCAGGATTCGGGTTAATTTAGAGAAAAGAACAAAACCAAAATCGTGGGGCAACTCCCGTATTTCATTTGCGCAGGGCTCAGACCAAGGAACGAATTGGCACGAATCAACAATTGAGTTGTGTCATCCTCGCCCCGGTACAATAAAAGAATTTTGCCTATTTTGATTTAATTTAATACGTCATAATTTATTTTGATTCCAGTTCGTGACACTAGCAAGCACGTTGGGTCCAGATAGTTCAGCATCATGGAGAACCTCCCTGTTACCCGCTCTTGATGCGAGTTGCTGAGTGTCAGATGACAACTCGCCGACGTACCTCATGAAATAAATCCTCGTTGACAGTAGTTGGCAGCATCACCCTTAATATTTGATTAATTGGGTTATATTTTTGTCAGATGGAAATATTCTGTCCCAAATATAAGGTGGAAGCTAAAATAATTCTACCGTGACGGTTAACATGCCTGTTCGAGACAAACTCGGACAGGTTCGTAATGCAACAAAAGTCAAACAAACTACGAAACTGGGTGGTAATATAATTATTTGTTCACTGAAAACGTATAACGGTATTAATATAACGTGCAATTATTCGTAACGTGAAATTAAACTGTTCTTCGAAGAGATATCTGGACGTGTCGTGATCATCACGTAGCATCATAGTGTGTAGTTCCGTGCGGATCAAAAGTCAACCGTGGAATAATCGCCACAAGGAGCCCAGTGGCCAGTCCTTCCCCTTCAAGGGGTTTCTTGACATAGGGGTAATCAGCTGATCACCCCGTGACATATAAAACAGCTATTAGCTGGGCGGCCCCGAAGAAGAAGAAAAAGCCGCCGCTCAGTGGTTGTCAACATGCCTCGGTTGAGGTTAAGTCTGTGATGTTGTTCCCATGAGAAGTAATTACCAGCCTATTAAAAGCTATATGTGTTAATACTATTGAAACTATGTGCAGAACCAACAGTGGATGTATGGTCAGAATTGAATTTAATAAAGTTAACGTTGGAAAAAGTGATTTTGGTTTTACATGTCTCAGGAAGTCTTAGGCCTAGGCTAACCTCAACCTTGGTGAGTCCACGCGTTTGTTTACCAGTGTAGTAATTTACTTTTTACTGCACTTTCAATTGCAGCTAGAAAATCTCTTGGTCGCTTCGTGGCTGGCGAGTTCTTGCTCTTTTCATGGCCCTAATAATGCCAGAAAATCGCTCGGTCACAATGTGAACGGCAATTCTCTCGGCCATATTGTGGCCATAAAATCTTGGCCGTTTTGTGGACAATCGTATCTCAATTGTACCGCGGCCACAAAATCGCTTACTCTCTTCGTGGATGTGACATGTTGTGGTCTCATTTAGGCCGACAATTCTCATGTTCCCAGCCATGCAATCTCGGTTGTTGTGTGGCCGATTATCTTGCGACCGTAATGCTCCTAGAAAACTGCTCGCTCTTTTCATGGTCATTTCATGATTCGGTTTATTGCGACAGGGAAATATTTCAGTTGCATCGAGGCTGTAAAATCTTAGTTGTTATAGATAGAGAATCTCTTGGCTACATTGCGGCCGGTATATCGCTTGGTCTTTCCATGGCTTTAAATCTCTCGGTTGCATTGTAACCTGCGAATCTTTTGGACGTATCATGGCCATCAAATCTTTCATGTGCATTGCAGCCATAAAATAATATTTTAATTTACAAAGATTTTTCTCAAGTATTTGCCGTAAGAGGCAATGGCTGTGTTTCCAACAGTCGGTAATTTTTTTGAAAATGGTCAGGAAAAGTCAGGAATTTTACATGTGAAATCTAGTACAAACCCTGAATATTTGGTACAGTGGAACTTGGATAATTCGAACCTCAAGGGACTGATAAAAAATATTCGAATCATCCAAAAATTCGAACTAAAAAAGTTCGGTCTAAAAGGCTTAAAGCAATAAAACTCTATATACCCGCATAAAACCTTTATTGTGAATAACTTGAATTTACGTTTTACAGTACATTCCATCAAGTAGCCAACAGTGAATGATCATTGTAAAACAGTAGCAATGTTACAATGTGTTATAACACATTGCTATACGTTAAGCAAAAGATCTAATGTTTTTACCAGACAGTGTAAAGGATGACACTGTTATGAGCTGTGACAAGTGGAGTGTTGCAAAACAATAGCATGGTGGGAGGGGTTGGGCAATGACCTTGAAAAGAAGCCGAGCCGAAGGGGTGAGTCACGGCGGTTAAACAATGGAGTCGGCCAAAGGTGCGGGTGGGTCCGACGACCTTCACAATACGGCCGCACTAAGGGGGTAGGGAGGGATTTTGACCTCATGCCAATTATACAAAGTCGTTTTTCGTGAATTTTGGCCCGGTGGTATGACTTTTGAATGTCTTTTTTTGCGTTAAAACTTCGAACTATCCAAAATATAATTCAAATTAACCACGATTATTTAGCATTGATTGTATGTGAAATGCTAGGGACCGGAAGTAATATTCGAATTAAAGAAGATTTCGAATTATAGAAGTTCGAATTAGGCAGGTTCCACTGTATTAGTAAGAAAGATGCCATTGCCTGCACCTTAATCGTCTATCCATTCATGCTTTTGACAATATTTTGACAAACTCTTACTTGTACAACAGAATCCAGCTCATCGAGTATTCCCATTAATTAAAGATACATCGGTGTGGTCATAAAAGTAATAACTTTATCAACTGTTATTGATGAAATAGTTATTTTTATAAACTAAGCGTGTAAAGTGTGACTTTCTCGCTTGAGCTAAATCGTTACAGCCCTATCATTTCTGCATAGCGGAGCACGGTAATTGTAGGGAAAGTGAGACACTTTACTCGCAAAATACATGCAAAATATTTCTGACTAATGCACTTTTAGATTCCCAAACGATTTATACAATCACAGTTTCATATGTTCATCGTAGCTGAATGTGCCAGTTTGAGGTTATAAACAAGTCGAGCTCATTCGAATCAAAACGGAAATGGAAGCACTGGAGCGCGTAAAGTAACAATGCATAATTGGTGAGTGTAAAAGTAAACAGCTGTTTTATGATATTTTTTCAGTGCGTAAACTGACACTGTACACTTGGTTGTAGGAAATCTTAGTTATTCCTCACTAATAACTTAAAATTTACTGGAGGATATTGAATTTGCTCCTAATGATATTATTGGTACACAGGAGCACTGAATCTAACTAGAGAGGCGGCAGAGAACTCTCGTCGCACTCAGGCCAAGATCCAGAGGGAGACGCAGGAGGAAATGGCCAAGGCGGAGAGGCAGTGCAAGCGAACCGACGCGCTGGTGGGGCGAACCTCCTCGCAGTTCACCCAGGGGCAGCAGGACAATGCTCAAGCCGCACACAGACTGGACCAGGACATCTCTCAGCTGGAGAAGGCTATACCCAGCTTGAATGAACAGGTGTGTAGCGTAACCAGTCCACAAGTCCACAGACCTGGAAAGTCAGGGAAATTGGTTAAGGGTCAGATAAGGTCAGGGAAGTGTTTGAAAAAAGGCTTAATGTCAGGGAAAATATTCTTAAGTTATGTATAGCCTGGGAAGTTAATAGAAACACATACGTTAATGCAACAAAAAAGGTGTGGAAAAAATTTCTGTGTATTTTTAGTTTTCTTTTACATCACAACCATATTTGTTTTTTAAACAACTGAAAAATAAAGTTATCTGGCAATTGAAAAGACGTTCTAGTCAGTTTTTAAACAGACGGCAGACGACGACATGACGGCATTCAAAATCAAAAACGAAGTGAGATGAAAAGACAAACAATGAAATGTACAGGCTGGCCAACTCTTTGGCAGCCCAAAATTATTGTAGGCTTTTTATTTTATCGTATCATCAGGCCGCTTAAGATATTTACTGCCTGAAATAGTCGTGCGAAACATCAACCGACTATTTATTTATGGGGTATTTACGGGATATTTCATTTTGGCAATTGAAGACGATTGTTAGGCACTGTCGAATGTCGGACAATGGCGAACTCTGATTCGTCTTGGTTGCGATTCTCTCTCATACCAATCCGATGTTTCGTCGGTAACGGATACTGATCGAGACAGAACTAATAAAGGATGAATTATTATTTGTTAACTGATTTAATACTACGATACAAGAATTTGTCTTAAGAAAATGTTTGTTATCGTGTCGGGTATTGTGCAGTACTCTGATCGTATACAACGATCTCGAATTCTCGATCTAATCACGAGTCACAATATCAGCAACCGGAATACATCGATTGATGCATACCACTGCTTAATCGCATCGTGTTGAGGCGTTTTTCTAACCGCTGTCGCAACCGTCGCATTTCAAAGCGTCGTTTTTGCTCCGCGATGTTTTCTGTCACTATTGTACTTTCGTCAGCAGTGACTTCTTTTGTTTGGAAGACCTTCCAAACTTGAAAATTTGATCCTTCTTTAAAATTTACTCCAAAATGTGCAGTCTATCCGATAGAGTCGCATATCTAGTCAGTCTTACTGGATAGTCATAAAACCCTCGGATCGGATTCGGACATCCGATCCGATCCGAATCCGATCCGAGTTTTCGGATATCCGCACACCTCTACAATTAATGAAAGAAAGAGATGTTACATATAAGCGATATGTGAGAACAAAAGACAGAGATGTTTGGGAACGCTATAGAATTTTATGAAACAGAATAAAGACAATGTTAAGAGATGCTAGGAATAGGCATTTCAGAGAGTGTTTAAGTCACGATAAGTCTAGTAAGTATGTTTGGAAAATGTTAAGTAGCGTAGGTGGTAGTAAAGAAAAAACTAATATTCCGGATCCTGTCATTGATTTAAACAGTCTAAATAATTTTTTCTGTGGTGTTAATAGTAACATAAATATGAATTTGTTGGAAGAACATGCGATACAAAGGGAATATAATTTTGATAAGTTTGTATTTAAAACTGTTAGTGAGGGAAGAATTTACAAAGAGATGGTTGACATCGCCTCAAACGCAGTTCGGGCTGATGGTATAAGTTTAATATTTATTAAGTTTAGGGATGTGTCGGTACCACTTTTTTCAAAGTCGGTACTGGTACCGGTTCTTGACAAGATCGGTTCTCGGTTCTCGGTAACGGTACCATCGGTACCAAGTGTTTGTCACAACGTGTTATATGTAATGTACGGTACCCTCAAACCTACAGACAATCTGTGTTGTATGTTACTGTTTTAAAAATGTTTTAATTTTCAAGTGTAATTTCACCAAGTCATAAAATACTATTTCACTTCTTAAATTAATTGTTTATCCCTCTGTTAGCAGATGATATAAGAAATATATACTATGTGAACAAAATAACAAATTCCAAGGTGGAAAATAACAGTTTACAAATCTGTTTCCATTCATAATTTTACAATTCTCAAAGAAAAAAACCCCATTCCAATTAATTTTAAAAATTGCAGTAAAAATCAATCAAGAACAAATGCTTAGGTGAAAATTAACAGTTTCCATATGAGTTTCCATGGATAATCTTAATATTCCCAAAGAAAATAACCCCATTCCCATTAATTTTAAGTATTAGAGTAAAAAATCAAGCAAGTGTCAAAAAATGTAAGATAAATTTCGAATCAAAAGTAATTTGAGAAACATTATTGACCTTCAATAATAGTACACAGTGGCATTTGCCATCGGCGCAATGCCCGCGGCAATACGCGGTGCGATCGATCGTCTTTTGTGACCGATAAGTTACTCCCGCCGATTACCATGGGTACCGAAGTACCGGTACCGACATTTTGACGTCGGTTCTCGGTACCGGTTCTTTTGCCAAGAACCGGTGGTACCCAGAACCGACTTCAGGTACCGACACATCCCTAATTAAGTTAGTGTTTAATGAAATAAACCACATACTTAGTCACATTATTAATTTTTCACTTACACATTCTGTTTATCCCCGTGAGTGGAAGCGTGCTTTAATCATTCCTCTTCCTAAAGTTTGGAATCCAACTGAAACCAAGCATTATAGGCCTATAAGTATTTTGTGTGTATTAGGTAAGATCATTGATAAATTAGTTTATAAGCAAGTGTATAGATATTTGAATGAAAATAATATGTATAAATATCAGTCAGGGTACAGAGCTTCATATAGTACACAAACAGCCTTAATTAAAATAACTGATGATATCAGGGAATTTATGGATAAGAGGCAGATAAAAATATTAATGCTATTAGATTTCAGCCGTGCATTCGACACGGTACATCATGAATTGTTATTAGTAATTCTTAAATCTTACAATTTTAGTAACAAATCTGTAAAATGGTTTCGATCATATTTAGATGACAGATATCAAAGGATAAAAACTTTTAATGGAAATTATTCTGACTGGAAAACAAATGTAGTAGGAGTACCGCAAGGTTCGACGTTATCAGCTATGCTTTTTTCAATTTTCATTAATAGAATTCACGAACCGATTGTTCACTGCAAAACTATGTTATATGCTGACGATATGCAATTGTATCTAAGTTGTGATATAAAAATCTTGATGAAGCAGTTAATAAATTGAATGATGATTTAAAGAGCCTACATTGTTGGTGCAGAGATCATGGGTTAGTATCAAATATTTCTAAATGTAAGCCAATCATAATAGGATATTCTCGACTGCTGTCTAGCTTAAATCATGATAATGTACAACCTGTTGTAATTGAAAATAATGAGCTCGGTTATGAAAAATCTGTTGTTAATTTAGGTTTACGAATGAATAGCAATTTAAATTTGAGTGAACAAGTAGACTACATACATAGAAGGGTTTATCAATGTTTATATAAATTTAAAAGGCTAAGTTTTAAACCGTCTATGCAAATCAAGAAACTTTTAATTTCTACACTTGTCTTTCCTATATTTTACTACGTTAATTTGGCTTATTGTGATTTAAATGAGCAGTTACTTAATAAACTGCAAAGAGCTCAAAATGCGTGTGTGAGATATATATTTAATTTACGTATCGATGAACATGTAACTCCTTTTTATCATCAACTCAAATGGTTAAAGATAAGAGAACGATTAGAATTCAGAATTTTATGTTTTGGTAATAAAATGTTTTCGTGTAAAAAACCTGCCTATTTGTTTGAAAAATATGTAACGATGAATACTGTGCATTCTAAACAAACCAGGTTTGGTCAAATAACCCTTCAATTTCCTATGTTTAGAACAATGTTTTATAGTAACTCTTTTCATGTCAAATCCATTAGATTACTTAACACACTAGAAGCAGACATTAGAAATGCAACAAGTGAGAGAACTTTCAAATCAAAGTTGAAGAACAAATTATTAAATAGATATAACATGTAACCAATTATTAAATAAGTACAATATACAACCAAGAAAAGTTTGTCAAGTGTATTGTAGACATATGTGATAAGCCATTAATTAAAATTTTGAACAGTGTAAATAGACCACAACTCAATGTATGTATTGAATAGTACGATGATTAAGCCAGTCTTGGTGTAAGAGTGGGCCTTTGGCCTAAACCGAAGCAGGGAAAATAAACAAGTTGTCAAGTTGTCTCCCTCTCACCCTCTCCCTCTCCCTCTCTCCCTCTCTCCCTCTCTCCCTCTCTCCCTCTCCCTCTCCCTCTCCCTCTCCCTCTCCCTCTCCCTCTCCCTCTCCCTTTCTCCTCCCCCTCCCTCATTCCTTCCTTAATCTATTCTGATGTAATTTCTGGTTTCTGCCTCTTCCATATTTCACCAACTATTATTTTCTTCTCTGAAGTTTCAGAATAGAACTAATGTTATGATAAAACAAATTATTATTGGTTATTTTTGATTTAAAAAATAAATACTATTTCGTTTATATATTCTGAAATAATAAGTTTAGTCCCTAAATTGACTGTAAAAAAAGGAACTATAAAAGGACAATAAAAAAAGGAACATACTAGATCCAGAGAGAGTCCAAATCCTTGTTTTCATTACGGTAATAGAAATTTGAAATACCATCCTAATTTTTAGTTAAAAATAAAATACTTTTCAAGATGTAAGCTAAACTGAAGTTTCAACTAAAACTTGTTTATTGTCTTTTTAAGGAGTTTTTGATGTTTTTATTCATTTGCTTTGGCTAGGAAAATATTTTTGAATTTATGAGATTTTTCTTTTTTTTCACCTGGAATCGGAATTGAGCCCGGAATCGAGAAATGTGAGTAAAATTTCGGAATCAGAATCAGAATCGGAATCGAGGAATTCTGGAATCGGCCCATCCCTACTAATGAGCTAAAATAATTGTCGAGGTTTAATTATTACATAGAAAAAATTACGTCAAACCCCCCCCCCCCAACCTTCTCCTGTAATGGTACATAATGCTGCTGGAAAGCCCCCTGGAGAATTAGGTAATTTAGGGGCGGGCCCTAACTCCTATGCTGTTATCTCTTTATACTCTGGCAGCATTTCATTTGTCCCCTTCCAAAGACTCGTACTTTATGCCAAGTAGAGGTCTCTAGTTAATTTCTATTGTTTAGCGTGCTCTCAGCATATACCCACCACTTTGATAAAATTTCAGTTATAATTAGAACTAAGGAAACATCTGATACATGCTGTAAGGAAGTACTGAATTTTGTGTAATGCCCCCCTTGATGCCCATTGTAGACCTCGTTTTATAAAATGAAAACTCCAAACAGTGATCAATCTTTACTTTTATGACATTATGACCTATAGTTTGAAACATTTACCCTCCCAAACTTTACGTAACAATGTTCATTCATACAATACAAGAAACAACTCTTATCATAATAGAACTTTCAGTAGATTGAGTAAAACTGTAAAAGGCCAAAAAGTTATGTCACACAAGGTATACAGTAAATTAAGTATAATTGTAGGACAATATCAGGTAAACGCTCTTTATTTTTAAACAAACTTTATGACTACCTTTAAAAAAAAACATTTTATTGTTTCTTACTTCATGACTTAAGATATTGTGTTTTAACTGCTTATTTGTCTTTGTTTTTGTTTTTTTGTTATCCATTTTATATTTTGTATATTTTTGTTGAGCTCTTTAAAGTCTGTTTTCATCTTATTGAAATTTTAGCTAGTCTACTTTCTTGTTATTGTTAATCTTTTCTTTATCAAGTTACCTTAATAAAGCCTATGTTAAGAAATTTTGTTAGCCTATATTACGGGTTAAAAAAAATCTCAAAACCTTAACATTTATTTTAGTTGCTTGGCCTATAATTGCCAATGTTTCCCTTTGCTAATCCTTAGTGCTGTTTTATTCAAGCATATTGCATTTTACAACCTATTTATTAATTTTTTTCACTGACCATAGCCAAGTCAGTATTTTTTTTCTAATATATATTTTTAAGCCTAACTATTGAGAGACAGCCAAGTTAGTTAAGATAATAATAACATTATCAACATTTAATTTCTTTAACATTATTTTATTTTTATATTCTAGCCTATTATATATGAAATTTCCGACATAAAGTATTAATTGTTACGGAATTTTCTCTTAATTACGTGTAACAATTCCATCAATATTTTTTTATATTAGTTTTGGATTTGATATCTTGAACTTTTTCCATCTTGAAATATCCTGATAAATTTGTTATGTATAAATAGGTTCGTTTTTCGTTTATATTAGTTAACTAGTGGCAATTAAATCCAAGTCAGTTTAGAGCAAGGCAGAAAAGGCGAGGTCACTGACCCATGCGGCTTGACGACGCTGAGGATGAAAGTTTTCGTAATATAATTAATTGTCTGGAGTTAAGTACATTTGCTGAATACTCAGAATTCTACAGTAATAAGGTTGGTGGGGAAAGTCT
Source organism: Flexamia atlantica (assembly GCA_035578135.1). Classification (NCBI taxonomy): domain Eukaryota; kingdom Metazoa; phylum Arthropoda; class Insecta; order Hemiptera; family Cicadellidae; genus Flexamia; species Flexamia atlantica. The sequence continues at coordinate 10,135,277 of JAQJVK010000007.1, read as the reverse complement.
ACGTATATTTCATACAAACATTCGAAGTTTCAATAAAAATTTTGATGAATTGCTTATTTACTTAAATTTACTTGTTACCAGTTTGGATGTAATTGTTTTGACAGAGTGTTGGCTGGCGGAGGGAGGGGTGGGAACCGGTTTGGAGGGGTTTGACCTCTTTCAGACTGACAAGCGACGTAATCAGAATGACGGAGTTATCTTGTATGTAAACAAAAAACTTTTAGCCACTGCCACTCAAATTACTTTAGGTGATGTTTACGGACTTGATTTAAGTTTCACTTTTACTGACAAACACTTCCACATTATAGCTGTTTATAGGACATTTGATAGTAATCCTGATTTGTTTATAACCGAAATTGAGAAATATCTTGACAATATTAGTAAAAGTAAAATGTATATTTTACTGGTAGACTTGAATTTTGACTTACTTAAAAGAGATAACATTACTGACAAATACCTGGATTGTTTGTTAGGGGGTGGTTTTTTACAATGCATTAACAAACCGACCAGAGTGACAGATGTTTCAAAGAGCTGTCTGGACCACATTTTTATAAAATACAATGTCATAGAAGGAGTAAAATCAGCCGTTTTTCAGACAGCCATTACGGATCACTACAGCACTGGACTCACTATCACTGCCACTGCACCGCCCCCTAATACTCTACACGATAGTACACTGCAGCACACTTACCTCGACCACACACTACTTTCACACCTACTGACTCATTCAAACTGGGCCCCGGTCACATCTTGCAATAATAATGTTAACCTTTGCGCCAATAACTTTAATAAAATTATCGTTAATTGTGTTGAATCGTCAAAGAAAATTTTTAAGTGTAATTCATCTAGGACTAAAAAACTCAAACCATGGATAACGGGGGACTTAATTCGTCAAATTAGATTAAGGGATAAACTGAATAAGAGAGTTAAAAAACAACCTTTTAATTATGAACTATTTAATTACTACCGAGAACTTAAACAAACTCTTAATAATAACCTAAAGCAAACAAAACGTAATTATTACCGATCAAAACTAAACGAATCCACAACAAATCCGAAAAAGTTTTGGGGGATAATTAATGAATTAGCAGGTAGATCAAACAAAAAGGATTCTTTTCCAATTGAAAAATATACCTCCAGTACTCAACCCTTAACTTATGCATCACAGAAAAAAGTAGCCGATGATTTTAATATTTTTTTTGCTAACGTAGGTAAAGAATTGGCTGATGCGATTAGCTGCAATGAGGACTCAGTTCTGAACGACTCTGACTATCGTCTAAACAGCACTTTTACGCTTCAACCGATCACTGCACTTGAATTGCGACGTTACGTTTACAGTTTGCGGGAAGGGTCGGCACCGGGCTATGATGGTATCTCTGCCGACGTCCTAAAAAATAACTTTGACACACTTTGTTATCCACTGCTCCATATAGTAAACCATAGTTTCATTTCAGGTGTTTTCCCAGATTGTTTTAAGTTAGCTAAAGTTTTTCCATTATATAAATCGAACGACATCACGAACAAGAATAATTTCCGGCCAATCTCTTTGCTCAGCGTTTTTACTAAAATAATTGAGAAGGCAGTGAAAGATCAATTAATTTTTTATCTACAAACAAATAATATTCTCAGCGAGCGCCAGTACGGGTTTCGTCGGGACAAAAATGTTTCAGATGCTTTGTTTGATATTAATAAAGAATTGAATCACGCGATTTCAGATAAAAATCACCCACTGTTAATTTTTTTAGATTTGAAAAAGGCATTTGATTCTGTAGATCGTTCAAAACTACTTGGTAAAATGGAAGAAATAGGTATACGGGGCAACGCCCACGCTTGGTTCGCAAGTTACCTTTCACATAGATCACAGTATGTTTCTATCTTTGATATAAGTAGCGATAGAATGCCAGTAGACTACGGGGTGGTCCAAGGCAGCAATCTTGGGCCAGTACTTTTTTTAATATACATCAATAACATCTCAAAATTAAATTTATTTGGAAAATTATTTTTAATTGCAGACGATAGCCTCATTTTCCTCCAGGGAAAGACCTGGCCCGAGGTAAAAGAAAAGGCTATGCATGATCTTATGATAGTAAAAAAATGGTTAAGTCAAAATGTTCTCTCCTTAAATGTTTCCAAAACAAAGTTCATGCCAATATCTATAAACAAGAATACAGATTACAATTTAGATAACCTCATCATTCACGACTGTGACGATTACCGTAGTACTGTTTGTAAATGTGATTTTATAGAAAAGGTAAACTCATATAAATATTTGGGTGTATTTTTTGATGAGCGATTAAAATGGAACGATCACATTTTTTATTAGAGAAATAAAATCCGAAAATTTATTTTTGCTTTCAAACAAATGAATGAAGTTTTAACATTTAAGGAATTAAAGATGGCTTACTATGCCTACGTTCAATCTTTGTTGTCATTTGGTATAATAGCATGGGGCGGGTGTTATAAAAGTATACTAGAACCTTTAAATGTAGCTCAAAAATCTGTCTTAGAAATGGGTTTGGGAAATGTAGACGATACCCGACTGACGCTCTGTTTGCAGAAATATCTGTCTTTACAGTTCGTCAATTATACCTAAAGAGTATTTTAATTAATATTTTCAAAAACCATGGTGTCAATTTTCAAGAAATCTCCCACAGTCACAACACTAGATATTCTTCAAAAATTGGAATCACGGTTTTGCCAATTAATTACACCTTTTCCACGACTAACTCATTTTACATCTCACACATAGTTTACCGCAATATTTGTAACTTTTTTAGTAACCTTAAGATTTTTGAATGTCCCTCCCTAAGTTTGTTTAAAATCCGAGTAAATGAATTTATCTTCAGCTAAATTACAGCTGTACTGTACGGACAACGCCGATGCTATCATCACGGCCGATTACAGACGTGTCTGACCCGACATTTGCACCTACTGTTTCTCCCCCCCCCCCCCCCCCCCCCCCGACCGCACCTCTCTCTCCTGCTTCCCGGTAGGATTCAGGATAGTTATTTCCCACCAACTTTTACTCAAGTTTTTTTTTATTTTAAGTTCTGAGTTTAGTCAAGAATTTTTTCATAAAACAGATATAGCAACTTTTAAATTCCCTACCGTACTTCAACCTCAACTATTCTTATTAACATTTTTTTAATTATTCCCAATTTTGTGGTCTTAGTTTTAATTTGTAAAGCAACCCAGCGGACGCACAGGCAGTACCTGCCTATGTCTGCTGATTTCCTTATCTTTCATTTTCACTAAAGGCTACAACAATTATGTATATTTTAGTTTAGTTTATTATTTATAAATGATTTATGTTTACAAGCATTTTGTTATTTTTCATGTCAGTAGCTTAAGTTTGTATGGGAATAAACTTTTCTTTCATTCATTCATTCATTCATTCATTCAAGTAGGCTAGACTAATGACGATATTACATGTATATATGTCAAAGGCAAATAAATGATTCTTGATTCATATCTGTTCAGCATAACAAATTAAACAGTGTTTTGTGACAAAAATTATAGTTTAAACAAAAATTACAGTTTTTACCATTTGAAATCAAGCTCGGCTCGAAATTGCTGAAAATTTCTTAAACAGCTGTTCCCCTGTATAACTGAGTTAAGCGATCAGTTGTTATCACTTCAACACCTAAGTTTTGAAAATTATTTCAAAACTCGTAATAGAAGACGCCACGACTCGATTTTTGTATCAACTTTTGCTGACTAAAACAGTTTTTAAAAAAGTTAAATTATGTTTCCCTTTTTTCAAAAGATCTTTGTGGCTGAGATTATGTCAGCATAATAGTTATTTTGTTACATGGATAGTAGAGATGTGCGAGTACTCGAGTTTCAAGGCTGTTAGCTTGCCAACTGTTTTAGTCAGTAAAAGTTAGTGTAGGTGTGCGACAAGCTGTCTGGTGGATATGACTCTAAATGGTCATGTCTGTGTATATGTGCGACCAACTGTCTGGTGGGTATGACTTAGGTGGTCATGTCTGTGTAGGTGTGGACCAGCTGTCTGGTGGGTATGACTTAGGTGGTCATGTCTGTGAAGGCGTGGACCAGCTGTCTGGTGGGTATGACTTAGGTGGTCATGTCTGTGTAGGCGTGGACCAGCTGTCTTGTGGGTATGACCTAGGTGTCATGTCTGTGTAGGCGTGGACCAGCTGTCTGGTGGGTATGACTTAGGTGGTCATGTCTGTGTAGGCGTGGACCAGCTGTCTGGTGGGTATGACTTAGGTGGTCATGTCTGTGTAGGCGTGGACCAGCTGTCTGGTGGGTATGACTTAGGTGGTCATGTCTGTGTAGGCGTGGACCAGCTGTGTGGTGGGTATGACTTAGGTGGTCATGTCTGTGTAGGCGTGGACCAGCTGTCTGGTGGGTATGACTTAGGTGGTCATGTCTGTGTAGGCGTGGACCAGCTGTCTGGTGGGTATGACTTAGGTGGTCATGTCTGTGTAGGTGTGGACCAGCTGTCTGGTGGGTATGACTTAGGTGGTCATGTCTGTGTAGGCGTGGACCAGCTGTGTGGTGGGTATGACTTAGGTGGTCATGTCTGTGTAGGCGTGGACCAGCTGTCTGGTGGGTATGACTTAGGTGGTCATGTCTGTGTAGGTGTGGACCAGCTGTCTGGTGGGTATGACTTAGGTGGTCATGTCTGTGTAGGTGTGGACCAGCTGTCTGGTGGGTATGACTTAGGTGGTCATGTCTGTGTAGGCGTGGACCAGCTGTCTGGTGGGTATGACTTAGGTGGTCATGTCTGTGTAGGTGTGGACCAGCTGTCTTGTGGGTATGACTTAGGTGGTCATGTCTGTGTAGGCGTGGACCAGCTGTCTGGTGGGTATGACTTAGGTGGTCATGTCTGTGTAGGCGTGGACCAGCTGTGTGGTGGGTATGACTTAGGTGGTCATGTCTGTGTAGGCGTGGACCAGCTGTCTGGTGGGTATGACTTAGGTGGTCATGTCTGTGTTGGTGTGGACCAGCTGTCTGGTGGGTATGACTTAGGTGGTCATGTCTGTGTAGGTGTGGACCAGCTTCTGGTGGGTATGACTTAGGTGGTCTTGTCTGTGTAGGTGTGGACCAGCTGTCTGGTGGGTATGACTTAGGTGGTCATGTCTGTGTAGGCGTGGACCAGCTGTCTGGTGGGTATGACTTTGGTGGTCATGTCTGTGTAGGCGTGGACCAGCTGTCTGGTGGGTATGACTTAGGTGGTCATGTCTGTGTTGGCGTGGACCAGCTGTCTGGTGGGTATGACTTAGGTGGTCATGTCTGTGTAGGTGTGGACCAGCTTCTGGTGTATGACTTAGGTGGTCTTGTCTGTGTAGGTGTGGACCAGCTGTCTGGTGGGTATGACTTAGGTGGTCATGTCTGTGTAGGTGTGGACCAGCTGTCTGGTGGGTATGACTTAGGTGGTCATGTCTGTGTAGGTGTGTTACAAGCGAGGCGATCCGTGCGACCAGCTGTGTGGTGGAGCCGGCTGTGGCTTCTGTGGCGGCATCTCCTGTGAGGAAGGAGCATTCACCAAGTCTAGCAAGGCCTTCAGCTTTGCCATTGATGCTGAGAGTAAAATCTATGAAAAGGAAGCTAAAGCTGAGGAACATTTTAGAGGTGTAAGTATCTTAGAGATAACTGTCGATGAATTAATTTTGATATAGTTCTTTAAAATTCAGTGCTGTAATTAAATATTGCAAAAAAATAAATGACAGACATTGCTAATCAGCCAAAGCAAACAAATATTTTTTGTAGATAAGATTTCACCGAGGCAGGTTATCACAGTTTTTCCCTTTTTATTATTGATTCCCACTAGGGACCCTATTTTTGAAATGGGTGAGTTGGCGATTGAGTGAGTCAGTCATCCCTCAAGTTATTTGATTCTAATTATGAAATGAAATCACCGATAAAAATAAAGATATTCCTAACTAACTTTATGAATTCAGCCCCACAATATCTGTGTATATCATTTCAATAGGCATTTATTTATTCTTAAAAATTCATAATTTTAATATAGATATCATATACATTGTGTATTTCACCAATGCAACCTTTTTACTCACCAAGCAATAGGCTGTTGAGTAAAAACGTTTGAGTTGACAAGAAACAAGCTTCTTCTTCTTTTCTTTTGAAGGAAGTAGTCATAGTAATCATGGAAAGCCTTTCCAATAAGGTTATGTTTACTTTTTGATACTAAATATTTAAATGCTTTCGGATGGCCTTTGAATTATTTATAAAATGCCTTTCAACTAACTGACCTATAAATATACCAAGACAGTTTAGTTAAAGCCACGAAAAATGAGGTAATTCCTTAAATTGGTCAATGTTTACATTTGGCCTTCTAGTTTTCAGATGTATCGTTTGAAACATTGACATCCCACATGGTGGTTTAAACAATACTATCATCAGCTGTCAGGTGACTTGACGAGTGACTCACTACTTGTGATGGGGTTTCACAGTTATGATGTTGCCCGACTGGACCAGTTTTCGATGGAATAAAATACTTCAATTCAATTCTGAATATAAAATAGTATTTTTATAACCCAACCTTCATTTTATCACCCATTACAAACAATACAGCTCAGTAAGGGATACCCAGGGTTCGACTTTATCAAGTTGTGAACAAATACATCGATTTATTAAATATAAATAAAATGTAAAACTTTTTATCCAAAATCAAATACAGATTTTCTTAGCGAAATTTATAGTGGCAGTAGGTCCAAGTAGTCGGCACTCAGATGAAATTCTGATATTAATTGGCACACACACTGTCAAACCTCATTTTATGTTAACCAGAAACTACACTTCCTAAATTCATCTCAGCACCATGATAACCACTTTATTTATGACACTCCGAATTTTTTTATACAATTTAGGGGTCCATTTCCTCGGTAGCTTATTTATGGGATATACTGTACTTTAGCCTTTCACCTAGATTCATTGGTATTTGAAGAGAAAATTTCCTCACTCGAATCTTTAAATACGACTCAAAATTAATTGTTTAACCGGTGAGAAACTTTCCTCCTCAGGTCATCTGAACGTTACTCAAAAGATTAATTTCTTTAGTGTAGCAAAATTTTAAGAAAACATGATGCTGAGACACTTGTCCCTAGCATCTTATCAAAATTCACTTTTTTTGCTATATTCAGTTAAACCTAGCATAAATTACTCCAGTGGGACACTTATCCCACGAGCTTCAACCAATATTCATTTATTGTGCTAAATTATTTTATAGTAAATCAGTCTCGCTGGATTTTGGATCCGAAGAGACACTTGTCCCTCACAAACCCTGAATTAAATTTAAATTTTATTTTAGAATTTTGTTATGCTACCACAGAAATGATTTTTCACAACAGTATCGGTAATTTAATTTGACGTAAATACTTATAAAAATAATAATAATTCTCGGCACTCACTCAGACATATCCTAGAGCTGCTGCGGGCAATAACAATACTGGCGACGGCAATCCTGACGCTGGAGCCACTGGACATCTGCCTGACCCTTGGTTCTTATCAAACCCATGATTAGCTGTGGTGGGGTTAAGGGGAGGGAAGAGGGGAAAAATGAACAATCCTGTTCGCTGAACGTTACCTCTAATTTTAAATAAACTCATTCTTTCAAAAACAAGGCCCTATCACATACTTAATTCTCAACCGTTTCAAAAATAGGGCCCCAGACCTGCAATAGCCCAAGATGACCATAACATTCAGTATTAAGCTAGTATTCAGTATTCAGTATTAGCTACAATTAAAATACAATAAAGTCAATCAAATAAAAATCTTTGCAAAATCCATTTCAGGACAAGTTTATCTTCTGTCACACATAGAAGTGCAGTTTCTGATTGTGTACTGATCTAAAGCCAGACTGGTAGTCTGATAGAAAATTATTTTCAGCAATAAAGTTAGTAATTTGACATTGTAAGATTCTTAAATGGCCTTTAGATAGGGCGGGCATAATGCTGGTTGGCCTTAAACTCTTACATGGCAGAGGATCTTAGATCTTGTTTAAAGGATAAAATAAATGCAGACTTCACCGAAGAAGAGAATGAACAATAATATATCTCAATGATGTGTTATTACGAATTTGATGGTCGGAAGAACGACAGAGAGATTGACTTTAATGAATAGTTCTGACACATCAGATGTGACACCACTGCTTTGGATTCGATGAATAGCCTTCAGCACATCAGACTGAGTAACAAGTTTGAAATTGAACACATGATTATTAAAATTTTAATTATTATTTACTAGATGATGATTGATGGTCTGATTGCTTGAAGAGAAATATTGATTTAATTTAGGTTGATTTTATTTCAGTCTCTCATCGAGCCTCATAAAAATCGATGCTATTTTCCACCTTTTATGTATACTTACCATCTTGAATGTAAATACAGTATAAGTGTAAATATGTTTTTAAGTGTTGTAAGACGTCTTTTACCAGTGTTGTAAGACGTCCAGTGAATACAACAACACATATCATGCTGATCAAGAAATTATTTATTTTAAATAAATAAATAAATCTTTATTTGTCGTAAGGATACATTACATATCATTGACAAAGTCAGAATTACAGTGTAGAGAACCAAGTCAAAAGGCCTTAGTACTAAAAAAAAATAATTTAAGAAAAGTTTACTACAAGAAAACAGGAAAATTTAATTTGCTTCTATCAAAAAACACAAAGATATTTTACAGTAGCTTAATTCAGAAAATAAATAAATAAGCAGCAGGGGACAGTAACCAATGTAAGTTAAAAGTTAAAAGGATATGTTTTCACAATTGAAAAAGTCTTCCAGATCATAAAAAGGGTTTTCCAGTAGCCAATTGTAGAGTAACGTTTTGAATTTCTTTTCAGGATGAGCACTAATAGAGCTTCTTAGGACATTGTATATTTTAACTGATAGGACAACGTGACTGTTACCAGTTTATAGTGCCAGGTTAAGAGTCAGACTGTCTGTGGACACTTCTGAGCCCAAGCACTTTTTCATTGAGCCACGTTGATGTTTGAAGGTTAATTGTTGTAGATTAGTGTTTGAAAATTAGAGATCCATACAAATGTTATTTTTTGGATTCATAATTTTCTGTTCATGGCTATCCTACAGAGTAAATGTACCTTTTTTGTTGTTATTGAATGTACCTTTTGTATTGAATTGTTAGTTGAATATGTCAACGAACACTTTCTTTTTATTTTTATCAAAACACTTACTTCTACAATTGAGAATTTTTCTTGATTTTATTCAGTTTACAGTTTTAGACGCAAATCCAGTGGTGTCAACAAAACCATCAGAAGAAACCTAAGTCATCACATTTATTAAATTGCAAAAATTGAAAAAAAAGTTTTAAATCACAATTTACTTTTAAATACTCAAAAAACAAATTATGTAAATTTAAAAACCTCTCAAAATAGGAAACTTAAAGATCATGTGATAATACATAACTCACAACACATTAAAAAGAAAAATAGTATTAATTTTTTGGGGTTAAAAATTGATCAAAACTTAAATTGGGATGAGCATATTCAGAAAATTTTATTTAAAATAAACTCTGGAATTTATGCATTATCCAGGATGAGTTACTACTGTGATATGAAATCGTTAAAAACATTTATTTTGTCCATGTTCACTCCCATATTTCTTTTTGCACTGTCCTGTATGGCTCAACAAAAATAATCATTGTGGAAAAAATTTTAAAATAGAAAAAAACAGTCGAATAATATTAAATCTAAAACATTATGAAATTCCTTGAAAAGAAACCTTCCTATATTGACAATAAATTCTTAAAACATATTCCAAAAGAAATTAAAAATAAAATTCAACAAATCATTGAAAGAATATTTAATAAATATATCTCTTTATCCATTGGAGGAGCTATCCACCTCTCTCTGAAGTAACTTTATTGTTATTCTTTTTTTTTACAGTAACTGAATCTATTTTTGTTTTTTGTACCTTGTATTATAACAGAAGCTGATTAATTACATGTAAATATTCATGTAACTTAACTGTCAATTTAGTTTTAGTTAGTTCTTAAGTGTTGACACTATTTATTGTTCCACATATACATAGAAATAAATAAAGCTATTTGACTATTGACTATAAATATTAAATTACAATGAATTCTGAGAGAGCCTGTATACTATGTATCGTTTGAACAGGCTACCTTTTTTATACAAATTTCGAGGGATATTTACTTATTCCTGAAAAAGGCAGGGTTGGGAAAAATATGCTTTTGTCCCTCCTTTAACATAAATCACTCATCCCCACAGTGTTTCATCTGGTAATTGTAGCAGTAATCTTGTAAATTAAAAATTAGAACAGATTACTTGTACTTTCACTGTTGATATAATAATTGAATAAATATTTTGGGTTTTCTTTAGCTTACAGTAAAAATCATTTTAAATAAAATTATTAGCTCCAAATATATGACATTAAAAGTATTGCTGAAAATGTATCATTGATTTTTTATTATAAATGGCAAGACTTAAATGAAAGTCAAATTTAGTGATATATTTGGTTTTATTGACTTTACCAAGTGATGGTTAACATTAAAGTTCAGTAATAAGATGTGCTTCTATTTTTATAATGCTGGTAGTCTTTAAAAATTAATCTTACTTGAGGTCTGTTTTTAACTGACAAGTTACGTTATCAAAGTGTAGACATTATCTTAACTAAGGATCACTCGATTCTCGGTCCTGGTTCTTGGGCATTGGGATTGATACTGAGATTCATCATATTAGGTAATATGAATTATATGAATTTGTTGGCTGATCGCTCTTTTACTTTTTGTAGTATCATAAAATCAAATGTATAATTTTGTGCAAAATTCGTCCCTGTTAGATTTGACCTATTTTTATTTTGTTTTAACGTTGAAAATTAATGTCTAAATGCACTCCATCGTTCAAGGGGTTCAAAATTATTTTCACTGTTTATACATTATGTGGTAACTTATTCTTACAATATTTTTGAACTTACAACAAAAAGCTACATCAAAATGAAGAAAAATAAACTCCTCTCAACATTAAACTTTATTTTTTCTGTTATATAAGAAAATTGAATATTCAACATCAGAGTTTATATGTTCTAACATATAAACTCTGATATATGTTCTAACATATAAACTCTGATATATGTTATCAGAATTAGGAAATCTATTTCAAATAATTCATTCACAAACCAAATGTTCAAATTTTATGTCCTCAAGATGCAATAATAAAAAAAAATAAAACACATAGTTTTACATTTTTCTACGTCAGTGTATACACATAGACCCCCCAAAGGAATATCACTGCATTCATCAATGTGGTGGAAAAATTATGAATTGACAACTACAATATCAGTCTCTGAAGTTATATTTTGGACAGCAAAAGTGAAATAGAGTATTTTAAATACAGTATACCTCTGATTATCCGGATTAATGTGGCGGAGCACCGATCGGGAAAACCAAAAACCCGGATAGTCCGAGGTCATTATAATATTCGCCTAAATAGCCATTGCAAACCTAGCTCCAGCAATTTCGATGCTGCAAACTGTATATCCAGACTATACAACACGTTAGTTACAACATGTTAGTATACAACATGTTAATTTTACACCTACTCATTTTGAAACTTAATGTCAGTACACACAAGGCTTTCACACTATGAATACAAGTGACATCAACAAACTAACTCGTGAAATTGCCATAGGTTACGCATGTGTTGATCACAGCTACTGCTCACAGCAGCAAACTAAAACACTCATTGTACAAAAATGCTGTAATATACAGTACAGGTAATGCGACAACCTCAATTTTTGTGATTTTATATGTGTGTAGTGATGTATTGCAGTTGCATCTCACGTTTAGAAAACACTTTTCACTCAACAAATTTGCTAAAATCACAATTTTATTTATTTCATGGATAGGTCGATTTAGATAATTTGGGATCCGGATAATGAAAGGTTTGGATAATTCGAGATGTACTTTATGTATAAGGAAAGTATTTAATTCAAATATCTTTATTCATCTGCTGTACAAGTTATACAGGCTGAATAGTGTCAAGAAAATAAGGTATCTCATACCTAAAACTAATACCAAGAATACGTACATAAATATGCTAAAGGAAAAAAGAATTACTTTTTTAAAAGAAAAACATAAATAAAAAAAGCTGTTGCATGCACCTTAAAATGTAAACAAGTTATTTCATTGCACAGATTCATTTTGATTAAAAAACTTGTCTACCGAATAAAAAGGCTTATCTATAAGGTATGACTTCAAGGCTTTCTTCAAATGCTTTTCATTTTTTATTTTCCTTATTTCTAAAGGAATAACAACAACTTGGATCCAATGTAAGATGTTTTTTTTCTTCTTAAGAACTCTAAATTATGTTTTTCCGCAGCAAGTCGATGCCTTGTATCGTAAGCATGACTTAAAATTTGTTTAAAAAACAAAACAAAAATATTCAAAAAAAGGAAGTGTGCTAGGCCCATAACCCAGAGTACGCTCTGCTACCAATCTGTAACTGTTGGAATTGTTGGTTGGAGGTGGTAGGTAGTTGGAAATATCTTAAAATATGGAATAAGGCCGGAATATGAATCTATGGTAAGGTGGTGCTGATTTTTCAGGAAAGGATTGGTCTGAGCAAGTGATTACTAAAACTGTGAAGGGGGTAGGATAATTAAATCTGTGGAAGGTTTACTCTGAGGTTGATCATGCCCATTGCCATATATTCACCTTGAACCAGCTTTGATGAACGATAACTAAGCAATTAACCCCAAGTACAACCATAATCCCACTACAGCCATGAATATGGTCCAGAATAACTAACTGTCGGAATAAAATCATAACGGTCTAACCACTGATTACTATGATTCTGAATAAAGGTTTAATGTACTACTGAATTAAGTAATGGTCGGCAAGTGAGATATGTGAAACAATATTTAATACCTGTTGAAAGCTACATTGGTAATATTTCAAAGGGTCGCTTCTGGAGAAGCGAAACCCACAGAAAACTACATCCTGAAACCCCCAACTGGTAATTTTCCCCCGACACCATGAAACCAAGGTAACTAAAACATAATTATTTAGAAAGATCAATTGGAATTACAAGCTAATGGTTAGGCTACTTATCCAAGGTAGAATACAGAGATGTTGTCTCCGGCGGCGACAGTCTAGTAGTGGGACGAGATGAGGGGTTTCAAATCCCTAGTTTCCCTCTTACGATTCCAGAATGTTCGGATGCTCTGGCTTTTGGTACAGAGAGATTTTGGCCAATGCCTGATTTTGTGCTATGTATATACAAAAGTGGCGCGCACGGCACACAATAGCCTGCAATCCCAGGTTTAATGTTAAAACAATTGTTTCCAAAATATAAGTATTACAAACAGTCATCGTTTTGAGTTGTGGAAGATCATGCTTAACAGAATCTTGCTGTTTTAAATTTAGTATTATTCTAATAGTTTTTTTTTAGTTTTAAAATGTTATCCAAATTAGTTTTGTGGTAGCTTCATAGATACTAATACTATAATGAAGTGAGAATGTATGAGTGGAAATAAATAATTTTTAAAATATCCAGATTGCATTTGTTAGACATCTTCCTGAAAGCATACAGACCAGATGTCATTTTTGCTTGTACTTATGTGTGTAAATAAGTAACAAAAATAAAGAAATAAGTAACAAAAAATAACTTATTTATGGATTTATGTTACTTATTTTAAAAATAAGAGATATTTACAATCATTGCATTAAAAGCCACCTCCTCCTCTCCCGCACATGACACTAGACTCACCCTGCTTTTTTCACTTTCACTATCATTTGGGAGCTCGTTTTTGGCTGTGTTGGGGAAGAAGGTCAGCAGGTGCAGTACAAAGTCTCGTTGACACATGCCTTTTCACAGTTTTCTTTGGTGTTTTCATTGCAGGTGACTATGTGAACTACTACTCCGATGTACTGCTGTCAGTAGTTCTTAGTTACATGTCAAGCTAAATCTTTTTGAACCAGGTTTTCCATATAAAAATTACAGATAAGCCAGGCTCGAGCAGAGGCGGTGGGTGCCAAGGAGGTAGCTGCAGAGGCCCTTACTGCCGCGACTTTGGCGCAGAACCGCTCTGAGGATGCTGCGCAACAGAGCTCCGACTTGATCCTGCGCTTACAGCACTTCCTGGACACATCCGGTGCCACCTCCGCAGAAATACAGGACCTCGCCCGCAAGGTAACTTAGGTCACAGAATTACTCGCTACTTTACAATCAAACTACTACATTTGTGTGTTTGAGTTGAAGGTGTCAAATGGCTTAGGCTTCAGACATGAAATTCTCAATTATAGCGAATTTCCCCTATAGGGAAGAAGCTGTTAGTGTATGTCTCATGGTATGACTTAACCCCAAAACCATGATAACTTTTTGTTGTGGGGCCCCCAGAAGCAAAAGACATCATTAGTTTGAAATTTTAGACGTGTGTGTGTGTGTGTGTGTGTGTGTGTGTGTGTGTGTGTGTGTGTGTGTGTGTGTGTGTGTTTTTGTGTGCACGTGCATGTGTGGCTGTTAACTCTTGTAAAATGGTCCAATCTCAAAATAAATTTGGCACAGTCTTGTAAAGTAGTCCTAATTATTTGGATGAATTTGAAAACCAGGCCCATCAGACCTTAGGAGGGGGGGCTAGGGGTGGATAAACTCCTAAATTTTTTTTATTTTTAAAATAGAAGTGTTTAAAAAACAATTTTTCGTACCATTAGATTCAGAATAAAAAAACAAACCATTTGATATTTGAATCATTGCTCTATATCTCTGTTGGTTACTATCAATATGTTGAAAGTAAGGGTCTGCGGTGCACCAAAAAATCGGTACCGGTACGATGCAGTACTCAGAACCGACATGGGTTCGGGATTATATCAGTTGATGAATCTTGATTTAATTAAAGTCGTGGTTCCATACAATGAATTGGAACTCCAATGCATCCATATCCTTACTTTTTAGGGCACGATTAAGAGGTGTAGCCCCCAAAGGCTCAAGTCGATTCACCAAAATGTAGACTGAACGCCTCTATAATTATTAATTTTGGTTCCAGACTCAAGAGAAGAACATAGAATTGCAGCCAGAGCAGATTACAGAGCTGGCAGAAAACATCAACACAACAGTGGCCTCTCTGACAGATATCAACAAGATCCTGGCAGACACAGCAGGGGACTTGCAGGTGGCCCAGCGACTGAAGGCCCAAGCAGACGCCGCCAAGTGAGTCATTAAGTTACACTGCACCAAGCCAATATTGCACCTTAGATCCAGCGTAAATGTAATACTGTCTTCAGAATATTATCATATTCACTCGCAGGATAACTAAGGCATTCTGCCGAGTCAGCTACCTAATTTAATAAATCAAAGAACAGTTCATTGTAATATTTAAAAAAGAAAAATTTATGAACAACTTTTAACATTTTTGAAGGAAAACTATATATTTTAACATCTGATTTACTATAGAGGTAGGTGAATAGTGTTTTTTTTATTAGATTCGAGTCAAATGGAGAATTGAGCCAACTACTCGAGTCTTGAATCAAGTCGAGTAATTTTTTGTAAAATAAAATTATTTTCAGGTAGTTTTAAATATTCTTTGAAATATAATCAAAATCCTCTACAATTTATCAACCCGGTATTCACCAGTCAACAACAGTCAAACAAAATACATTGGCACTCCAAAAATCTAAACCAATGGAGGCTAGTTTATCTCTGTTTGAGTTCCCAAAAATTCGGATCATCCAAGATTTTTGGAAAATGCAAAACTTATATGTTTTTAAATTCTAAACCAGAGAATACACGAATATTAATCCCCCATGAGTTGAACTGCAATAAAACACATCCAAGACTAATTAAAATCATTTAGGCAGGCATATTTTTTAGTATGAATTTTAATTTTCTCAATGTTTATTTTAGGGCTGATGCTGAAACTGTGGAATCAACAGCCCAAAAGTTCTTGGACACCCTGAAAGAGGCAGAAACTACTCAACAACAAATTCAGTCTGCTATTGATAAATCAGATGAAGACATCGCCCTGGCTAAAACTGATCTTACTCAGGTAATAGTCAAGGGTTAAGTATTTTAGTTGAATTCCACAATGTCAAGCTACTAGCAATCACTGAATATATTTATTCAGTCCAGGATGTATATCGGTCATTCAAGTGCTCTAAAAGTTATCTTTCAGCTGAAGGTCCTCAGCTTTACTGATTCAATTAGACCATTTTTATTTCCGATATATTTTTTTGCTTTGCAAAACATGTACATAACACCTCAGGCATAAACAAAAATGTTGGTGCATCATGTGTGTCAGCTTTATTAGTTTAAGAGGAAACTTAAAAGCTACTTACTGTTAGTACATTTATTTCATTTTTTAACCAAAAAGCTATTTTTAGTTATTAATTTATTACTTTTTCAGTGATTAACAAAAATATTTTTCAAATTCAACATAGGCTGTACAAAACACCTCTTTTCAAAGGACCTTTTCATTGAATGAATACAAATTTTAAATAAATACTAAAACAAAGGAATTGCACTGTCCTGTATTCAGTAGCAGAGGAAATAGAGCCAGTTAGGGGTCTGCAGTACAGAAAATTCAAGGTCGGTTTGGTTCGGTTAATTTATTTGTACCTCGGTTCTCGGTTCGGTTCGGTTCGGTATGTGCGGCAAAAAAATCACTGAATTATAAATCTACTAGGCCTGCTAAATATTTCTGGAGCCTAATTGAATTTAGTAGTAATCTATATTACTCAAATGTAAATAAGGTAAAGGGTCATAAAGAAATTAACATGCTGGTAAAAAGAACACATTTTATTAAGATAAATAATTTTGTACTTTCACTAACAGCTAAGACCTTATGACATAAATGAAGACAATATCCATAGCATAGTAAAATCTAAGAAAACCTATTTTTCACCCTCTTCCAGAATATTAAACAAGATTGAACTGTTAGGTATGTGGGCCTAATAATATTGTTTACAATTAAAAATACAATACAACTCATAAATCACAATAGATTAAATTTTAAAAACTTGTTATGTTTACTATGAAAAAACTAATTGTGGAAAGCAAAAGTAAGAGGGGATTTTTTTAGCCTAAACAATAAATTTACCCAAAGTGATGTTTTGCATTGCATCAACTTTTTTATTTCATTATAATTATTAGGGGTGTGCGAATAGTGATTTTTGAACTTGAGCCCAGCCGAGCCGAGCTTTTTAACAACCACCAAATTATGAAGCTTGATTTTAATTTTAAAAGACACAATAGACTAATGTTTACATACCCTAGCTCAAAACTAGAAACCTAATCTCCAAAACAAGTTAATGATCTGATAGGTTCATCAATATTTTGTGTATTTTGTTGCATAAAATTGATCAAACTGGCGCAAAAAATAATTTATGTTGAAAATTTATAATTTCTCCCCAATTCCACAATAGTTTCACTTTAAAATAAATAGTTAAACTTACATTATCATTCTAGTTACATACTACAACATTTTAAAGAGTTGAAAGGAGTTAATTGGAAAGGTTTTAAATTGGTTGTATCTTAAAAATATAACATATTTACATTTAGTCAAACACAAGATTGATTTTCTGAAAGTTCTCAAAGTAAAGATGACTACATATAGCAGTCCCAGTTGTGGCATAATATTGATGGTTAAACTATTTCAAAATATGAATGAAATAATATTTAATAACAAAAATAATTTATTGTCATCCTAAAATTATTTGCATTTCTAAGCTTTTGTGAAGAAAATAATGTGGTTTAAAATAAGGAAGAAGAAAGATCAGAGATTAGGACGGAATAGACAGAAAGAAAGAAACAGCTACCTCTCTCACTCTCCTTGTCAGTGGCCAGGGAGGGGGGGGGGGGTGGAGGTTGTTTACTCCAACTCTGTCCCGGTTTTTTGTCATTGTCTGACTCAGTGCGAGCATGCGTGAGTTAATTAAGAGATAAGGAATCCTTACTACAAAATGCTAAAATACAAACTTCTTGTCAATTATAATTTACGGCTCATATTTTTTGTCTTATTTTTATAAATCAAATGAGACCAAAATGAAACTTGTGCGATATACTGTTAAAGAGATAAGCCATGATAAAACAAAAGACTTTCTCGCTCTATTTTGCGTTCTCCAAGGTCAACTAAATATAGCTCCGATTTCCGTCTAAATGGAGATAATATTTCTTGTTACCTGTCCATGTCCTTTCCTTATCACTAGGGATTATCTTTTGTTTTTTTTTTTTTTTGTGGGAGGGAAACGTTCTTCCGGTTTACCGTGTCCTAAAATAGATTGCAATAATTATCTTTCCGATAATAACTCTCTTATCACAAGCTCGGCTCGAGTGTCGAGCTTTTTCCCAAATAAACGTCTGTTGTACCGAACCGACGTGTAACCGGTACACAAGCTGAACCGAACCGAGTATCGGTAATGAGTTCAGAACCAAACCGAACCGACTTTTTCGGTGCACCGCCGACCCCTAGAGCCAGTTATAAAATCCAAATGTTTAAGTTATGTGATTAGAAAAATAGATGAGTATTTCAAGACAATACGATACTCTCAAGTCTTTTTTACCTCATAAAAAAGTGTTTGGTGTTTGTTTTATTTTTTTTTCATTATGAATTTTGAATGGTTAGAACACTAAAGATTTTTCTAATAAATTGAAATTTCTAAAATGATATATTTAATTGGTTTTTACTGAGCTTAGTTATTATTAAAATGGTCTAGATATCTGCTTCTTAGGTAATTGTTTTATTGCTAAAATCAACTAGTTTCACCTCCTTATGAAGGCCCATGCTTTTGATCGTCAAAAGTTTTCCTCATAGAGGATCAATCATATTTTACCTTAGACCAATTTTGATTCATCTCCAAATCTTTACTTTGTGTTAAATGTCTAATCAAATTGAGAAACCTTTCAAACAGCAATACAGCTTCCAGTACCATATCAGTACCGAACTCTTACCAAGAGCCAAGGTACAACAAAATTGCTGAAATCAAAAATATCATCATCACCATTATCAGCGAATTTAATGTTGCGTGTGATTACTCTTTTCAATCAATAAGTAAACAAATTAATGACATTATTAATCAAAAACATGTCAGTTTTTTTGTAGCTTATTGTCTCTTACTTAAACTTATTGTCTCTTACTCGTTGCAGATCACAAGTGAAACGGGTGAAGCACAACAAAAAGCCAACGAGACGGTGACTGAAGTGAACCAGTTGCAGGAGAGGGTCAAAAGTCTCCAGACCGGTTTCCTCAAAAACCAGAAGGATGCCCAGGAGGTGAAAGCTGAGGCGGAGTCCATGACGGAGGAAGTGCGCCGGGCTGGGAAACGAGCCCAGGAGATGAAGGTCATTATATCAGATAAACTTTCCTGAGCAATCTTTGCTCGCTTACTTGCATTTTAGCTCACTCAATCATATCAAAAACAGCTCCAAAGTCTGGAAACAACTAATTTCGGACACAAAAATGTGATATAAGCAGATTATTTGGCCTAGCAAAATTTACACACAAAAATATTTATTTGAAGTCTCCAAAATTTAGCATTGGGCTATATTGGTTGCCAAAATAGCAACAAAATAAACAAGCAAAACATAAACAAAGTTTAATTACAAGAACTGTTCACAAACTCATCCGCCTGCAAAGAGAACAAGCGGATTGAAGATTGCATGAAATATCATCAAGCAAGGCTTGGTCTACCCGATACTTGTTATAGTTTAGGCAAATGCTTCATGTTTAAAAAATGAGTTAATCCCATTTAACACCTTCACTGCGGTAGAATTAAACCCTGATACTAATAATGGTGTAAATAACTGCTTCACTGGTATCCAACAGTTACCACCCTGATCTCAGTTAAACCCTGATCTTTATCTCAGTGCGTCACGAGTAACGGGTTCTTTGTGCCTAGTTATAACCTGTGTGTATCACAAGTAACCAATCACTCGTGGCAAATCCAACATTTTCCACGCAACATATCAGCTGAGGGGGAAGCTAGAGCACTCTTGTTGCCATCACAGAAACTAAGACGACCTTATTTATCATTCTGCAGCTCAGGAATCGTTTTTGACGTCATCCCACGAAGGAATCAAGAAAAAACAAATAACCGTATTTAATTGTACAGGCTATAAATATTGACGAATTCAACAGTAAATGAGGAATGCTAATAACGTATGACAAAAGTATCAATAAAATGTGTATATTTTGTTTCATAGAATAATTTCAACAACAAAAAACTTTATTTAATGTTAAATAAATAACCACAGTGTGGCACGAGTAACCGGCTACTCAAGTAGAACAATAGAATTGAATTATCTGGAAAATTTTTAATTCGGGGATATAAAATTCTTAGCGATCGCATTACAAATAACTGAGGTATGTAAAACGAACCCAGGGAATGATCGTAGATTTCAGCCGCCGCATTCAAAGCAACGGCCGGCATGAGTAACCGGTTACTCATGACCTGGGGTTAATCTCAGCCAGAGTACACCTTCTCAGGACACTGGTGCTGCTCTGGACCTTTTTTCTAGCCATATCATTTATTAATACTGTTTAGAAATGATTTTGTACAAATGTTCAACTTGTTCCAATTTGGGAATTACCTAAGTCAACTTCACAATATTATTTTCTTTTACATAGTTGCACGTACGTTGCACGCATGGTAATAACCGGCAGCTTTTTAAACCTCTATTCTGGATACTGATCACTAAACAAACTTGAGATCGGCTTAAACGAGTGATGGTGAGAGTTCACTATCTTCGATCAAGGGCGAATCCAATCCAGTCCAATACGAGCGTGTAGTGGTTGTGCTCGGCATTACTCGTTTCCAAGTCGTTCTTACAAGGCCTCATGCGGCAAATAGTTCGTCAAATGTTTGGACAAGTCAGATGCGCCCTTGTTTGACGATAGGAAATTCCCATTGTGAGTCATAAGTGGCGCTAACACACGTATCGCTGGAGATCATAACCTAAACGATTACTATGGCGCAAGTACGCTATAGGCGTTGCAGGGCAAAACCTAGCTAGCGCAAAAGTGTACTCGGCCTAAGCATTATACACAGTGGTCAAAACGTCCCCATAGCAGAACTACGGGCGACAGTGCGACATTGTTGCAGAAAGAAGACAAAGCCTGCAGAAAGTTCAGCCTGACCGACTGGTTGTTTTTTTAATAGTGGCTGCAGAAAATCCTTAAGTAATAAGTCAATAAAATTATTTTTTGCAGAAAAAGTTTCTGTATTAAATCGACAACATTATTTTCTGCAGAAAAATTCTCCTTCTGCAAACTATAACGCTATAAAACGTCATGCATTTTAAAACAAAAACAGCCAAGTCGATAGTCGGTGCATCGATCGTGAGAAACTAAGTATTCCATAGAATAACCGAATTACCAACGCAACACAATGTTATAATAGTAGGTGTATCCGAACCCCATTCGATTGTTTGAAAACTAATATCGATATGCGATCATATTAACCATTGACAGAATGCGAACTCGAATGCGCCAATGCGCGAAGTGCTACTGCGCATCGTCTGCCGGCTTCTGTCAGCTGTCAGCTCACGATCTATCTAACCCAAAGAACGATCTAACCTCAACGTTGTTTTGTTTGTAATGGCTCTGTCCTTACGTTCGGGCTTATCAGTTTACGGTTATAAATATTTGACTTGGAAAACATTTTTATGATCGCCTGTTGTGTAAAGTGATGGCTTCATGCGGTGAGCGATTAATTTGCTCGGTTTGTTCGGAGAAAGTAATCTGAAAAAATCTCAAAAATAAAAAAAAGAGAGAAATCATCCGTCATTGCCGGTCAAATACAAATCGGCCTCAAGCGAAAACATAAGTGGCCGATGTTACTATCCGATCGCTAGTATCCCAAAGTGATGTTGTTTACATCACTTTAAGAGGTATAAGTTACTAAATTAAATATATTGGTAAATATTTAATTTTGATTGATGTAAACATTGAATATTTGACCTTTGAAATATTAATATACAAACAAACATAAGTCAGCCTATGAATAATTTGACATTAGTAACCAAGACCAATTCAGCTAATAGGATTAGCCTTCTTGTGATAATATAAAAACAAAGTGGCCTATGATTAATTTGCCAATAGTAGAAAAAACTGAACTCATTGAAATTAGTCAATAACTATGTTGAGCATACTTGGATTTCTCTATTCTAATTTCTTAACTCAAAACATTATGTGTACGTAGAAAGATTAAAATAACATTAAATGGAATTGTTTGTTGGGTTTTTAATCAAATTCAGTTCTTTTAAAATTTTTGCAATTTATTGTCTGGCAAATAAAAAAATAAGATTTATGATTTTTAGGCCTTCACACTAAGTTTGCTTTTTAGGTTTAAATTGTTATTATTTAACATGCTTTAAATTGTTGCTTCTCGAATTATTCTTACTCTAACATGTTTGAAATGTTAAGTTAGGTACTATTGTATTATTAAATTAAATTTAAATATATTACCATTTCTTATTCATTTCCGAATATTTATTATTATTTCGCTCGCGGCCCATATTACACGCAGCTTGAAAAATTTTCAGGCTGCAGAACAATTTTGGCTTTTTCGAACCCCGTTGCAGAAAGGTTGAAAACGTTCTGCTTTGGGGCAAAACGTTAAAAAGGCTCCAAATTGAATATCAATTTGTACAAATTTTCCGGGGGAGGACCCCGGACTCCCCATAGCTCCGGTACTTTTTCCATTAGAAATTAAGCCCTGCTCGTGACACATTGAAGGTGTTAATTCAATGAGCTAGAGTTCAAAGATTCGCTTGATAGATTCATGGTAGTACAAAGAGATATCTTTCTTTGATATGTACTTCTTTAATAGCTAAAACAATTTTTAGTTATTTTTTGGTGGTAATAATTTCTTAAGGGAGGAATAATGAATTGTAGTAAAAAAACACTCAGCAATCATTGAGTGTTGCATCGAATGTTGAATGTTGCATCGAATATCTTGTTGCATGTGTGCGCACAAGACATCCATGTCTTTGTATCGCTATAATTTTGCTGAATAAAAATATAGAATTGAATCAAATTGAGTTTTGAATTAATTTCTAATGTTGCAGAAGGATTGAAAGCAGTCATTAAACTTGCTCAATTTCTTTGTATTGCTACACTTTTGTTGGATAAAAAGTTTTGAATTGAATTGAGTTTGGAATTATTTTCCGTTGTCGCAGGAGGAGTACACGCAGGCAGTGAGGTCGCTGCAGGACCGCTCGCAGGACTCGGGCCTGGCTCGCGCTCGGGCCCAGAAGTTGCTGGAAAAGGCCAGTCAGCTCTCCCTCAACACTACGGACAAGTTTAAGCAGCTTAAAGGTATTTTTTTGTTACCGTTTATATAGCTTAGCAAAATGTTCTGAAAGACCATCCGAAAGGAAATACAGTAGAAACCCTCATAACCGGCTACTGCAGGACTAAGCCCAGGCTGTATAATCCATCCTATCATAAAAAAGATTATTTACACCTAATTAATAATTTGTAGCTAATGATTTTAGTCCTGTGTAAAGCTTTAAGTGTATTTTTGGGTTATTTAAAAATATGCGGGTTAGTAAAACCAACACAACTTGTCACTTGAACACTGATTGATGTAGTTTCACCCGTGGTATTGATTTGATTTTAAACAAAAAAAATTTTTTTTAATGATTTTTAAAATGATTTCCCTATTCAGGGGTATTTCCTGCTGCCACAGCTTTCATCGGTGTTTGTTTGCCTAATGTTTAAAGGGACTTGAAGAAAAACCAATTAAAACCCGCACTGGTTACATATATCAAACAGCAGTTTAGAGGTTACTAGCTCAACTGAGTAAATTATGATTTATTGGCTCAAGCTCACTATTGCTGAATCAGAGCGAATCCGAATTAATCAAACGTTCGGCGATGAATTTGCCACATGAGGCCTTATGAAAGTGAGTCATGCCGAACCCACCAGTAAACGCTGGATTCGTCCAGATTGTTGGTACGTACTAAACTGGAGTCAAAGCAAGGAGGTCTATTGTTCTGGGGACAAAAAGTGTTGCTGTAGAGAACAACACTACTAACATGTATTATTGTTGCTGTTTGATTCAACATGGGGTTGTCGATATGAACATCCCCCCCACCCGTGCCCTCTCTCTTTCACTTGCTCTTGCTTTGTCTTTCTTACATTTTTCATAATGATATTTTCTACTGCTTCTCTAAACTATTTATTTTGGAAAGGTGATAAAACTGGTTTTGAATAATGAAATAGTAATTCTTTTTTACAAAATTATTATTCTAATACTTAAGTGCAATAAAATTTAATTTCAAATTTAAAAAAATAAATAAAATGCTACTGGCATATGGCATGTAGATTTTCAAAGTCACTCCTCCCCACCCCTCCTCTCACACCGCAATAGTCCCCTCCTTCTCTTAATATGCTTTAGTCAATTTCTGAGTTGTCATAACCTCGTTGCTATTCTTAAGGAAAAATACGCTTGTATTGCAATGCACTGTATTTATTATTATTATTCTTTTACATGGCCATATTGAATATTTTATAATAGTCGATGCTTTTGAATACGCATTTAACTGGTTTTAATGTTTAAACAATTACTATCAAAAAAATGTTTCAACCTTTTGCCAGCACGGTTAAACCGCAACCCGATTAATCTTGCCCTGGGTAATCAGGAGTTGAATGTAGTAATTTTATTTAGTTTTTCTGTACTGTTAAGCTTTTTTCTTTGTCGGTTTTTTTTAATGAGATTCAAACATTTTTCAGACGCAGAAGGACTGTATCAAGATCAAGAAAAAGAGTTGTTAGCTCTGACCGATACTTTAAAAGATTTAAACACCAGGATGGGCGAATATCTGATGGACATCAACAAGAAGAGTACCTATTACCGGCAGTGTCTCAACTGAACATAACTTGGACCTCATAAAAACCCGTGGTTCTCAATGAACTCAAACAATATGTAGTCATTACTTTTATTCCTTTAGGTCATTGAATCGAACTAGGTGCTATTTAGTTTTTTATTAAACACTCGTGTAAAGATTGTGATAAGCCA
Organism: Flexamia atlantica; assembly: GCA_035578135.1. Taxonomy (NCBI): domain Eukaryota; kingdom Metazoa; phylum Arthropoda; class Insecta; order Hemiptera; family Cicadellidae; genus Flexamia; species Flexamia atlantica. Next base: position 10,110,290 of record JAQJVK010000007.1, on the reverse strand, counting down.
GAAATATGCATTTATATTTTTTATCTACTGAAGACGGACAGAGTTATGGTTCTAGTGTTGAAGAGTATTAGCAAGGCGACCGCGGCAACCACGGCGGAAGAGAAGATGGATGTGACTGGGTCGTTGTTGCGCTCCTTTACAAAGTCCGCCGGAATCAATGCATCACTGCCATCCAACTGGACAAAGTAACAATGTGTTAGCATTCAACAAAAGAAAAAAACTATTAAACTGAGTACTTTTTCACTTATTATAGTCTCTTCTTTAAAAAAAATTGGAATTGAATTCAATTAGAACTATACAGGTAATTGAAAGCTAGATTGTAAAAGATCAAATTAGGCTCCAATTTGTTTTTGGGCGATTTCATTTATATTTCCTGATTGACACAAATATAACTTAGGCCTCAAGTAATCAGTGCCTTGAAATTATTTTATTTACATATTTGATCATACCTAAAACAAATGATTTCTGTAACTATTATGTTTCTTCTTTGTTCAATATAAATTTTTTTCCAATTTTTTGATAAGTACCATTAATTAAAAAAAACAAGTTGAATATGAAAAATATTATTCAAAAATTAATACTGAGATATTAAGAAACTTTTTTAACCTCTTAGAAAAACTCCCCTAAAGCTTACCTTCCACTCTTAAAGCTAGCTTCTGTTTTAAATTTTATTTAGATATATAATATTTTTAAAACTTCAGCCTAATTATTTGCTATTAGTGGTATCAGTCAGAGTGCATCACAAACCAGCAGAAAATACTGCTTCGCCTTAGTTTTAATAATAAACACTCAATTTCATCAAAATGCAATACTGAGTGGTAGCGGAGAAGTTAATCGGCTAACCATTGTAAATTATAATAGCACACTAATGCGATTTTCTGCTAAAGGGAGGATGGATGTGAAAATTGTTGCTATCAAGAGATGTGAAAAACTTATAGGACTGAAATTAAAAACAGTTATTTTATTTCAAAAGTAAATTTCTTTGAAGGTTTTTAATCTTAAGTCGACAAATAACAATAGAAAAGTCATTAAAAACCACAAGTACTATATTGGCAGTAGACATTTTCATCTGGTAGTTGAGTAACAGTATTGCTTTCATTAAAATTCAAAGTAGAATCTTGATAGAAAGACCCCCCAATAACACAAAAAAAAACCACTTTATAAATCCTCTTGAAATTGCCCTTAATCTCAATTACATGATAATACGACCCCCAACTGGAATAGTTCCTCAATACCAAAACAATTTTCCTAATTTCCTTGAGAGTCTTCTTATTTTGAGATTCGTAATATTTAAATTAGAGGTGAGCGGATAGGAAATTTTTATTGTAATATTCTAGGTTTTTTTATTTTATTGTATACAAATTTGAAGGGATGGTGATCCCAGATCTTGGCTTCAGATAATTACGGCCTGAAATAATTGTATAAAATATGAACACCCAAGGATATTTAGTTTGACTATGGAAGGTGACATTAACAGTCATTGACAAACTCTGAGTGGTCTTGATTGCAATTATCTTTTTTAACATTCGATGGTTAATTAACCCGTCAGTAACGGGTATTGATCAAGACAAATCTAATAAAGGACAAACTGTTACTTTTTAAATGGTTAACATTCCACAAAACAAGAATTTATCTTAAGAAAAAATAAAATATATATATTATATGTTCGCTTCCTCATATTACTTAGTACACCAAGTACGCAGTGTGTAAGTTACGATTTGATGTACCCGATCATAATCACCGATCTCGATTTGCGATTATAGCATACCACTATTATCGCATCGTGTTGAGGCTTTGTTCTAATCACAATCATCGCGCTCATCAAAGTGTTGTCGCAGCATCGTTCTTGTTCCGCGTTGTCCATTGTCATTACATTATACTTTCATCAGCAGTGATATGTTTTTTCGGAATCAAACGTCAAAATTTTATCATTCTTCACCACAAAATATGCAGTCCATCCGACATGCACGGATATCTGACTAACCTTACCAGATAATCATAAAACCCTCGGATCGGATTCCGTTATCCGATCTGATCCGAATCTGAATTGACTTTTCAGATATCCGCAAACGTATAGTTTAAATTCTCATGTATTATCTCAGTCATGAAATTCACAGCACAGACACAAATATTAGCGTTTTTGATACACTCTTGTAGGTTCGTTCAATCGTTATCTTGCTATAATATTTATTTTTGGGCATATTTCAATCTTTAGTAAATGCAGTTACCATCCTAATACCTGAAATCCTGGAGTGAAAGATATTCGTCCTTGGACAGACAATTTTGCTGAAATTGTTACACCATTAGAGATATACAAGCAAAATTAAATCTTTTTGTAGGAGAGTTCTTAATGTTCAAAGAGAATACCTGAGATATTTACTCATGTTTAAACTCTCTCTTAAGATGTTTTACGGTAACTGCCTGGCTGTTATTTGACTAGAGAAGTTTATAAATGTCAAAACAATGTATGATTTTAACAACAAACACTAAAAAAGCTAGATTGTGTTCCTTCTTTTGTTTATCATTTTTGTGCCATTTTATGTTTATCTTATTCTTTTTATTGTGAATTAAATTTATAAGTGTGCAAAAACTATTAGCTATTAGTTTTTTAGGATGTATATCTATATGTTTTATTTTGTACACTACATAATATATGCTGCCATTTTGCCAAATAATGTATTTTTAACATTGCTTTTGTTTAGTCTAGATTTCCTCAGATTAATTTACTTTCATTGTTGTAAATAGTTTTTAAATATTAATTTGTGTTTTACATCATATTCCCTAGTGGTTAACGAGACATAGCGGTTAGGAAGAAACAAGTTTCTAAATTATAAAATTTTCATATCATGGACATTAGAAACTAAAATATTTATATAATATTAAGTTAACTTCTTGTAAATTTATTTTTAATAGACTGTAGCGTGCGCCTAATTTATTAGGACAATAAAGAAAATATTTATAAATTTTTTGCGTTATTTCCATTGATGAAAAGTTTTACTTTGGACTTTATCCATGTTTAGTTGTTTGGTATTGTGGCAATACTTGTTGCTCACTGAAGTATAAATCATAAGGTAATCTGAACAAGATAAAAAAGTATTTCTGACCTGTCCTGTGGCATTAAAAGTTTAATTTTCAGTTTATTTATCACACGTTTGACCCTCTTAGATTAAATCTTGATTATCTTTATGTCTTATTGCTTTTATATATGACAAGATTAGCTTATTTTTTCTGAATTTTATGCAAAATGTTTTACTGACATATCAAACCTCAATTATCCATATGCAGTACAACCTTGGTTTTACAACACTTGATAACATGACAACCTATATAATGTATCTACTTTTTAAATCCCCTTGAAATCGCCATAACACTCAATGTTAAATTAACCTCCATCACTCAACAGTTTTCACCCAAACTGCTTCGGTAATATGGCTTTCTTGGTTCACATCATAGTTCTGAACCTCTAAAACACGACCTTTTTAGGAATAAACCTGGATGAGGCGACTTCAAATTTCATATTGTACAATTCTCACGCTTTTATGGGCAACAGTTCTCTCGGTGAGTGAGTTACCAGAACAGATGTTTTGGGGTAAAAAACAAACATTCGTTCGGATACTTAATCCCAGCTTGGGAACCCCGTTCCCTCCTTCCCACCCTTGTCAGATATCTGACAAATTACAGGCCAGTCGTGCATTTTTTTTCATAAGACATCTGTTAGCCAAAACGACCTTGATATTACGACCCCTTGATAAAAAGTCTGTTTTCCGAATCATCTTGATAGTCGTGTTATGAAAGTTCTATTGTAGTTTGATCATCTGAACAAGCGAAGTATATTGGAATACCGCAATTATACTTTAGTTAAGAATATCTCTTATGTGGGTGCCTGGGCATGAGGGGATTGAAGGGAATGAAAAATCAGACATGTTAGCGAGAGAAGGAGGGCCCCTCTCACTGGCCCAGAACCAGGCTGCAGACTGGGCGATGCCTTCTTCAAATTAGAACTTTATAAGGAGGATAAGGTTAAAATATCACAAAGGTGGGAGATTCTTCCAAGCTGTTGGGAGGCCAAGGAACTACTCTAAACTCACTGAGAAAAACTTCGGTATCCTGACAGGGTTCCTCACTGGTCATTGTAGGCTTGGAGACATCTTAGGAAAATGAGAATAATTGGGGATAGTGACTGCGAATTCTGCCGGGATAAAGAGGAAACCCCCACTACGTTTATTGGTAGAGTGTGATGCAGTTGGACGCCGAAGAGCCAAGTGTTTCAAAAAGTTCAAGACACATTGGGGATGTGCCCCATCTAGAAACTAATCAGCTGACTCGCTTCATCAAGGAGCTTAGGCTTGATTGGGTTCTCTAAAGGAGCTGGAAGTGGGGGTACAATAGATCTTTTAGGCTGCAGTACAACATTTCCCCGGCACATTCAGAATCACTATCAGTAATTAAGGGTGGGGGAAGTAGTGGTTTTCCACTTGAGTCGACTCGAGTATTTCACGACCATATAAATTTACTGATCCCGGGCAAATTACTGAAATGACTTAGCAAATCAATGCAATGACCATTAAATTTGATAAAGCGTATTTACTGATCACAGGTAAACAACAGAAATAACCATTCAATAAAAGCAAACTACTCAATTAGAGTATTAGAAAATACCCGGCATATACTTGAAAAATCAAGTTCTTGACCCCCTAATTGTAATATTGTGGCTTCTGAAATTCAAAATTTTGTTAACACTTTTTCTTGTTAATTTGATTCTAAATTTAAGCCATTACTAAGGTTGTGCAAACAGTATTTGTCTTTTCCATTCTATGCATGATCTGATTGCCAAAAATCATCGAAAACATATGAATTCGATTTGATCTAGTGTTGCAGGCTAAACCATATAAAAGTGTATAGATAAGGCTGGCAGGCCGTGCTTCACTGGGTTCTCCGGCCAAAATAACAAAATCAGACTCAGTCACTTAAAAGATTTTGGTGCACTAGTCTGTAGTGTAGTTATTCTAGTGTCTGGTTTTAGTATGCCTAACCTAAAATTAAATAACATTAATTTATCGCATAAATTTATTAATTAATTTATTTAAGAATTTAGTTTTGGGTTGCGTTAAAAAAAACACCCTTGATATTTGTGTATTGAAATCAAATACTTTTATTTCTGAAACTAAGTCGGTTACAAACAATTAACATGGGAGCATTAATAAAGTAGAAAGTAGAAATACTAACCTAGTGTAACCCTTTTTCCTAAGACTGAATTGTGGCAAACTGTGGGAGTATCTTTGCAAAAGACATAAAAAATGTTAATAGTGATCGTGGGCATCTACAGGTCGCGGCTAAACTGTTGAAATACTTCATGGTTAACGCAAGCGATCCTGCAAATGTACCGGTCACAGCTTGACTGCAGATATAACTTTACGATTGACAAAAAGATTGTTAAAAGCGACCACACAAATTTGCCGATCATGATCAATTGGCAGACGTAACCGCATAAAATCGAAATTTCTATGCATTGCACACCCCTAGTAATTTCTGGATGATTCACTGTCCAGGGGTGCCCAGAAGGGGGGGGCATGGCGCAATTTGTGCCATCAAAATTTTTGGGGGGGGAATAATTTTTCGGGCGGGATTTTGGTTTTTTGTGAGGAATTTTGAACCAACGAATAAAGGAAAATTACAAAAAAAAATTATTATACGCAACAGTTAAAAGTAGGTACTGTTTATTTATCTAACCATTTCACCAGGATTACAATCGTCATTTATTCAAGTTTGCTATGCAAACCATCCCCGGAATTTCCAAGTCAATCCATGTGTTAAATTATTTTGAAGGGCAGCTGGCAATGGGTCGACTGGACTGGCAACCCTGTCTGACATCGGGCCCAGAAGACATAGTGTCAGACAGGGTATGTGGCCCCGGTCTGACCATAGATAAAAACATGTTATCTATGTGCTGTCACAGCCGTTAGCAATATTACCAAAAACCAGGTATTTACCCGGGTTTCAAGTATTTTGGAGGCCGTGCGGAGATTTGGCGGTGGTTAAGAAAAAACTGGGTATAACCATTTACTCATCAACCTATATATTAAATACCCCTGTTGCAGCAGACCTGCATACTCAGCGAATTTCAAGTGCAAAACAACATATTTCGATCCAACATAGCGAGATTTGACATGTTTTTGTAAGCTCCATAAGAATAACATGGGGAATGAGTATGGAGGTTTGCTGCTACAGGTATATTAAAACTGGGTGGTTTTAATTCAATATTTTGTAGATCTGAACTAGAAGAAGCCATTTACCAAGTTTTATCATGATATGTTGAGAAATAAGCGAGATATAGAATTTTACTTATTTCCCATAAGGTTAACATTGGGACAACGTACTGTATTTACCACTTTCAATATCTCGGCAACCAATGGACATAGAGCCATGATTCAAAATACTAAATTGTTTTTTTTTTGGCTGAATTCAATGGTGCCAATAAAAATTTGAAAAATTTTATTTTTCTATGTAAAAATCTCAAAAAACCCACTTTTGGGGGGGGGTTTACCCCCCTTTACCCCCCCTTCCGGTGGTCCGATCGGGCTGGTTTACGAACTCGTCCGAATAATTACTACTTTACACGTCTATGCCAAATTTCATTCCGATTGGACCATTTTTGCGCAAGTTATCGTGCTTAAAGACACACACACACATATATATATATATATATATATATATATATATATATATATATATAGATATATAGATATATATATATATATTTATGAAAGTGAGCGAATGGTGTTTTTGGCATCTGAGGACCTCAAAAAGAAAAGTTATGATGGTTTTAGGCTTAGGTCTTACCATGAGACCTACAGTAACAGCTTCTTCCCTATAGGGGAAATTCGCTAAAAATGGCAGAAATCGGGGATTTTTGACGAGGTACAAAGATTTTTTGGAACTCTAGATATTTTATTTTTTGAACGAAAGTTATTATATATTTGGTATTGTATTGGTTTTTTCGTTGCATTGTTGCCAGAAACTGGGTAACAGCCCGGTTTGTGGGTATTTTGATGGCCGTACGGGGACTTAATTGGCATGATTAAGAAAAAAATCTAGTGAAATCAGGAATTTTAAACTAGTGCTATGGGGATTTACCAGGCATCCTAATTACATAAAAGCCGGGTAAAGCCGGGGATTTTTGAATTGTGATTTGTTTGCAAACATCCAGTGTACATGTAAGGTGAGGGAAATAAGTTTTTTATGCTTTTTTAAGAACAATACTTGAAGTAAATAGACATATTTTAATATATAGCACGCCCTTACCCAGCAAGTTTAGGAAACTATCCGGTTTTGGGTGTTTTTAAAGTCATTAGGTGGTTTTTCGGCTAACTACGTGGATTTTGGTACTTGGGGGGTTTTTTGCAGGGATTTTTGGAGGGCTAAATTTTAATATGGTGTGTGGTGAAGAATAGCGTCCGCACCTCGGCCGGAAAGGTTTTGCAGCTCTCGATCGTTTCATATTCTCGACTTCGTCTCGAATTTGGGGGCATTAGACCCCGTCTCGATGAGTCTCGAATCGAAATTTGGGTTCGTCTCGAACCCTATTTGGTGGGGGGCATTAGGCTTGGTTTGGGGGGGGGGCATGCGCCATTGCTCTTGGGGGGGCTGGGCACCCCTGTCACTGTCCTCTCTATCCTTCAAGGGTATTCAAAATCACATACTTTTACACCTAAGGTACTACTACTCACTTGTTTTGTGTATCGGTTTAAGAAATACAGCTCGTCTCGGAGCAGTGTAGAGCAGTGAAGGGCTTTGTCAGAGAGAGCAGTCAACTGAGAGACCCTAGCATGCTTGTCCTCCAGCAGAACTGGCCCCACACTCATCTGAGTGTGGAGTCGGATGTACGAGATGTTCGTGTAGAGGCACTCCAGACACCTCACTGTCTGCTCGAGCACCTCACGTGCCTCTGCAGCACTGTCAAACACTTTCAAATTATCATAAATGTAATGAACATCATTTGAAACCATATGTTAGGATGTACATTTGAATATAATCTGGACTTTTTGAAATGTATCTGTGTTGGGTTAGGAAGATTAGGGATTAATGAATTCAGAAGTTTTAAGAAATTTGTAGAAAATTTTAATCTTATATATTAGGCGAGTTTCATTTTTGAGCTTCAAAAAATTAAGTAGGCAGGGGTAGCAAATGTGTAGTCCACAGAAAAAACGCCCACGTAATTTTGAAGTTACAGGAGGTGGGGCCTGAACCCGCTAGAGAAACTAGAGAAAGCCCGCGACTGGATATGTACCCCCAATACGTTATTAAATTAACAGCATGTAATTACTTTAAAATTAAATTATTTTCCTTAAGTCTGACCCCGGGATTGTACCCCCATGGTCAAATTCTTAAGTCCGACCCCAGAATTGCACCCCCCGGATTTGTACCCCCATTGGCCAAATCCTGAAGTCCTACCCCTGGAATTCTACCCCCGGATTTATACCCCCCCATGCTCAAATTCATTTTTATTGACTATGGAAACATAACGGGTCAGTACTCATTTTTATTATTGATTGTTTTTATTAGTTCTCGTAAATCAACAACTGTTCATTAAATTATTACCTAATATTATTCTACGAATAATATGTCGTAGTATTATTATTGTTGTAGTCTTATTCATCATTAAGTAGGCTGGTAAATCTGTCAAGGATACCTTATGAAAGTACTGGATCAAACATTGTTTGACATATTATCTAGATTTATAAATACCCCCATCGCAGCAGACCTGCTTACTCAGCAAATTTCCATAGGTTTTATTTTGTATATGTGGACATTCAACATATGAAACATTGATTTCAATGTTATTATAAGTTCACTCCTGCTGGGAGAAAAAGTTTTATTTTACTCGCCCATTACAATGAGTAAAGCGTGCCTCAACATAGCAGGTGGTGGAAATGCAGGGAGTTTTTTTTTAATGCAATCCATTTTTAAGATTGAATAATGCACATAGAAATATGAAAATAAGTATTATTTTGTTAATCTTTACATTTTATTCAACCTAGGCCTATTATTTAAGTTTGATCACATTTAGTTAACATTATGTGTTCAAACAATCCGCCATTGGCATTTGTATAAAGTTGTGCTCTTTCCATCAAATTCCCGAACATGTGTTGCAAGATACCTCTTTGGGGATCTTGGGGGGTAATAATCCTTCACTGATAAAGCAAAGTTTTGGGTTGCGTTAAAAAAAACACTTGATATTTGTGTTTTGAAATCAAATACTTTTATTTCTGAAACTAAGTCGGTTACAAACTATTAACATGGGAGCATTAATAAAGTAGAAAGTAGAAACACTTTTACGAGGTTAAATAATTAAAACAAACTAATTGTTAGGTTGCAGCTCTAAGGATTATAAAGAAAAATATCCTCACATAGATGCGAGAGCACCAGTGCGTGAGAATGAGTCTCATTTTAAAGAATTTAAGTTTTCTTAACTGAGTGAGTAAAGTAAAAATAACTCATGAGACAATGATATTTACTCTCGAATTACACACTACATTTTCCCTTCTCCTGCAATACTAAATAAAACCCCAATCAATTAACATGAATTTTTTCTATAAATTTCAACAAACAAGTTATTTTTTTCTGCTACTGGCACCTGTGATTCAAATAGCTGCTAACATTCATGCACTAGCAATCAGCTGATTGTTGCACCGTTCTTACAGGTTTAATAATCAGACAGTTGTTGCCAGTGTTATTATAAAGTGATTATTTCTGCCCCTTTTATCAGCTGTTAGCACCTGTAATCCGGTGAGCTTCAACTTATTTGCATGTCTGTTTTGGAATTTGAAGGCACTCGATTTTTGAAAATATCGATTTCAATATAATTCTTACAGGTTTACTTTATCTCTCGCCGGAAGACAAAGTAATCACTTTACTCCCGTAGGGAGACAAAATATTATTTTACTCACTCATTACAAGGAGTGAAAAGCGTTTAAACATAGTAGATGGGGGAAAAATTATTATCAAAGTTACCTGTAGGGAAGATTCTTCCAACTTTTTTCCACCGATTGAGATTGGATTGCCGAGCGTTTATGTGAAAATAATGTTGTATTCTGTAAACATCGATTGACCGATTTTGATATTTTAGAAATTATTTTATATGATTTATGCATATCCTTATGGTTTTCACATTCTAACCTTTTTATGAGTTTTGTGAAACTGTCGGTGCCTCTGAAAACAATAATGATAAGACTTTTTAATATTTGAAATTAGTTATTAATTCATACAATATAAATATTACATTGAGCAAAAAAACTTGATTCAGTTTCAGTGCAATATAGTATCAGCCAATAATCCCTGTGTTGGGCTGAATGCTCTCATAGAATGCCCATCACTATCCCCTTGCTTGTCGAAAGAGTCGAATAAAAGAGAGGAAGCACACTGGTCCGGTCCGGTGTCTGGGACTCCTCTACAAACCTCTACTCTCCGCCTCATCTCAATAGTACTTCTACGGCTTTCCTAACACATTATCATGGCCTACCTGCTGGGTTGGTTCTGTGTTCTTCAGCCTCCACTGCACTGGAGGTCCAGGACGGGCAAAGGGTGACTTAAAAACTGAGTTTTACACCTCCCAGGCTGCCGTATAGTACACTTGGGCCAGCTTAGCCAGCAATCACCTGGCTGGCCTAAAAGCCAGCTAATCCCTTTGACCATAGTAGTGCTGGTTCGAGATCGGACAGGGCCATGCTGCGGTCTTGGGAGGGGGGGAGGTCTCTGCCGAGGCTACTGATCGTCTGGGACTGCTGTTGTTCTGAAGGCAGTTGAGCTCAGGTATAGTTGCTCTGGTGGTAGATCAGTTTGACATTCAAAGCAGGATAATTGTTTTTGGGGGGATGATGCCCAGTCATAGGGGCTAATCCAGTCATGATGACATGTAACAATAAACTTCAGATTCATAAGGTACAAGAATCATGTAACAAAAAAGTTATGTGACGAAACCACAATTAAAAAAAACTAGTAGCCAAGCCTGGTCTGGCTTCATTCGTTAACCTCGGCTAGAAGCAGATTTTGGGGCCCCCTCACCAGAAAATATAAAAAGGTCTAGGGAGCTCCTCTCATGCCACTACTTTGAATTTGCTGTTTTTTTTGCTGTTATTCAATGTGATTTCAAATTGTTTATAAAAAATTGTACTTCTAGAAATAAGAAAATTTTGGCTTATTGATTGATATATATTTTCTTAGGAATACCAGGATTAAAATCTATAATTGATTATATATTACTACTCAGCGTAGTCAGAAGCAATACAAAAGTTTGATGAGAATTTTGTCAATGTTGTCAAATCATGATCATGAAGATGATAAAATCAGTACCTGCTATTGTTGTTGATGTTATTGTTATTATTGTTGAAGATAGGTAATGAAAACTCCTGTTGTATTTCATCAGAAGTTTTTTCAAATTTGTTCATGGTCTTAGAATCTGTTAAGACATGTACCTCTTTTTCCTCTTGTATTTCAGTTTCTCTAATTTGTTTATTTTTTAAGATTTTTAAAATCTGGAAATGAAATACAAACCTAGTTATTATTTTGTCAATTTTATTGTAATGACATTGACAAAGACACACCAAAAATTATTAAATATTAGTTTTATTTTGCTCTTCAAACTTTATTATATTTTTATTTTATAAAATGTATACAAATTACAAATAAATGCATAAAATAAATATTTAAAAAATTAAATATTTTTTTATTTTTTTTAAGATTTTTGGTCTATTTTAAAAAAACGTGCTAAGATTATATGTTTGACTGAGAATCCACCCTTTTTTTTGTCGTCTATATCAGTTTTATATCCTGGGTCATGCCTCATTCTCATGAGTCCTAAATTTGCTGGCAGTAGGTGAGTTTACGGTGCTAAGAAATTTTTGAGTTCAACCCCTGAAGTGGCAATGATGTTTTTCTTTTCAAGTAGTACTAGAAACCAAATTTTGTTGGTTCAATAATGTGTTGATAAGGGAATTTTAGTATTTTTATTGTTAAATTGCAAAATAAGAATGTGTTGGCAGATTGTAGCTAATTCATACCATTTGCCCATCTTGAGAGAAAATTTATAGAGTAAATGTTTCACCTTCTCATTTCAACCTGGGGTGGAATCACCAGCTTTTTTTTACTTGCCACTCGACTCGCTGTTAACACAAGGTGAGTTGACGGTCAAGTATTAACCTGTATTCGTCCTTGCCCTCCCACTCGACCAATGTAAACCGAAGGGTGTAATTGAACGCCTAAAAAGTACTGTACAGATATAACATGTGATAAAAAGAAAAATCAGACCATTTGTTAATTTGTAAAAATTGCACACTGCATAATATAATTTAATTAAAATAGGTTATTCTTTCAGCAATCAAAGCTTCAAAGAAAAAGGCTTATCTGCTCGTCACATATAAATAAAATTATTGGGAAAATTTATAAACTTTACTCACCTCATCATACTTTTTGTTGGCAGCTAAATCAATAACAGTCTGTCCACGTATATCTTTGACATCCACATTTGCTCCTTTTTGCAAAAGAACTTTTATACTATTTACTTTCCTTTGATTTGTTGCCCAAAATAAAGCCTGAAACCAAACCAGATTGCAACCATTTATTGACATTGAAATAAAGCATAATTCAATAACTGTAGCATAATTCAAATAAATAATGTTGTGCCGCAAACCATTTTTACTAATGTGTATTGAAAATTACAAGGTAAGGACTCTATTTGGAAAAGTGTAAACTGGTTGTCTAAACTACCAGAACACACATTTCAAACCAATACCATGATGATTGATTTGAGGTCGTGAGAACCCTCAAAGGTCTCAACACTTCAACCGAAGCTTACGTACTCCCCTAAGCTGCTAATTTGGCTGTGCCCTCAACAAGGCTTAAGAGCTTTTTCCTAATGCTAGCATCCGGTTCTTCACCTGGTTGTCGGAGACCAAAGAGGACTCTTCTCCTTACCCCCAGTCTCTCCATAATCCAAGATGACATGTGCCTTGCAGTCTCGATAGAGCTGCAACAGAGTCTGCAGTCAGGATTATCATAAGTGATGCCAAGAGTGAAGAGATGTTTCCTGAAAATGACCGTGTCCACTAATCAATGCAATTATCCTAGTACCAAAATATTTTATAAGTATTTCGATCTGTTATTTTTACATGTTTTATACATTTTTTTCTTTCAAAGCATGCATAAATGCACAAGTAAAAATTTTGAAATAGTTGTAAGTTCTGATAAATTTAATAATTATTTTGTTGACTCTGTTTGTGATATGAGAAATTGTTTAACTGATGACAGTTTCAACTCTGCTGAAGAATATTTATGTAATTATGTAACAAGCAAAAATATAGGAAACAAAACTTTTCAGTCAGTCAAAATAACATCAAGTGATATTATTAAATGTGTGTCTAAGCTAAGCAATTCAAATAGTGAAGACTTTTATGGATTGTCAAATAGAGTTATTAAAAATGTTATAGATGTTTTATTAGGACCACTTGTCTATATTTTCAATATGATAATGAGTCAAGGTATATATCCTAGGGCATTAAAAATTACAAAGGTTATTCCTGTCTATAAGAAAGGGGAAAAAGCAGACCCCTCTAGCTATCGTCCAATTTCTTTGGTACCGATAGTAAGTAAAATTTTTGAATATTGTTTTAAAGAACAGCTTTATAAATACTTTATAGAGAATAATCTTCTTTGTACAGAACAGTTTGGTTTTCTGCCTGGTCGTGATACCATTAAAGCTTTAGAAAATATTGTAGAAAGTGTATTAGATAGTTTTGAAAAAAAGTTAGTTTCTTCAGCAACATTATTGGACCTCACTAAAGCATTTGATTGCATCCCGCATAAGCTACTGATTAGTAAATTAAGTTACTATGGTGTCCAGAACAAAGAGTTAAATTTATTGTCTTCTTATCTGACTGACAGAAAACAAATTGTTGTTCAGGGACAAAATCAGTCTGATTTTAGATATACCAAAGTGGGAGTCCCTCAAGGCTCTGTACTTGGGCCTTTTTTGTTCATTGTCGCCGTCAATGACTTTGCTTTTAATATGCCTTGTAGTTCAGTATTATATGCAGACGACACAACTCTGTTTAATAGTAATAAAAGTATAGATAACCTAATATTAGATAAAGAGTATTGTATGGATTTAGCGTCTCAGTGGTTTCAAGCAAATGAATTAATAGTTAATCATAACAATACCGAAAGTTTAAATTTTTCTTTAAGTCAGCCTGTTGATAACAATAACAGTGTAAAACTTCTAGGAATACATTTGGACAGTAGATTAAGCTGGGATTGTCATGTTTCAAATTTGTGTACTAAATTGGCACGAGTATCCTTTCTTCTGCGTAAATTAAAAAGTTCTGTGAGTAGTGACATGTTAATCACTGTTTATTATGCTTTTTTTCACTCTCACTTGAGATATGGAATCACTCTGTGGGGTAATTGTAGTAATGCAAAAAAGGTATTTATCTGGCAGAAAAAAGCCCTTAGAATTATTAAGAATGTGTCTGACAGGGAGAGTTGTTTACCTATATTTAGAGAGTTTAAAATAATGACCTTGCCAAGTCTCTACATTTACTGTTGTGTAGTAGATGTAAAAAAATCCTTAGATACACATGTTAGTAGGCAGAGTATTCATTCCTATATTACCAGAAAAAAGTACTTTTTAGAACTGCCATCAATAAGGTTAGAAAAAACTAGAAGTAGCCATATATTTATGAAAATAAGATTATTTAATAAATTGCCTGAAAAAGCTTGGTATGTTACTTTAACTAGATTTAAATCAATCTTAGAAAAATGGTTGCAAGAGAAAGCCTTTTATACTATAGGTGAGTACTTGGCCTGTGATATTAGTTCTTTAAGATTTTAGCCTTGTTATTGTTGTTTATTGTTTAGAATATTTATTTATTTACTGTTAATTTTTTAATACATTTATCATGCTTGTTTTATTAGTATAGATTAAACTTGTAACATTATTATATTATATAAAACTGACTTTGTCAATTGCATGTATGCTTAAAGACAATAAAACTCTTGACTTGACTTGACTTGACTTGATAAATTTTATATTAAATGAAGTGCACAATTTTTATTCGGTATACACCATTTTATTTTAATTCACAGCCTTAGTTGAGAGCTACAAATACAAAATCAAATAATATTTAACTTCTTCTCAGATTCGATAAACTAGTCATTTTCTTCTTAAAGCAGTTTATATTTTCTTAAACATATTCATATACATTTTAATATTGGGGTTTCACGCTGTGAATATTAGCTACCATGCATGCTGCGCATGCATTAGCTACTATTAGCTTCATCGTGTCCTAAATGAGTAAAAAAGTAATTGTTCTAGTTTGCCTTATGTGATTGACTTCTTGCACGTACATTTTAAGTTATTTATTTATTTATTTCTGACAAAGAGTTCATGGAGTTAAAGGAAAAGCTTTTATATATATATATATATATATATATATATATATATATATATATATATACAGGGTGAGTTTTAATTGTCCCCCCCCCTTACTTTTTTTTACATTTCTAAAAATATCTATCCCAGACTCCACCCAAACATTATTGGGTAGTAAGTACCTCGTTTTTAGGGGGTACTCATTTTCGGCCGCCATCTTGGATCCGCCATATTGGATCCAAAATAATTTTTTCAAATGTAAAAGTGGTGTTGTGACCCATCATTTCAAGCTAGATTTCTTCACTGATTACAATGCCGCAATCCGTTTTTTAATATCTCGATTCGTTCTCAAGAAATGACTACTTTTAATTTAATTTATTTTCAACCAATTTTAACATAACAAATTGATAAAATAGGCCCATAACCACAAAATAATGCTAGATAGTGACGAATAACCACCATCAGTCATTGTTGAGCGATTTACACTTAACTTTCACCAATGTAAATTTTTTGGTCGCCATCTTGGATCCGCCATTTTGAAATGAGGTAAGTTATTTCAAATATGAAGTTGGTGTTGTGACCCATAATTTCAAACTAGTTTTTTGCGCCGAATTCAATGCCGCAACCCGTTTCTAGCTATAAAATTTAGTTTTTGAAAAATTCATATTTTTGAGATTTTTATTAGAAATTTGTCAATATCTTGAAAACTAAACACGATAATTAAAAATGGGTTGCGGCATTGAATTCGGCGCAAAAAACTAGTTTGAAATGATGGGTCACAACACCAACTTCATATTTGAAATAACTTACCTCATTTCAAAATGGCGGATCCAAGATGGCGGCCAAAATATTTACATTGGTGAAAGTTAAGTGTAAATCGCTCAACAATGACTGATGGTGGTTATTCGTCACTATCTAGCATTATTTTGTGGTTATAGGCCTATTTTATGAATTTGTAATGTTAAAATTGGTTGAAAATAAATTAAATTAAAAGTAGTCATATCTTGAGAACGAATCGAGATATTAAAAAACGGATTGCGGCATTGTAATCAGTGAAAAAATCTAGCTTGAAATGATGGGTCATAACACCACTTTTACATTTGAAAAAATTATTTTGGATCCAATATGGCGGATCCAAGATGGCGGCCGAAAATGAGTACCCCCTAAAAACGAGGTACTTACTACCCAATAATGTTTGGGCGGGGTCTGGGATAGTTATTTTTAGAAATGTAAAAAAAAGTAAGGGGGAGGGACAATTAAAACTCACCCTGTATATATATATATATATATATATATATATATATATATATATATATATATATATATATGAATAATGTCCAATCAGTGCAAAGGAATTTTAAAGTCGAATTTTTCTGTTTAAATTTGAAATAACATATAATTTCTATTCAAAACAGACACATTTTATTAAGCATGTTAATAAACAAATAGTTTATTTTTTTATTATAATACGCTTTTCCATTTTGGAAACTAGTTACTATGCATGGGAATGATCATTTCTTATAATTGAATATGAAGTTTGTTTTCTTTGCAATCAAGCAATTGGTTCCTTACACGTAGATTTAAGTTTTTTTTTATGATCGTTTCCATCAATTTTATGAAAAGGCTTATTTTCTGTATAGATTTATATTTTGTAAACAACTAGTACACAGAAAGTTTGAAGTTAAGTTTTAAGTTACAACAGAATTTGCAATCTCATTTAGTTTTTAAGTGCTCAATGAATTGAGTTATGGGACTTGTTTTAATTATAATGTGATAAATCAGTGCATGGAACAGTTTTAAAAAACAGGATATAAATAACAGACAGAATAGTACACCATTATATAATTATATTCTTAGTTTTTGGCATGAAAATAAATATTTATTGTATTAAAATAATATGTTCTTTTTTACTTACTGTAATAATTATTTAAATTTCACACAAGAGAAAACTGCCAAATAATTTCAACAGTAAATCAGTTATTTATCTGTCATTCCTTGGACGCATAATGGAAAAATGCTCACAGCAACATTGCAAACTCAATCAGAATGTTTTCCTGTTTAGCTTACTAGATTGTATCTGAATTTTCCCTTTGATAAGTATAAAAATAGAGTTAAAAGTTCATTACTATGTTTTAATTATTGTAGTTCCTGAAAATATCTTATGTAAGAATGTTAATTATTTGGTCCATTGAATTAATTTTCATTTAGTTATTACGAGTAAAAAAAACTAACGCTTATTTTACAGAATGTTATTTAATATTTTTCTTCTTTTTTTTCTTTCATTGGCATCACTTGCATTAAACACGATTCATAATTGGGCGGTAGGCGGTGCTTTCTTGTTACAATGAATGAGATTTTGGATGATATTATCGATTCTCGTGATGTAAATGCACGTACATACGACGAATGTAAGGATTTTAAGTTTTTTAGTGAATATGATGTGGATGTGAATAACAGTATTACTATTCTAAGTTTAAACATTAGAAGTTTTAATAAGCATTTTGATGAATTAACGGTTATTCTTAATAATTTTGAAGTGAGTTTTGATGTCATTGTTTTAACTGAGACTTGGTTGAATGAATCCGTTGCGAATGTTAGTATGAGTGGGTATGATGTGGTGATGAACAGGGAAAGCAAGAATAAAAATGATGGTGTGATTGTGTTTGTGAAAAAGTGTTTTGCTGTGTGTGTGGAGGAAGTGAGTATGTTTGGGGCCACATGTGTTAAACTGGATATTACGTTTGGCAGAGAGAGGGTGTCGTTGCTATCTGTGTATAAGAGTCCATCTAGTGATCTATCGCTCTTTATCGACGACCTTGAGACATTTCTTGATAACAGGCCTAGGGACAGGACGTACTGGCTGGTTGGCAATATAAATATCTGTATTTTACCGGAGACTGAAAACGCGTTTTCTCAACGGTATCTCGACGTATTGTATGGGTCGGGCTTCACCAGCTGTATTAATGTACCAACTAGGGTCTCGGGTTTGACCAAAAGTTGTATTGATCATATTCACACGGATAGTAAACATACGCATTCTGTAAAATCAGCTGTCATTAAATCACGAATGACTGATCATTTTTTTACTGTCGCACAATTTCCCTGTAACGTCAACAAAAACTTAACTAATTTCAGTGTCAATAATTCTCACTCTAAACAATTAGATTATCATACTGCCGCCCATCTTATCTCTGACACGGATTGGTCTCCTGTGACTAGTTTAGAGGATGTAAATGAAAGCTGTGACCTTTTCATAAAAACATTACAGCATATCATTGTAACATGCACAAAAACTAAAACCTGTCGCTCAAAAGAGGTTAAAATAAAGCCCTGGATCACTGCTGGATTAGTAAGATCAAGTCGGGTCAGAGATGGGATGAGCGAACTCTTAAAACGTCAACCTTTCAATACAAATTTTAAAATAAGATTTAAAAGATACAGAAACGTTTTAACTAAATTAATTCGCTCAGCAAAAGAAACATTTTATCGCAATAAAATTAACGAATCTAGAAATGATAAAAAAAGATTGTGGACAAATATTTTGGATTTATTGGGAGTCAAAAATAACAAGGAAAATTTTCCAATTAAACATTTTTTGAATGATAAAGAAAATACAACATCTGAAGATATCAAATTTGCTGCAGATAAAATCAATATTACGTTGGGGTGGGGGCCAACCTTGCCAGTACTATACCCCCTGTTTCAGAGCCTGTCGTGAGGGACGAGGATTACAGGGTGGATTCGAGCCTCCAGCTTGAGCCTGTAACTGAGGCTGAGCTCCTCAAGGTGGTGCATAGTTTAAAAGGTGGATCAGCCCCCAGCGAAGATCAAATTCCGGCTAAATTCAAAATAATATTCTTGACTTAATGAATCCTATCATTTACATCGTAAATAAAAGTTTGATGACAGTATTTTTCCAAATTCGTTCAAATTGGGGAAAGTTATTCCAATTTATAAAGACAGTCAAAAAAATCAATGTGTGAGCTATAGACCTATTACATTGGCTAGTGTTCTGTCGAAAATATTGGAGAAATGTATGAGAAATAAATTTGAAAACTATTTAATACGACAAAATATTTTATTTGAAAATCAGTTTGGTTTCAGGAAAGATAAAAATATTAACGACGATCTCTTCTTACTTACTAAAAATATTCACGATGCTATAGGGCGTAATAAAAAACCGTTGTTGATTTTTATTGATTTAGCTAAGGCTTTTGATTCTGTTGGCAGTGAAATCCTAATACGTAGACTGGAAATAAGTGGAGTACGGGGAGTTGCTCTTGATTGGTTTAGGAGTTACCTGTGTGAGCGTTTCCAAATAGTGTCAATTCTTGGTCAATCCAGTGCTCCTCTTCGGATTGATTATGGAGTTTTACAAGGTAGCACATTAGGGCCTCTTCTTTTCCTTCTTTATATAAATAATTTGGGTAGGGTTAATTTGGAACAGGGACGGGTTTTTCTTTATGCTGACGACTCAGCTTTACTTTTTGAGGGCGACAGCTGGGAGGAAGTGTACCGTTTGGCGGAGCGGGGCCTATCCTCTGTCAAGTGGTGATTTGATCAAAGCCGGCCCTCTGTAAATATTTCAAAAACAAAGTATATGCCTATTTCTCTGAGAGCCGGCCACGATCCAGTTAACCTGTATCTACGTTTACATACATGTGGGAGTGACAGGGCGAATGAATGTAAAACGTGTGAGTGTATTGATAGCGTGGCCGAATATAAATATCTCGGTGTTATCTTCGATAATCGTCTGATGTGGGCTGGACATATTACATTTTTAAGAAATAAGCTGCGTAAATTTATTTTTATTTTTTGGAATATAAATAATGTCCTTGCTCCAGATCTGATTAAAATTGTATATTTTGCTTATATTCAGTCTTTGTTACAGTACGGAATTTTAGCTTGGGGCAGTTGTTTTCAAAGTATTTTAACGCCATTGGAAATTACCCAAAAATCTATCATAAGAGCGGCATTGAAAAAAAATCGACGATATCCTTCAAAGCTTTTATTTGATGAATTTAAAGTACTCAGTATACGCCAACTTTTTATGAAAACATTAGTTTTATACATCCGCAGTAATCTGAATTCTTTGTTTCGTCGTCCTGTTCATACATATTCTACAAGATCTGCTATCAATACCGGTATTGTTGCCCCTCGATTGAATAAAACAATAAATACTACCTCATCTTTTTATGTAGCTAATTTAGTATTCCCTCGACTTCCGAATCATATTAAATATCCTCTACCCTGTAGCAACCGCACTTATAAAAAAATTGTTGACAAATGGCTATTGGAGATAGGGCGAGATCAAATTAAGACTTTCTTTACTTCCCCGTATACCTAGGGTCAAGGTCACAGAGCGATTGGGTGTGTGTGTGAGAGTGCGTGTGTGTGTGAGTGAGGGTCCGTCCGTCCGTCGAGCGCGTGTTCCTGTGAATGTGAGGATGACTGGACCGAGATTCTCGGTTATTGCAATGGCGTTTTTACTTTTATATTACTGTTGTATTATTACTCCACAACTTCCGTCCTAAATGTAAACTATTGTTCCAGTTGTATTTGCGTGCATATTTTGTTTTTGTTTAAATTTATCTTTGTACTTTTATGTTATTTAATTAAAACTTACTATTCCTCACTTTTTTACTAATAATAATTCCTCTAAAGTGGTTGATTTTTGACTCGTTCCCCACCCACAGGCTTTGACCCATGTGGGGAACTAATTCCTACTTATAATTTATGTTATGTGAACAGTATTATTGTAATGTTGTTAAAAGGAATAAACGAACGAATTTCATTTCATTTCAATTTCATTTCAACCACCTGACCCCACTCATGCTCAGGCTCTGCAACCAACTGGTGAACCGAGCAGAAGTTTCAGGAAGCAGCTTCATGCCTAGGGACTGTTTAGGGTAATTGCTCCATCGAAGGCGGTGCTGTTCCTTGGCCCAGTTATCAAGGACACGTGGGTGATAGCTGTGCTGATGCTACAGCATGGCTCTGGGCCATTGAATGGCATGTTATATTGTTGTCATATTGTTTATAGTTTTTTAGGTGAGGAGATTTTTTGTGGAGGAAAGGAACTTGGCGGAGTCTTTGTTTATGGTGTTTTTTAAATCTGCGGCCTTGCGAAACACCGGAAGGACCTTGGGACGCTTTAATGTACATGCGTCTGTCCGTGTGTGTGATCTGTATGTTTTTTTTTTTATAATCTGACAAATCCCCAAAGGATATCTTATTGAAGTGAGTGCAGCCCACAAAAGAAAGGGAGAAAAATGGCATGTTACCCCCCACTTTGGCAAGTTTGTTTGCACTCTAATTGCCCCCGATACCTGCGTGGCCTGGTACCCAACTGAGAAGCACAAAGTTAGCTTTCCCACATCGCAGAGAGCATTCAAGCACTTCCACACGAGTTCTGAGGTGATCTCATTCGAGTCAAGCACCTTGAGAGCAGCCTGACTGACAGGATCACAATGTGTTTACCTTGAAGGCCCCTGGCTAGGCCTAGTTTGGCACATGCCAGATTATCATAGAATTCTGTTTGAAATATGGTGCAGTAAGCCCCCAGACATGCTGAAATCGCTGTGCCGGTAGCTTTACTATACACCCCGTAACCGGATGAGCCTCCAATAAGAGAGCTGTTTGTACATCAGACGAGTCTCCCTTTGCCTGAATATGGCAGTTTCCCGGCCATCCAGTCAGTCGTTCCTGGAGAGGAGATCCGCAGTAAATGGTTTGTAAAAGATAACCTCTGTACTCATGACAGTATGAGATTATGTCAAGCAGAGGGTCATTGACCAGGTCTTTGATAATTGAGGAATGACCAGTTCTGGACTGACCTTCCCTCCAGAAATCGGCAACCTTGAGTCAGTAGGCTGTCTTGCATGCCAACGACTTGATGTGAACGTCCAGGGGTAGAAGTCCAAGCGCAACGTCAAGGCTTGCTGACAGACTGCTCCTGAATGCACCAGTTGTGAGAAGGATTCCAAACCTCTAAAGGGTTTCGAGTTTAGGGATGACTGTAGTTTTGGTACATCTTTGTCCACCAGACCTCGTGGAAGTGATCACCAGAGAGCTTCCGAGGAGTTAAGCTCTGGTGTGCCTGGAGCAGAGCATCAACTCAATCCACTCACAGAGAGCAGGCTCGAGTCTGCGCTTACACACACCCCAAAACCATGGCCGAGAATGTTTCATTGTCAAATGCCCCCTCAATTTTCATAAAGGTGCATAGGGCAAGTTCTTTACAAGCCAGACTATCCTCAATGCTGCTAACCAGTTGGTGCAAAGCACATTCACTAGACTTTCCTGGCTGGTATGCATGTTAATTGCAGTGAAGAGGGGTTTCGGAAAGCACTCCCTTTCTGATGTGTCTTTTGACTAGTCTCTCCAGGATCATCAAGAGGGATAGTTCACAAAGGAGGCTTGAGAGGGCACCTGGTTTGCATTTGATCAAGGAAGAATGCCATCACCCCTGGGGATTTGAAAGGGCCAAACTTGTTGATTGCCCATTTCACTTTGAAGAGAGTGACAACTTTCCTGGCCACCCTCCAACTTTCACAATCAGCTCTCGGCCATGAGCTGTTGTCGCTGCTAGAGAAAGGTCTAGTTGAATCGCTCTCAAAAATACAGCCTGGAAAATGAGGCTTAAGGAAAAGTTCGAGACTTCCGCCACTTCCAGAAATATGGTCTCCCCTGGCTAGCCACGACTCTGCCAATGCTTTCAGTGCATACCGTAATGTCAATAACTTTCTGTTTTGCGTAACAAACATCAGATTATTACCAACATTACAGATGCATATTTTTTGGATATGAGGTACTAAAGAAGAGCCTCACCTCTAGCGTTAGTCGCTATTCCTCATCCAGCCGATGGAATTGTGGGCATTCCCAACATTACAGATGCATATTTTTTTGGATATGAGGTACTGAAGAAGAGCCTCACCTCTAGCGTTAGTGTGGCTGGTTGGCAGACCATACAGCGTTGGAGTGGTCTGACTCCTCCCCAGAATGCTCCAGATGCTCTTGTGTTCTAGGAGCTTCAGAGGAGAGAGCTTGGGTGGGGTTGTTTGTTGAGACAACCTCAAGAGTTGCTTCAAGTTGTGGTTCTGATTGGTTAGTTTCAAAACGGTCCATGCAGATCCCATGAGAAGCTTAGGAAATGGATGTCTACCCGAGCAGAGACCCGCATGCCCAGGTATGTTTGGAAACTCCAGGAGATCACCGTATCTTCGAGGCTCCGTTAGCACCACCAATTTGTAGTACATGGTGGCATTTAGCCCTTCTGCACTGGTCGCTTAACACCCCTGGAGTTAGGTTGAAACAGAGGAATCAAAGGGAAAGGAAGAGGAAAGAAAAGTTCTTCAATAGAAAAGAAAAGAGAAAAGATAGCAAAAGAACAAGAATTCTGGTCATAGAGCTCAGAACAAAAGAGAAGGGAACGGGGTCGCCAGCCTTGGAGGGCCTCCCGTGTAGTTGAAGTCAACGTCAACTACCCCTGGGTTAAAACCAATACTAAGTGTTTCTATCTGGGAATGAAGCTATTGCAGTTTGTAGTAAGTTGTTTATTCTGATTTGAAAAAGGCTTACTAACATATATTTAATGTTACAGAAAATACAAAGATTTTTATATCCAAAGAAGATTTTACATTCAAAGATTTTGTATTCAAAGAAATATTCAAAACTCACAATAATCAGAATATACCAGTTATCTTAAAAGTCCTTCCCCCCACCGGTTAAAAAAGTATATATATATATATATTTATGTATAAACTAATCCCAAACTACCCTTTTGGGGGGAGGGGGTAAAAATTTGGTCACACCAAAAACTTCCTCCTTTGGTCATGTAAGTGTTGCCAGAAGTTGATGTTCATTTATAAAAAACATTAACTAAGGGATGGGACTTTTAAGATACCTGGAATAGCTACAGTGCACGTCTATGGAAACTTCTAAGCTTGGAGCTCATCTAGAATAATATCGTGATTAGCATGATACGTGAGTTGTTATATTCACTGGTTGTAAATGAAAAAGTCTTACAAGACTTAAAAATATATTTACACTTATACTGTTTTACATACAAGACGGTAATAAATACAAATAAATGGTGGCAAATGGCAATCAATTTCAAACATCTCTCATTGGGCTCATCGATGATTGGTGTGACCAATCCAAATCGATCGCCATTTTCCACCATTTGTATATATTTACCATCTTGTTTTTGAATACAGAATAAGTGTTAATATAATCATAAATGTTGTTAGACGTTTTTTAATTTACATCCACTCATCTAGAATTTAAAAAAATGTTATATTACCGTCCATCCTTGGCTGTCTTGAGCGTCCACATGGCAGCTGCCTGCTAGCAGTCGCTCCACGATCCTGCTGTGTCCCTCCCTGGCAGCGAACATAAGTGCTGTCATGTGGTGTCGCTCGGACATGTTTACATCCGCAAGGTGTTGCAACAGCAGCTCTGTACAGTGAACTAACCGGTCTTCATTCTTCAATGTAGATGCGCATACAGCCATTAGCGGAGTGAACAATTCTGCAATGTCAGCAATACTATTATTCAACCAGTTTTTTACATTGAAAGAATGAAACTATCATTTGTCCTTTGTGTGTGTCTGCTGATATGAGGTACAGTACTTTTCCGATTATCCGAGCCCTGGTTATCCGAGACTCCGGGTTATCCAAGGTCATCCTAAGCCAAAATATAAATATATATATATATACCTTCAATTTTGGTCGGAACATAATAACATGATTGTCATGTGTTTTATTTAAAGTGACGTTAAAAATGATTGTTAGTTTACTCATTTACTGAAGTTAGTAATTTTAATAAACATTTTTTAGTATTTTTTACCAAAACACACTATTATTTTAAGATACGAATACTCCACACTGCACAATAACATAGATTGTGGTTCACATTAAAATCACAAGTAAGCAAACTGACCCGAGTTGTCTGCTGGATGTAAGGTGGGAGTTCACTATTGTCAAACAATGGCGAATTTGACTTGCCCAAATATTTAGCACACTATTCTACACATGAGGCCTTATTAAAGTGACGAAGAAATGAGTCATGCCGATCGCACCAGTATACCACCAAATTCATATTGGCCTATAGATTCACCTTTGCTCGACCGTAATGAACTTCCACCATAAACAAATGTTCATACACGAATGTAACTAGACGAAGTGTTTGTTGTAACTGATTGTTTTTTTATTAAAGGTACTGTATTTAAATCATTTTTAACTTAAATTTTTTTCCTGTCCTAAATATACTTTGTATATTGATGAAACAAATATTTTACTACTTTTACACCTACTATTGTAGTGTCGTAACTCTCAAACCTCTAAATATACGCAACCTCTATATTATCCGAGGTTCTCGGTATCCGAGGCAGCCTCGGTCCCGACGACCTCGGATAATTGGGAGTATACTAAACAGTCAGAAAATTTAGGGAGTAATTTCTACAGATATTTAGCCCAATCGTTGGTGGGAAATTTTTCTTGTAGTAGTTGTTACTACTCCTGATGAGGGCATACAGTAGTGAGGGTATAGCTGACCAACCAAAGTTCAGTATTGGAAAGTGCTTTTTACCTGTAAGTCTAATCAGTAGATTTTTGAAAAATGGTATTTCATGAACAATAAGTTCTGTGTTTTATTCAAAAAGCACCTTGTTAGACTCTTGATTTGCTAATTCAAGCTTATAGAGAAGAGGTGATGAAGAAAAATCAAGTTTATGAGTAGCACAAACAGTTCTGTACCACTCATAAGTGGTGTGTGTAAGCACTGAGGATGACCCTCGTAGAAGGACCTTCAACACTGGTCAATGACGAAAACATTGAGCGATAACTACAAGTTGTGCGTAAAAATCATAAATAATCGACTAAATTGCATTTCAGGTAAATTCTTTACATGGTAGTGTTCACGGCATCCTTCATGATAATTTGAACATGCATTGAATTTGCTTGTGACTTCAAAAATGCTGTGTCCGGTTGGTGAATTCATTGGTGTGGCTGATGTTGATCAAAATTTTCTGCATAAAATTGTGACTGGTGAAGAAACAAGGTGTTATTTCTACGACCTTCAACCAAAACGTCAGGCCTCTGAAAGGAAAACAAAAACGTCTCAAAGAAAGGAAACATTTCCTGTTAACAAAAGCAAATGAAAAGTGATAATTGAGGTGATTGTTTTTGGACTCCCAAGTACGATTCACTATGACTTTATCTCACATGGACAAACAGAAAACAAAGAAATGTACGTGATACTTAAACTTACTTATCAGAAGGAAACGCCCTGAAAATGGTGGGAAACAATTAGATTTTCCTTCATGATGATGAGCGCTCTCCTTCATGTACAGGGCGCTGTTAGTACGGGGCCGTCCAGAAATTATGTAATGCTAAAATCTGCATTTTTAGACCCCCCCTCCCCCTATTGTAACGGATCTGTAACGGCGACACTAACCCCCCCTAAAAATTACTCAACGCAGTGCCATTACCCCCCCAAATTTATATTATTCTACAAATCATAATATACAACAATAGACAAATTTAAACTCAAAATAAACAAACAATTTATTAATACAACAAATACAAATATTTAAATTTGATCAAATCTTAATGTATTATATCACATCATATTGCACACAGTAAAAGGAAAGAAATTGAAAAAATAAATATAATCTTCACTCGTCCTCCCATGGGGTGGTCATGTGGTCACACACTGTCTCACGACTGGCTCCATGGATGACTCCGTTCTGGGGTTTTTTGTTAATTAAACATGAACGAGAAGTTCTGTTCTAACCTGGCAACTAACCCGGTCCAACCAAGTTCATTCAAAAGACATTCTTTTTCCCAATTTTTATATAACTAGACGTTGTTCAAATTTAGTTGATTTTGCATTCTTATAAGAAAATAAAATGCTAACATTAAACAGTTTTTAAAAACTTGAATTTTAACTAGAGAAAAAATATTTTGAATAAAATAAGACATACATTCTTGAGGTTTAGCAATTACGTAGCGCTGCGTCCAAACCTCCCACCCGCCCCTGTAACGGTTCATAGTTGCCAAAACCCCCCCCTACCCCCCTGGGGGCGTTACATAATTTATGGATGGCTCCTACATAAAAATCAAGGGAAGCTCTGTGTCACTCACCTGACTTATCTCAATTGGCACCAGCCAATTTCTTCCTGTCCCTGTGGTTGAAAATGTCGATGAAGGGAGAACGATTTGCAGATGCTGAGGCTATTGAGCAATGTACATTTAGATAAATTACTTGAAATGGCGAACTACCCAGATAGGCATTTTAAGTACGAATGACAGATAGTGAAAGATGATTGTGGTGTGATCTTGTAGTCTTGTTACTGACTAAGGCCTATATGTTCCTTAGACAGGACTGTTAATCAATAACCCAACAGCCAATGGCAACTAAGGGACCAACATTTTAATGTGGGATCCGAACCACAAATTTGCCTAATTTACAATTCACGAACTGGTCTAATTATGAGGACAGTCATATGAACGAGTAGGATTCAATGGTGTGGATGTTAATCCCCACTAGGGAACACCACGTCCACAAGCCATCGCTCATAACCATCCACAATTCGTGACCTCCAAGTAGCTGGATTACAGGACACACCACCGTCCCAGTCTGAATTACAACAATAACTTCAACAAAATGAGTTCCAAAAGTGTTCTGAAGACTTGCATCAACATTGGGGCAAGTGTGTGGTTGCAGAAGGAGAGTGTATTTTCAAGGGGTTTGTACTTTTTACCTTTGTTTGATAAATTAAAACTAAGTAATTCTGGGAACTTTTTGACTGTACCTTGTATTTAAGATAATAAAAACCTTTACAATAGTTTCAAAAGACAGAAAATCGAATTAAAATAGTTTCAGACTTTAATGTTTTGGCGGAGGACCGTTGACGTTATAGACTACTAAAACTATAATGTTATTCAACTTATATTATAATCTCAGATAAAATCACCTTTATGAAAGTTAGGATTTGCCCCATGCTTGAGGAGGTAGTCAACAATCGAGGGGTGGCCCAGAGAGCAAGCATACATCAGAGCCGTCCAGCCCCCCTTCAATGGCTGGTTCACCGTCACTCCTGCCAACATTCCACAATCAAAATTTAATATAAATTGAATGAGTACAAAAGCAACCAGAAAATAATCAAATAGGGTAGATCGGGAAAATACCGACACCTCAGTCAATACTGACACCCCAAGTTACAATTGTAATAAGAGAGTAAAACGCCATTGAATAGTGCTGCTACCTTCCAGGCGACACCAGAACTAACATTCCAAAGATTATTGTCAGCAGACAAAGTGGTTAATTTGAGATGATTTTAAAAGTAATTTTTTTATTTTTTAAAATCTAAAAATAAACTTATACGGGTATAAAAAATTTAAAAAAACATTATATTTCATTAAATATTTTAAATTAATGGTATGTTAATGTTAATGGCCCATGATGGCCCATGATGGCCCATGATGATGGGCTTTGATGAACTGGATTCATAATAAAAATAAGGAAAAGGGGATAAGCTGAATAATATTTAACATTTGATTGACCAGAAACAGCTGATTAACAGAGAAAACCTAATTTACAAATTAATCAGTTGTTTTAAATGAAGATGATTATTCAGTGGATGATTTACAGCAGGCGCGGCCCTAGGCCTAGATCAGTATGTGGCCCCCCAGAGGTCCCTGCAGCCTCGCAAAAGTGGTGACCTTTTTTTTGTAACTAACTATATTTTTAAGCCCGATCCACTCTCGGTGGCTTATTCTCGGCCGTGCGCGATCCCTAATCGCCGCGCGGCCCTAGGCCACGGCCTAGTCAGCCTAGTGGTAAATCCGCCACTGTGCTTATTTGTCCGTAAAACACATTTTTTCTGCCAATCACCTGTTTTGAGTCAATCAGCTGTTTAGTACAAGTCAGCTTTTTCACAGTTTTCATTTTTATGATAAATCCAGTGCATTATAAGCCATTATCATTTATAAAACAATATTTTCTCTGATTAAAAACACACATGCATTTGAAGAGGAAAATAACTCATGTGTGGTATATTTGTAATCAGGAGAAAAATATGTTTCCATTGAAAAATTAAATTTTACATGTTGGCATTTAAAATTCTGAATTTGAGCAATATTCTCAGAAAACCATAAATGGCATAACATTTTTGACTGAATATTTAGATTCTACATAAAATTTTAGGTAAGTTTGACCCCACTTACAGTCTCGTACATAAAAAAATAAGGGAGTTATTGGTAATTTTAGTTTTGGGGCCAAAATGGTTTTTTGAGTGTAGCGAATTTACGAGATCCCAATGGTGTGCACAAAAAATGAACACACTGTATATACAAATTTGAACGAATAGTTATTTTGGTATCTTGGGGGGGGGAAGGTTTTTGTCTATAGGGGAAATTTGCTAAAAGAGGATACAGAATCTGTAATGATAGAAAGGCAATGTTGTATCTGTTTACATACGCATCGCAGCACAGTTCCTCATCAAACTAGAACATAAAACTTGTCTTATTACAGAGAGCAGGTTTACGTTGTCTATTACAAACGAGTTTTAAATTTTAATGCTAACTTGAATAAAATTTAGGAAAAATTAAAAAAGTTTATGGAAGTTTTTAAAAAACACCGTATAACATTTTATGATAACTAAGAAAAGAAATTTATTCAGAAAAATCACATTAATTGTTTTTAC
This sequence comes from Flexamia atlantica, assembly GCA_035578135.1. NCBI lineage: Eukaryota > Metazoa > Arthropoda > Insecta > Hemiptera > Cicadellidae > Flexamia > Flexamia atlantica. Next base: position 10,080,159 of record JAQJVK010000007.1, on the reverse strand, counting down.
CAAAAAAGGAATTCTTGATTGTGGGAAGTAGAAGGGCAAAAAATAGTTTAGTTATACTGTACCAGAAAAAAGTTTATGGGCTAGAAGATTTCAGGGGGGAACCATCAAGTACCAGGGGGATTGGTTTTGGTGGAAGAAGAAGTATAAGAGGAAGTAGAAGAGAAGGTAGAAGACACAAATAATGGTAGATTTTATTTTTTTCCATCACACTTTATGAAAAAATAAAACCATTCACCAAATCAATTTATTCAAAAATTCTGTTTCGGTAGCAATAACTACATTTTATTCACTTCATTGAAACTAATTCCCCCAAAAAAGAATAATATTTAAGTAATATTTCAGAATAATCTTCTCAATAATATTTCAGAATATCTTGATATTCTATTGTATGTTCCACTGTCAATCTTTCGCCGGGAGACCCACAGCTGGGAAGTCCACTGGGATGTTTGTCATTGCCAGGTTTTGTATTGTCTCGTCTGGTAGTTTATGGCCAGGTTTGTGTTATCATGTCTGGGGGGGTCTTCAAGGTGCTCATGGTTGGTTGGAGTCCCTCAAAGGTTCCTTTGGATGAAGAAGTCTCTCCAAATTGCCGTGATCTTGTCGAATTTGTCAACTTGCTGAGAAGTTCCAAGGAAGTTCAATCCTTGGGATGGGGGTGACAGAATTATGACTAATTTGTCACCTCCTTCTAATTTATTTAAAATATTTTCAACAAAATATACTATGGCAGTTGTTGTAGACCTATTCTGTCTGAAACCATGCGTTGGTATTTGAAGGGGTCCCCCATAAAACGTTCTAAACGAAAAAATTTCAAAATTGGAGATATTCAATGAAAAAGGTTCTCTAGGACACGAGCTACACCGTGGTATATTTTGTTTTGAAGATATTTGAGTTGGCAGCCCTGATCGCGTCTGTCAAAGTTGGCGTGCTTCACGGGACTGCACAGACTTTTTGGGAATAATGTTCTATTTGCCGAAAGATGGACTCCCCGCTGGTCATTGTGTTGTCCCCAAGCGACAAAAATCACCTAAATAAAAATAAAACACGTGAAGTACATATTGGAAAGTGGAAGGATAAGACCAGGAAGGAATATAGCAAAGCTGGAGTACCCTATATTTCAAAAACTAAGAAGCCAAGGCCTGGTAAATTTCCCCCAAAATAAATCAATAGAATAACGTTTTAAGCACCACACTTGGATAACTTTTAGCAAAATGACGTATCGTGTTATGTAACAACATTACGTTTTACGAGAACTACCATATCAACCACCATATCAATAAAATTGTTTTATATTCAGTTTTATTTTGGTTTATGTTGGTATTCCTACACTTCCTGATGTTTTCTTCCAAAGCAGAAGAGCAGTTTCAAACACCAGTCATTTAGAACATTATAACCCCTAAAAAAACAAGTAAAATGTTTTAAAATGCCTAATGGCAAGTAAAAATTTAAAATAAGGCTACATTATGATGTTATAAAAAGGGTATTAAAAAATTATACATGATTATAAGTTCTAAACTTAAAAAAATCCAAATTTTACAATTCAACTTTCAACGCTTGATTACTGGAATCTAAGTTTTTGTCACTTAAAACGTTTTACGGGGGACCCCTTCATTTACTGGTCATTCATAATAGTTTAACTTTCATATTTGCCAATCAGTTTTTCTGTTGAGAACCCCTATTCGCCTCTCCACAAACCACTGGGGTTTAGGGAACCCCATGTCATATGTTATTACTTTTCTTGCTGTTTATTTGTTGTCAGCAAATAGACAACAAAACGACAGTGTTGAACGACACTGCACAAATAATGGAAATTACGAGATCCCAAATTAAATACAAAATTTACAAAAAAAGGCCAAGTTGGCAAAATTTACAACTTACTTTTATTTTGCCAACTTGGCAAAATTTGTAAATTTGTTATTGCAGAATTTTTGAATAAATTGATTTGGTGAATGGTTTTATTTTTTAATAAAGTGTGATTGAAAAAAATAAATCTACCATTATTTGTGTTTGTGTGCAACACACTGAGTTGAACACGTTACAGGGTGTTTTTTAACACAACTCAAATTTTATTTTATCAGTGAATGATTTCCCCCCCCCCAAGATTCTGGATTTTACACCACAATTTTATTTTCTTTGGGGATACATAAAAAAGTAAGGCCTAAAAAAAAATCACAGGATATTCAGCACCTCAAAAGAAACATAACAAATTTAATACAAGAACATCACAGAGGTACTTTGCAAAACATGTTCAGGATTTTAATAGAGAGAACACAACTTTGGTTTTGGGCAGTTATATCCGATCTGTGTGTATTTTTGGGGCAGCAAACCTGCATACTCATTCCCTATGTTATCCTTGTGGGAAATAAAACATTCTATATCTTCCTTATTTATTAACATATCTTGATAAAACTTGGTATATGGCTTATACTAGTTCAGATCTACTAAATTATTGAATTAAAACCACCTAGTTTTAACATACCTGTTGCAGCAAACCTGCATACTCATTCCCCATGTTCTTCTAATGGAGCTTACAAAAACATTTCATATCTCGCTATGATGGATTGAAATATTTTCTTTTGCATTTGAAATTCGCTGAGTCTACTGCAATGGAGGTATTTTCATAATCCTCCCATTATACATGAGAGTTCCAATCAGGGCCGCGACAAGGGATTTTTCTGGGACATGCGAGAGCCTACATTGGTGGCCTTTCACTAGATTTAGGTATCAGTTACCCACCACCCCTCATGGTGGTTAAAGCTATCATTTGCAAAATTAAATAGAATATTTTGAAGTTACTGTGTTGAATTTTATTCATCACATATTAAAGGTTTTTTATTAATGGATAGACTACGGTTTTGTATTGCTGGATATATTAAGACAAATTAAATTATCTAAGTAAGAACAGGCACACCGCTAATCGGGCAATTCTTGCTTCAACTTAAAAATAAAAAATTAACATTAGAGCCCAGTCAAATTAGACCAATCCAAGAAGGAATATACTAAACGGCTAAAAAATATCACAGTTGTTCGTTACCCGGCCCATTTAAACCACTTGCAAAAGTCCCTGAGGACGAGGGTTGAGTTTGAGTTTCTAGAAGTTTTTAGTTCCCCAGGTCTTGGTTTTGAATCTTGAAATTTATTTTGCAAACCAAATTGCAAATTTAATTTAATTTTAAAGGTATTGCTAAAATGAAACTGTGGTGGAAACGGAACTCATTTACTTCACCCATTCTTTTCAAATTGACATTTATTTTGTTCATTACTGCAGCTACAATTCACATATCCAAAAATTTACATTTTGAGTTATTTGAAAACAATGATTACTCCACGGGCGTGGGTAAACGGCCACCAAATTAAAATGTTTGTGAGTTTTAAACACTTTTAAAAGACGCCACAGGTGCCAGTATGCTCCAACAAAAAAAGCATTTTGCTCTTTGAATGGTTTGAAACGTCTCCTCCGGCACCGGGAAATGCCTCCTAAACTCACATTACGCACCTTGATTAATTTCAAAAGGGCTCCAGGCGCCGGGGCTGGCTAATACCTCCAAAATGGCGACAACTCGATCATGTTATAGCGTGTTGAACGATTTGTAAATGCTCCCCCGGGAGCCAACCAAACTCGCCAAATTACATGATTTACACTTTGAACCATATAAAAATGCTCAACGAGCCCCAGTAGTTGGAGAACGCCACATAAATTAAAATTTGGCAAGTTGAACAATTTTGATAGACTCCCTGAAGTCGGCAAACACCAATTAAATAATTTAGCTCTTTAACAAATTTAAAATGCTCCACAGGCGCCGGAAAACGCCCCAAGACGAATATTTTGCACGTTAAACAAAATTGTAAAATACTACCCGTGTGTCAATAAAGTTCGCCAAAGTACATGTTCAGCACTTTAAAGACTCCTCGGGCGCCGCTGAGGACTCAACACCGCGCCGGCTTCGGTGACGCCCTCTCCCAGTCGGTGAAATAACACTAAATTGGTGGAAATAATATTTCCACCAAGTCAACCTTATTCCCAATTAACAGTTACCCATAACCTGAAATAAAGTACACCTAACCAGGAAGATAAACTGAGAAAACCTTAAGACTTGGTTATTGGAATACTTTTAATAATACATTTTTAAATTACAATAGAAACCCACTTTTCTTTAAACATTATAAATCAATAATAATTATGTAAACAAAGTATCATCTGTTTTCAAATGTAATATTAAAAAGAGTCTTGTAGAATTGATCTTCAACAGTCGGCGCCCCATGCGACCGCATGTTTCGCATGGCCCTTGTCCCGGCCCTGGTTCCAATCAATTTTCTACAGGTTTTTGTTAGGGATTTTAGTGTAAACCCATGATAGTGGGGAGGCGGATGGCCAAAATTACAAAGTTGGCTCACCCCAAAAGCTGACCGGCAACCACCATGCTAGATTTTATTAAATAGTAGTAGAGATGATATTTTGACCGGTGGTCGCTCTGTGTGAGTGGGACTCTCTGTTTTGGACGCCATTTTGGAAAATGGCGGATGTTAATGTTTTATCCTTCGTAGTTTGGTAACCAGTCAAGCTAAAAACTTGATCTTGGTATCAAATTATATGTTTTTGAGGTCAAGGAATTCGAGAAAAATATTAAATTATTCATTTCTCTTTTCTGGACGCCATTTTGGAAAATGGCGGATGCTATTGTTTGATTCTTCGTAGTTAGGAAACCACTAGAGCTAAAAACTTGATCTTGGTATTAAATTATATGTTTTGGAGGTCAAGGAATTCGAAAAAAATTTTAAAATATTAATTTTTCTTTTATGGACGCCATTTTGGAAAATGGCGGATGCTAATGTTTTAGTTTTCGTAGTTAGGTAACCACTCAAGCTAAAAACTTGATCTTGGTATCGAATAATATGGTTTTAAGGTCAGGGAATTTGAAAAAAATAATAAATTATTCACATCTCTTTTCTGGACGCCATTTTGGAAAATGGCGGATATTAACGTTTTAGTCTTTGTAGTTTGGAAACCATTAAAGCTAAAACCTTGATCTTGGTGTTGAATAATAGGTTATTGAGGTCAAGGAACTAAAAATTGTTAATTTATTCGTATATACGATCCATTTTCTATTTTTCAAAGTGGCTAGATGTATTTATACTCATTTTTCTGAATGCGCCTAACCAATATCTAGCATTCGGAACAACCAATACATTGAGGAAGGTAGTATAAAATTATTAGGTTTCTGGTTACCAGATAGGAACTTGCCAATCATTGTAGAAATATTTTAAGGCTCAAAATTTGGCCATGCGAGCGTATCTTGTGCTATTTTATGTCCATCCGAATATGTATTTTTAAATTATTAAAATCTCAAAACCGAGTTGAGATATAATCGCGAAACTTGATATTTTTTATATGTTTTTGTTATAGACAAGCTTAAAATTTCTTAAAAATTGTGTTAAAGAACATTTGTATATCAGAAATGGCGGCTGTTGAAAATTCTTTAAAAAATATAACATTTTCTCATACAAAATGTAGACAGTTCAATTACAAATTCAGAGAGGTATAAGTTTTTATAATGGGATCAAATATTACCAAGAAAAGCAACATGTATTTGCCGAAGGTTATCTAAGTCCTGAAAACCTGAAATACCTTCCGCTAACAAAGCTATATTTTTAGACACATCTCAAGTTCGGCCGACACATTATAAGTATATCACTTAAGTTTTTATTTAAAGTATAATTACACTCACTAACATAACAGCTTCAATTTGAAGATTTAAAACAGCTGATTAGTGGTTTCCAAACTACGAAGACTAAGACATTAACATCCGCCATTTTCCAAAATGGCGTCCAGAAAAGAGAAATGAATAATTTAATATTTTTTTCGAATTCCTTGACCTCAAAAACATATAATTTGATACCAAGATCAAGTTTTTAGCTCTAGTGGTGTCCTAACTACGAAGAATCAAACAATAGCATCCGCCATTTTCCAAAATGGCGTCCTGAACAGAGAAATGAATAATTTAATATTTTTTTTCGAATTCCTTGACCTCAAAAACGTGTAATTTGATACCAAGATCAAGTTTTTAGCTTGACTGGTTACCAAACTACGAAGGGTAAAACATTAACATCCGCCATTTTCCAAAATGGCATCCAAAACAGAGAGTCCCACTCATACAGAGCGACCACCGGTCAAAATGTCATCTCTACTACTATACAATAAAATCTAGCATGGTGGTTGCTGGTCAGCTTTCGGGGTGAGCCAACTTTGTAATTTGACATATTTTACTATATGCGCCTCCCCACTATGAGAAGATCCCAGGAATTGAGCCAAATTTCCATGGAGGCTTACTAACTGTTGTTCTTACTAACTGTTTACCTTTAGAAAGTGTGCTTTTGACGTCTTCTAAACTTCCTCTAATAGTCGCAACTCGCAATGCGTGATTAAGTGTTTGAGTCTTTCGAATATTGTCTTCATCATTCATTTTGAGAAATATTTCTTGATCAAAAATGTATTTTTTCGTTCCTATAATATGAGAATGTTTTGTGAGGTGAACAAATATCACAGGTACAAGTTTCACAACCAGATCTAAAAAAATAAATAAAAATAAAAACTATAACCCCTTTAAAGATACAACAACAAAATTTTTTGTACTGAAAGATCAATCTAGTTTTAGTCCTCATGAAAATATACAAGTTGATTGTCTCATTTGTATTTATTTTTCATTTATAACAATACGATCAAACAAACAGATATGTGAATTTAATATCAGTGGAATACCTATTATGCTAGCTTCTTGCTCAAAGGCTTTTCATGTACCATCCTGACTGTGTAAACTGTACAAAAAACATATGTTGTTATGTTATGTTAAAAAATAAGTGTTTTAAATATATTTTTTCTGCTTTTTATTCAATATGATTAGTATTTGTTTATCACAATCCATTTACTTTCAATGAAACATGAAAAAACAAATGAAATTATAAAATTATAAAATATGATATAAAATGTAATATTGGAAAGTAAAAAAGTTTAATAATAAATAACATTAAAAATAGACCGTATAAAAAGCTGTTGAATCAAATTCAGTCTATGTTGGCACGTTTGCCATGAATGAAATATACACAGCGACTTACGTGAATCTCCAAGGCAGGTGAAGGTGAACTGAGGCAGTCAGTTGATTCCAACGTCAGAACAGTTTTATGAATTACCGCATCTGACAGAATAGACTCCATTCGCAGATGCCAAGTCAAGTGACCTAGTTTATAAATAACATAGTCTCGCCATTTTGACAGCCAGTTCGTCATTTTTATTTGCAATATTAACGCTACATATACTGTTGCCACCAAATATTAAACATATGGACTGACCAACATCATAATTTGTGATTTCATGCTAACAACAAATCTATACAATAGGCCCAATAAAAATCGCCGATCAACCGAGATTACCCAGAGCGCCAATTTTTCTTCCCAAACTATAGGTTTTTTTTCTCTGAAATACTCCTTAGAGTTGACTTAGGGGGGAATGATAATTTTTTATTATTGTGTGGGATAGCTAATAGCATAAAAAATTTTTTTGATGTCGGTCGGTCACTTTGTAATAATTTTTTTTACTTTTAATTTTGTTTTTAAAAATTAAAACTATTTTTAAAAATTAAAACCAATTTTAAATGTAAACTTGATGTAGGCAATCTGCAAGTTTTAAAGATGTAATGATAAATTTCAGACTGTTAAAATATTTGTTATGATACATATTAATGCTACATATATCGTAATCACCAAATATTAAACATGGACTGACCAACTTCATAATTTGTGATTTTATGCTAACAACAAATCTACACAATAGGCATAATAAAAATCACCGTTTAACCAAGAGTACCCAGTCCGCCAAGTTTTCTGTGAAGTCTGTAAGTTTTTTCTCTGAAATACCCCTTCAAGTTTTTTTTGGGAAATGATTGTTTTAGCGAATTTCCCTCATAGGGAAGAAGCTGTTAGGTCTCATGGTAAGACCTAATCCCAAGGCAAAATAACTTTTTTTCGAGGTCTCCAGATGCCAAAAACACTATTCGTCCATTTTCATATGTTTATCTATATATGTATAGGGTGTTAGGCAAAAGTGTGGATACCCCCCAGTAACATTTTGAGGTGTCATAGTAGGAAAACCAAACTTGGCATACCTTTACAACATGGAAAAATCCTTTTTAACAAGAGTCCCATTTCTGCCCCCACCCCCAAAATGAGGTATTTTGGGGGCAGTCCCAAATTTTTAAATGTAAACACCTATCGAGTGACCCCTCATTTTAAAGGGTTTGACAAAAGAAATGCAATGGCGCAAATCGGAGGTCAATATCATACCCCTGACCAACATGGTGGCTATTTCCAAATTTGAGATGGATAAACAAGCTTAAGTGTGGATACCCCCATTGACTATTAAATGGATTACATTAGGTAAACTAAACTCGGCTCAACTTTATAAGTCATAAAACTGTACTTTTATCACATAAGCTTATAAGCTTATAAGGTTTATACATCAGGGTTATATAGGCAAAAGTGTGGATACCACCCAGTAACTTTTTAACGTGTCAAATAGTAGGAAAACCAAACTCGGCATATCTTTACATCATGACAAACTCCACTTCTTAATGAGAGTCCCATTTCTGCTCCCGCCCCCAAAATGGGGTCCTTTGGGGGCAGCCCCAAATGTTTTTAAGTATACCCCTATCAAGTGACCCCTCATTTTAAGGGGTTGGTCAAAAGAAATACAATGGCGCAAACCAGGGGTCAATATCACATTCCTAACCAAAATAGCAGCCATTTCACAATCCGAGATGGGTAAACAAGCAAGTGTGGAACCTCCTTGTTGTTTATGTGATAAAGTTGTTTATGTGATGAAGTTGTTTATGTGATAAAAAAGTACTGTTTTATTTTCGTATAAAGTTAAACTGAGTTTAATTTACCTACTGTAATCCGTTTAATAGTTAGGGGGGTATCCATGTTTTAGCTTTTTTTATCCTTCTCACAATTGTGAGAAGACCTAAAAAACCGTGAGAATCGACCTCTGATTTGCGCCATTGTATTTCTTTTGACTAACCTTTTAAAATTAGGGGTCACTCAATAAGGGTTTACTTTTAAAAATTTGGGGCTGCCCTCAAAGGGCCCCATTTTGGGGGCAAGGGCATGTTTTTATGTGATGAAAAAACAGTTTTATGTCGTATAAAGTTGAGATGAGTTTAGTTTACCTATTGTGACCCAATGGTAAAGTTTACCAATTGACTAGTTTATCTATAGTATATGGGGGGTATCCACACTTTAGCTTGTTTATCCATCTCAAATTTTAAAATGGCCGCCATTTCGGTCAGGGCTATGATATTGACCTTTGGTTTGCGCCATTGCATTTCTTTTGACAAACCCTGTAAAATGAGGGATCACTCGATAGGCGTTTACATTTAAAATTTTGGGGCTGCCCCCAAAATACCCCATTTTGGGGGTAGGGGCAGAAATGGGACTCTCATTAAGAAGTGGAGTTTGTCATGATGTAAAGATATGCCAAGTTTGGTTTTCCTACTATTTGATACGTTAAAAAGTTACTTGGGGGTATCCACACTTTTGCCTATATAACCCTGATGTATAAACCCGAAACATGTTGAACCACCATCTATCACTCTGCAGAATAAGGCAGGTCCGATAGAACATGCTGGTTCAAAAGAAATACACTAAATATCACCCAGTAACTTTTTAACGTGTCAAATAGTAGGAAAACCAAACTCGGCATATCTTTACATCATGACAAACTCCACTTCTTAATGAGAGTCCCATTTCTGCTCCCGCCCCCAAAATGGGGTCCTTTGGGGGCAGCCCCAAATGTTTTTAAGTATACCCCTATCAAGTGACCCCTCATTTTAAGGGGTTGGTCAAAAGAAATACAATGGCGCAAACCAACGCCATACCAACCAACTAAACACACCCCTAAAAACTTGTCCCACCAAAATAGCAGCCATTCAACATCAATATTCAAACATCAGTTTGAATATTGGGTCAGCATCTTCTAAGAAGATGCTGGTCGGACCCTAGGTCGGACTAGTTTGATGTGGGCACTTTTACACGAGCCGCCATAACCAGGGCCGGATTTAGAACTTTTGGGCCCCTAGGCTCACTCAGTGGTGCGGGCCCCCAGGGCCAGAGTGACCAAATGTCCGTTTTTAGTAGGACTTGTCCTCCTTTTTGACCGCTGTCCTCCGTTCTTCCCGACTTTGTCGGTTGCAGTGCAGCCGACAAAAACAAGCCTCTCGTTCTTTTCGTGGCCGTCACATCTGGCCTTTTGGTGTGGCCAGATAATCTGTCGTTTCTACAGCAGCTGACAGGCATATTTCTCGGTGATTCGCGACCGACAAGTCTCTCGCATTTTTGGATATCTACTGACCACATTGCGGCCGGGAAATATGTTGTTTGTAACGCAGCTGGAAAACCTGCCGGTCACATCGCGGTTGTCTGCACCAAAAGCAAAACTCTCGGTCACAGCTGGCAAGTCTTTCGGTCATATTGCGGCCGGTAAATCGCCCGGTGTTTCCGTGGCCAGCAAACCTCTCAGTCTCATTGCGGTCGGTAAATCTTACGTCATATTGCGGCCGGTAAACCTGTCGGTCCATAGCCTTGTCTAGTAACAGAGAAGGCTTACTAGAGAAGGCTGGTCGGTCGCATTGCAGTCGACAAAAACAAAACCTCTCGTTATTTTCGTGGCCGTCACATCTGGCCTTTCGTTGTGGCCAGAAAATCAGAGAAAGTGCTTAGTTACTCTATTTAAAAGCTGCATTGTTGATTTCACTGGTCGTGATTTTTCTAATAGTAGCTTATGGCAGGGAAAGGTAAGGCGAAATTTGGAGATTTAATATGTGAAATCTAGGGAATACCGCACTTTAGGCTTACAGCGGCTGGCAAATTTCTGGTCATAATATTATGACTATAGCAAACAGCTATTGCCTAGGCTAGGCTCGTGGCCTGCGAACATCGGTAGTAACGCTGCCGGTAAATCTCTCGGACATTTCGCGGCCGTATTTGGCAAAACTTCTTCAACAAAACTCAGCGTCTAACACATTCTCAAGGGAAGGAGGTCTAAAATTGAGCTATGGAGCAAAGGTCTGAAAATCTAGACCCCACCAATCAAAATGCTGAAATTATTCCCATGAATATTATTATCCTGTTATGTTGCCTAACTCTCGTATGGTCTTTGGTGCAGCCAAAACTTGTAACGTCAATCGTAGTCCTATATCCGTTCTGCAAGCTATATTAGCATATCGGGTAAAAATACTGAATACTAAATGAGGTGTCAGTTACTGTATTTCCCTTTTTATTGGTCAAAGTTAATTTTTGTTCTAGATGCAGGTTATATTTATGTTTCCGGTCCTCACACGTCACAATTTGTTTTCATTTTCGACTGATACAACCTAAATACTATTATTATTTTCTTCTCTACTCTTTTTTTCTCTACAGACCCCTTCCCCCCACCACCACTCCGAGGACTTTGCAGCCGAAAAAGCGGCGCTGAGCGCAACCGTAGCTGGCCTGCAGTCGACGATGTTTTATCTTTTGAGCTGTCTGCTATTTAAGTGCTGACATTACGTTGTTTATGTTTCACGTTCAGGGCCGCCGAGAGGGGGGGGCAAAGGGGGCAGATTGCCCCGGGCCACAAAAGGAAGGGGGCCACATTTTGAGCTGAGAATATTTTTGAGGATTATTAAATATTAGAGTTGTTAAATTAAGGAGACTAGAATGAAATGTATTAGAAGATACATAAGAAACTTAGTACTTAAAAAAGGTATATAAATTAAAATTGCCTAACTATTCATTTATATTATTTTGATACAATTTAATTTGATTTTCTGACGTTTCGTCTGGGGCCCCCCGAGGTTAGGGGGGCATCAGACCGCACGTTAACTAAATCTGTACCAAACTCAGCAATCGTCCAATACCAATCGTCTGCACCCTAAAATTCATCACAAAACTTGTTTGTACAGGCCTACGATGGATCAAGGAAAAGGATTCCTAGCTTTAACTAAATGGTGTATATTTACAAAATAATACGAATAATGACAGTAATAACATTTACGACTGAAGACGTGACATGACTTTTTTTCTAATGATTAACAACTTCAGCTTCGTTTCTTTGATGAGCATAGAGGTAGCGCCGGGGGGGGGGGGGGGGGGGCACAGGGTGGCATGTCCAACATTAAAAATTGAAATAAAATTAATATTCTCTAAAGTTGTTTCTCTACTCAGAAGTTATTGAAACCAATTGTTTTTAAGTTAGATGTTTATTTTACCATATTAATCCCATACATTCATTTTAATTTTATATTTAATCATTATTACATTCATTTTTTATGAGATTAATCATTTGGCTAAACAAAGAGGTTGGATGAAGACCTATACATTCGTTGATTAGGCTTGTTCTTTGACTGGGCGAAGGTTGGTCACCCTGTACCCTGTGCACATATAGTATCTGTCATTCTGTCATCCACTAACCTACCACAATACTCCACCCGTTTCTACAGCCACCTACTTCAAAAAATAGAATAATAATACTATTATACTGTCAGAGTGCCTAAATCCGATGAGTAAGGCCTCTGGAACCAAAGCTTGTGACGTTTATTGGAGACCCAATATTCGGTTACAAGCAAGCCTATTGGGTAAAAATATAGCCTCAAATGAGCTGTCGGTTATATGCTTCCTCTGATTAATTGGTTAACATAGAAAACAATAACTGCAATGGTTTTTAAGTAAACATTCTTCATCAGTCGCGTGTTAAAAGTCTAAGTAGAATGTTTACAGCTTTTTAGTGCTGTATATTTCACAATTTTTAAGGCTTAAAACCCACTTTGAAGTACGAAAAAACCAAAATTTTCCGGGGGAGGACGCCGGACCCCCCGCTAGGTCCATAACCCCCAGACCCCCCGGCCAACTGTGCCCCCCCAAGTTTGATTCACGCGACGCCTATGTTTATGAGTTTGAGTTTAGCTACGTATGAACCAAGGACCAAATAAATACAGGTTTCCTCATAGTACTAAAATTTAAGCAGATCGTGATGCCATGAGCAAACTGATGAATGCGCTCGTCTGTAGCCTCAAGCTGGCACAATAAAGTAACTTGGCCAATCAGAGAGTAGTTATTACTACACCTTCGAGTTAGGCTATACGTTTACGCAATATAGTAATTGGCTAGGGCTAGGATACACGCAGTCGGAAAAATGGTGTCCTGGTGACGTCACACGCTCCACAGGCATTATGGGAGTTGGACAACAGAAGGAAAACAAGTATAGTGGTTTAGGTAGTCCGTGAATAATTTGTATAATAACTTAAAACTGTCTCTTAAGTACAGACTTATTAGGAACATACTTTTTTAGTCTAGTGCTTTTAATTCAAAGTTATGTGTTATTTAGTTGTCGTATTAAAAAGTATTTTACCTACTTTACTTTTACTGTTTGTAATTTTCTGAATTTTTAAAATTCATAAATCAAAAGTTTATTACAAACCTGTGATGTAGTTGTGTTTTGTATTGAACAAATTAAGATATTCAACATTTTTAGATAAAAAATGATGTAATCACCAAATTCTACAAATCTAGCTATTTAACAGACAAAGGTATTTTTTATTTACGATTTTTTTGTATTGAGGGGCCTCACTTTCAAACTTTGCCCCGGGCCTCGAAATGTCTGTCGGCGGCCCTGTTCACGTTCAATCGGGGTATCAATTTATAAATTATTATTTTTTTATTCTTGGTCGAAGTTTATTGAGTACCTGACTAGTGGATTCTAAAGAAATAATTTTCAAAATTTTTATTTTTATTTTTGTGTGGCGCGGGCCCTCTTGTGGCGCGGGCTCCTAGGCGCGCGCCTATGGCGCCTATGCTTAAATCCGGCCCTGGCCATGACAGTGGACCAACAAATTATGTGTATACTTATAGTTTATACGATGTAAAAACAGAAGATGTTGGTCTTCGATGAAAACTTGATTCAAAAATGAGGGGAAGTGAATATGTTGCAATCTGCAATATCCCCTCCAATTAAATTCAACGGCAAAAGTTTTCCACTCTGCTTAAATTTCAATTATTTATCCATTATTATTGTATTTTCAGTAAAAGGACTTTAGGTCTACTCTAGATGATTTTTCAAGCTTTTGAGGTTATTGACATGGTATTTTTGTACAATTCATGATCGAAAATTATCTATGAAAACATTATTTCATACAACCCAAGACTCGGTAAAATAAAATGAAAACTTTAACTACAATAATTTAATAGTCTTTATTTTTTTTTATATGTATTGATCAAAACATATTTAAAATGTAATGTAATGAATACTTTCGTCTATAGAACTTTTGACTTATTTGATAATTTCAGTGTAATTATGTGTAAAAATGTTTTCATCATACTAACACAGAAACATATCTGTTTTGAGTTCCTTTTTGTTGGCTCGAAAGTTACCCATTGCCGGCCTAGGCCGGATAAACTAGTGTTCGGTATTGAACATCAATGTTTCCAAAACATCGATGTTCGATGGTTTTACTATCGATGTTAGAAAGTCGATATTTTTCTATCATCGATGTTTTGAAATCAATGTGTTTTAAATGGAATTTTAAGATAGATTTTGTCTTTTTTCAACCTCGAATATGGATATTAAATACACTCGTTGCAGTAGACCTGCATACTCAGTGAATTTCAAATGCAAAACAACATATTTCAATCCAACATAGCGAGATTTGACATGTTTTTGTAAGCTCGCTCCATAAGAATAACATGGGGAATGAGTATGCAGGTTTGCTGCTACGGGTATATTAAAACTGGAGGGTTTTAATTTAATATTTAGTAGATCTGAACTTTTTTTTCCTTGGGGGCTGGGGTAACATTACCCCTTGCTATCTCAACCTTTTTAGGTTGAGATAGCAAGGGGTGCTACAAAAGATCTTTTGATCTTTTGTAGCACCCTTTCTTTTAGTCCACCAGCCGAAGTCCTTTCGCGTAGCCTAACAGCTGGTGCACACCCATTTCTCTTATTTCAATAGGCATCAAGAGTGCCTTTCCTAGGTATTTCAACCTTTTTTTGGGCTGACGCCGGACAATCCAGCCATATATGTTCAGCGGATTCTACTTCGAAAAGACAGAATCTGCACTGATCTGTTTATAATATAGGTTTACATACCTTCAGTCAACAGTTTCATAATGTAGAAATTTCCTTCATATGTTTCAAAGCATTTAAGCTTCATCATCAGGGAATTTAAAAATGTCTATAAGTGCATCACACAAATTTTCTACATTAAAAATAAATAAAATAAAAAACACATTACACTTAACACATATGACTTGAGCTGGCCAGCAATAGACACCGACTGAGACTGAATAAACAGGTATTACCCCACTCCTACTTGACCTTGAGCTGTTATCAGGTGACTGGTTGATTTGTTTTGAATGTAGGAGATTCTGTCAAATAATCTATTGGAATTGTATTTTAATTTTTCATTCAAAATATTGTCGGGATCCTTTTTGAATGCATTATAAATTTGGAGCTCTTCAAGAGTTGTAATGAGGGATGATTTCTTACAATTATGTAATACCTTCAGGTTTGACCCCAAGTTGATGACATTATGATTACTCTCGGCTAAATGTTCAGCAAACATAGATTTTTTGGATAACAATTTAGGTTTAGGCATGTGTTCAGCGAATCTTTTCTTAAACGATCTGCCCGTCTGTCCAATATAAAATTTAGGGCAATCTGAACAATTTATTTTATATATTCCAGTTTGGTCGGCTTTATTGGGTTTTGACTTGTAGGTGTGGGTGTTTAGTTGTTTCTCATCCAGTCGGTTTGATGTTTTACACAATAATTTGATATCATGTTTTTTCAATTCATTTTTCAATGTATGGCAAAGTGACTTTCCAAATTCAACTGGGACAAACTGCTGGTTCTTTTCCTCATTGTTTAATTTTTGTACATTAACTGAGCTGTTAATCTTTGTTTTCTGTTTTTTAATTAACTTATCTACTAAGTCACTCTTGTACCCATTTATCACAGTTTTGGAGGCAAAGAACAATGAATAAGACTGATCTGTTTGCCTAAGCCCTATTGTTCTAAGGTATTTCCTCACATGGCCATGCCCAGTGAGGAGACCTATCAGAAGGCTTATTTCCCCTTTTTGGAGGTCAAAGTTGGTTCTCCATTCCTTTCTAAGAGAATTGATCAACATCTTCGATTGTCTCAGGCCTGGGGTGTCTTCACATACCTTTGCCTTCTGGCCCTCTGCCCAGGTTAGGATTTCTGTTCGTCCTTTGCTCACTGGGACTCCACAGTATGGTTCGGGCCCGATGAGTTCGGACTTTAATTTAATATTTAGTAGATCTGAACTAGAAGAAGCCATTTACCAAGTTTGATCAAGATATGTTGAGAAATAACCGAGATATAGAACTTTACTTATTTCCCATAAGGTTAACATTGGGACATCGTACTTTGTTTACCACTTTCAATATCTCGCCAACCAATGGATATAGGGCAGTGATTCAAGATACTAAACTGTTTGTTTTTTTGAGCTGAATTCAATGGTGCCAACAAAAATTTGATAATTTTAATTTTTATACGTAAAAAACCCAAAAAAACCATTTTTGGGGGGTTTACCCCCTCTTTACCCCCCTTTCCGGTAGCCTGATCAGGCTGGTTTACGAACTCGTCCGAATAACTACTACTTTACACGTCCATGCCAAATTTCATCAAGATCGGACCATTTTTACACGAGTTATCGTGCTGAAAGACACACACACACACACACACACACACACACACACACACACACACACACACACACACACACACACACACACACACACACACATATATCAGGGTGATTGAAAAGTCTGGGTACGGCTTAATATTTTGAAAAATAATAAACGTAGACCTACAAAACTTGGAATCAAGTTATAAGGCATATAAATCTATCTTAACACATACCCAGTGATCCGCTACCTCCTCAGGGGGACGGCCCGCCAGGAGTCAGGAGAAAATCTTAAATGTAAGCATAGGTTGATATGCACATCAAATTAACCCTCGAGCGGGCGCACGCGGAGTTTTCCTCCGCACGTGTTTTTTATGTTAAAATAAACGGACATAATAGGTGTCGGCGGTCGTGTCCGGCTCCGTACTTTATGCCCCTCATTCCAGGAATTTCCTAAAGCTATTTATACCCCCCACCCCCCCCTTGGTACCTCGTTATATGCAATTCAGAGATGCCGTCTCAGTTTGCGGAGGGCCCTTTCCCGTTACACAGACACTGATACCTATTTTTTAAATTTATAATAACAATGGTTTTGTAAATATTATTAATTTTCTGGACTTTTCCTTTTGCTTTCGAAAAAAAGAAGTGAAAGAAAAAGTCTAAAAATGTTAATAATAATTAATACATGTATTATACTAGAAAATTACTTACTATGTTTAAATGAAATATGACACCTATTAAGTTGAACAATTAATTGAATCGTCGATGAAATGTGATTCCTAATGAAGTTTGTCAACATTTTAATACTTTATTTCGTTATGAAACAAGTAAAATGGGTTAAAGTTGTGCAATCTAGAGTTGCGGAGTAAAACTCCGCATGCGCCCGCTCGCGTTTTGCCGGTGAAGCGCCCGCTCAAGGGTTAAAGGTCTATTTTTGTAGAATACAACGCCGCAAACCGCACTCAAAAAGGTTGATCCAGTACAAAATGGCAGCTGTTCAAAGATTCAAATAAATACCAATTTCTTTGAATACAAACAATTTTTATAATTTTAATTTTTATCATTTTTTATATCATTTTAAAGAGCTTTTTAAGCAAAGAAGAATGCCGCAAACCGCATTCGAAAAGGACAATCCGTTAAAAAATTACGGTTGTTTAAAGATTTAATAAAAATAATAAAAATATTAAATCTTTAAACAACCGTAATTTTTTAACGGATTGTCCTTTTCGAATGCGGTTTGCGGCATTCTTCTTTGCTTAAAAAGCTCTTTAAAATGATATAAAAAATGATAAATATTAAAATGATAAAAATTGTTTGTATTCAAAGAAATTGGTATTTATTTGAATCTTTGAACAGCTGCCATTTTGTACTGGGTCAACCTTTTTGAGTGCGGTTTGCGGCGTTGTATTCTACAAAAATAGACCTTTAATTTGATGTGCATATCAACCTATGCTTACATTTAAGATTTTCTCCTGACTCCTGGCGGGCCGTCCCCCTGAGGAGGTAGCGGATCACTGGGTATGTGTTAAGATAGATTTATATGCCTTATAACTTGATTCCAAGTTTTGTAGGTCTACGTTTATTATTTTTCAAAATATTAAGCCGTACCCAGACTTTTCAATCACCCTGTATATACCGGGTGTCCCATAATAGTCCCCCCCCCCCAACTTTTTCCTATATTTTTTCAAATGTCAATTCCAAACCACCCCCAAACATTATTGGGTAGTTAATACTTCATTTTGAGGGGGTAACCAATTTTGGCCGCCATCTTGGATCTGCCATATTGGATCCAAAATATTTTTTTCAAATTTAAATTAGGGCATGAAAAGCAAAGGGGTCTAAGTGCCATTTTATTACTTTTGAGAAAATCCATCCCAAAGTTACTTAATTACACTAAATTCTAGAAAAAAAAAATTTTTTTAAATATATATTTTTGAAATCTCCATTTCTTTAGGCATTTTAAGGTATGCTTATTATAAAGTTAAAACCTACATAGACACCCCAAAATCATATTTTTCCATCCCCTAGCAACTACTTAGACCCCTTTGCTGCTTAAAAATTACTCGAATCCCTTTGCCTGTAATAAGATTTTAAATAAAGACACATAGTACATACACATAGTACATACACATAGTACATACACATAGATATTTTGCCTGGTTTGAAGTTATTGTCAACCTCTGGTTTATCTTCTTCACCAGTCCCCGAAACGTCCTCTGAAGATTCACTCTCAGGTCCGTCCTCAGGCTCATAAGTCCGGTCATTGTCATTGTCGCCCTTTTGCTTGGTTAGTTTAGGCTTTATTTCAATGCTATTTCAACAGATACGCGTTCTTATTATTGTGTTTAATTGATGTTTTGATATGTGCCTTCTTGTTGTCTAAAAATCAGCCCCTATACCATAGACCATAGGGACTGCTGAATAAGGTCTAAACACAGAGCTGCAACCAGGTCCTTGTTCACAAGTTATGGCAAAGGGATCCAAGTGTCACTTGTTCCCCTATGCCTCTCAACAGATGATTAGTTCTAGTGAGTAGTAATTTTTATTCCCACCAGAATGCAGCACTTGACAGGAGAATCACTTAGATCTCTTTGCAACTAAATTTTTGTATATTTCTAGTTTCAAATGCACTGCTTATCTCCAATCATAAAAAAAAATACTTAGACCCCTTTGCTTTTCATGCCCTCAAATGTGGTGTTGTGACCCATCATTTCGAATTAGATGTTTTCACTGATTACAATGCCGCAATCCGCTTTTTAATCAAATCAAATCAAATCAAATCAAAAATATCTTTATTCATGAAGTACAGTCAAGTGTACAGAATGGTATCAATTAAAATACAATTTTTGTTTATAATTATGTACAAGAAAGTTAGTCATCTTATTATATTCCAGTCTTGTGATGTATTCCTACAAGTTCCTACAAGTACATACATTTATAAAGGTTTACATAAAAATGTTAAAGTAGGATAATTACTTTACAAATTCCTCTGTATTATATAAAGGCTTATCAGTCATATAAGTTTTCAATTTGGCTCTAAATAAATTGTAATTTTCGATGTTTTTTATTTCTATTGGCAAAACATTATAATAATGAATGCCTGCATAGCTTGGTTTTTTTGTAAAGAAATGTAAATTATGTTGAGGGAAAGCCAATTGATTTCTGTTCCTAGTAGAGTATGAGTGGTTTGTGCCTAACGTTTCAAATTTATCTAAGTTATT
Source organism: Flexamia atlantica (assembly GCA_035578135.1). Classification (NCBI taxonomy): domain Eukaryota; kingdom Metazoa; phylum Arthropoda; class Insecta; order Hemiptera; family Cicadellidae; genus Flexamia; species Flexamia atlantica. The sequence goes on along the minus strand of JAQJVK010000007.1, from coordinate 10,060,208 downwards.
TTTAACTAAGAGAATGAGGTCAAAAATTAATTGACTATAAACTGCTTAATGCGTAATTGGGGGAAATAGTTTTTCACAGAATCTAACGGTTGCAAGTTCAAAATAATTCTAATAGCCTTCTTTTGAAGAATTAGGATCCTATTTAAGTTATCAATTGAGCTATTTCCATACAAAACAAGGCCATATGAGATATGTGAGTGGACCAGAGCAAAATAGACGGATTTTAGGGTGTCGACATTGCAAATTTTAGATAGTTTTCTCAAAGCAAAAAGTCCTTTAGCAATTTTATTACAGAGGCCATCCGTGTGTGAAGCCCAATTTATGTGTTTGTCCAAATATAAACCTAAAAATTTTGTTTCCTCAACTTCAGTCAAATGATCAGAATTTAAAATAATATTTGTAGGATGTGAATTATTTTTAGTGCATCTGGTAGAAAATGTTATATAATTTGTTTTTGTTTGATTCAGGAGAAGATTTCTTTCTGCCAAGTCTTGTTGGATCATACCAAGTTGATTAAAAGCTAGTTGCTCGTTATCGTCAAAAGTATTTCCAGATATTTTTAGAGTAATATCATCTGCATAAAGGACTATTTTATTGAAATTAGCTATATTGGGCAAGCCATTTAAGTAACATTAATAGATATAGTAGTATTTAATAGATGTTAGAGGAGAGTTGAATTTTATTAATTGGTTATGATTATTGAGGTAGAGAATTTCAACAAACTGCCATCTATCTGTTAAATATGATTTAAACCAATTCAAACCGCGGTTTTTGATTCCTAGATTTTCAATAATTTTTAAAAGAGTATTATGTTGTACACTGTCGAAAGCCTTACTTAAATCCATGAAAATACCGATTACATTTTCTTTTTTATCTATTGAGTCTATTATTGATTCAATGAACTCGATACAGGCACTAATGGTTGATTTGCCACTTCTGAAACCATGTTGTTCTAAATCAAGCAGATTGTTAGTTTCCAGGAATTCAATTAGCTGGTTGGCCATAACACGTTTGAACAATTTGGCAAAAGATGAAATAAGAGCTAAGGGCCTGTAGTTGGACACTTCCCCATCGTCTCCACCCTTGAATAAAGGTTTAACTTTAGAAATTTTAAGTTGTTTAGGAAATATACCAGATATTAGAGATGAATTTATGAGATGAGTTAAAGGTTTAATCAATATATGTTTTGCAAACTTAATGATTGTCATGGGGACATTATCATATCCAGTTGAGTATTTATTAGGGAATGAATCTATAATTTTTTCTACATATTCTTCTGACACCCATTTGGGAACTAAGGTCTGATCCTCAGATGGTGGAGTGTGATGCGGATAGCTTCCAACAGGACCCAAAGAGGAAGCTAATATTGGAATTACTTGTACATCAACCATATTATGATAATAGTTGTTGAACAATTTACGAACGATTTGGGGATTATCAATACATTGTCCATAATTTTTTAATTTGATATTATGATGATAAGCCTTTTCTTTACCTATGTTTACTTCCTTTCTAACTACATTCCATACAGTCTTACAGACATTACCAGAGTTTTCAATTAAATTACTATAATAAAACTTCTACTTGTTTGACCAATGTAATATTTTTCGCATTCGCTGCAATTAATTTGGTATACTCCAGCTTTGTTTATATAATTTGTTTTGATTTGAGTTCTATTTTGTATTCTATTGTTTATCATTCTATATGCGTTGTTTTTTGTTCTGAAGCTTGTTTTAAAGTTGGATTTATAGAATGTGCGCCTTGCTGCTTTATTTATTATCGTATTATATGGAATACATATGAACTCTTCTTTTGGTTTATCTGTTGATATTTCTTGTTGGTTTTTCTTCTTCAATTTCTTTTTTATCATTTTTTCAATTATGTTTTGTTTGTATCCGTTTTTTATAGCCATACAACATTGGTTACATTGGTATATTACATTGGTCAAACAAGTAGAAGTTTTCAAACCAGATTCAAAGAACACATACAAGCCCTAAAGTCAGGAAACAAAACAATGATGAAGTCTAATTACGCAGAACATTTATTAGAAACAAGACACAGCTACAAAAATATTGAAGAAAACCTCACTGTTTTAGAATATGAAAGAGAAAAAGAAAAACTATTTGTAAAAGAAGATCTTCATATATATATTAATCATAAAAAGAACCCTAATAATTTGTTGAACACAATAAATATTAATCGAGAAAATCCAATCTTCGATCAGATTTATAATTTGGAAAAGAGAAGACAAAAATAAATATTTAGAAATATACATTTAGAAAGATATATGAATATTCCCCAAAACCTGTATATATTTGAAGAAACACATGATTTGTAAATATTTATTTAGGTTATTATAAAATTGAATTTTAAAGTGAGGTTATTATGACATGACTATGATCTTATGATTTGAAACTAGTCGTCAAATAAATGTTTTTTAAACTAAAAAAAAGGGTGCTCTGTTAATAAATTATGTATCATTATAACATATTAGTAGCCCTAATCACAATAATCATTTTTTCAATATATATATATGAAAATGAATGAATAGTGTTTTTTGCTTCTGGAGGCCCCAAAACGAAAAGTTATAATGGTCTTGGGCTTAGGTCTTACCATGAGTTCTAAGGTGACAGCTTCTTTCCTATAGGGGAAATTCGCTAATAGGCCTAATGTTAAATTTCCATTTTGATTTTAGATACGGCCATGTATATATTATTTTTAATGAAAACGGTATATCGAGTTTAGAAACTTCGATATGATTTAGTTGAAAATATTGACGTTTTCCTTTAAATTATTCAAAACAAGGAGGTTAGAGTCTGTTGTACTGGAGTTATTGCCACAATGCATTTGTTGATGAAAAAGTGGTTGATGAAAAGATAGGCAATGTGAAGGGGAGTAGTATAGTAATTTAGGACTTAGCGTTCTTTGAACAGTAATTTAACACAAAACGAATCTTTTGAAGATGACTAAAGATTCGAATAAGTTATTAAAATATGTCAGAAATGCTATACAGATTTATAATCTTAAAACAAAACTTTTCTGCGTATTTTATTAAATTGAAGTAAGATAACGACAAAACTAATTTAATATCGTCGACTCTTTGAAAATAGGTTTTTATATTCGATCAATTAAATGGCTCAATTCCCATCGCTGAATCTTTCTTTTTTCGTTTATTAATGTAAAGTACGAAAGTAATTCCACTAATATAGCTAACCTAACAAAATTAGAGGGCCGCAGCAATACTATTGAACGATACCTTCAGTAGGGTGGTCTAACCTCCTTGGTTTAAACGTAAATTATGTCAACAATAAACAGATTATTTGGATATATGATCGAGCTTATTGTATTGTTGGTTACAGAATGGGTTTCCGTAACGTAGATCAACATGATTGTTAGATTGTTTTACTAGTAAGTTAGAGTTTGTTTTTTTTTGGTCTTGTAATTTAATTTTGATCTTATTTATTATGTTTGCTTATAATGTTCACAGACATTTTGAAACTAAGGGCAAAATATCTACATATTATCAAACTATTATTATACCATTGCTATAATTTAGACTGATACGGTACCTAAATTTGTATGAATTATGTTACGGGTTTAGAAATTCGTGGATCAATGTTACATACAAGGAATTGCCCCTCAGGGGTAGTTGACTTCAACTACACGGGTGTGGCGGCCCGAGGTTCCCTAGCCAACCCCAGTTCCCCTCTCTTCTGTTCTGGGTTCTATGACCAGCATTCTTCTTCTTTTTGCTGGTTGTCTTTTCTCTTCTCTTTCCTATTGAAAAACTCTTCTTCCCTCTTCCTTTCCGTTTGTTTCTTCTGTTTCAGCCTTACCCCAGTAGTGTCAAGCGAACCGTGCTGAAGGGGTGAATGCTACCGGGCTCTACAATCAGGTGGTGCCATCGATATACACTACTGGATCGGCAGGTAGGCTCCGTAGCCCGAGCCTGCGGCAGTGGTTGCATTTCTGACTTTGAAGGGAAAATAGGGGCAAAAGCGACTCGCTGCTCTATATCCTATCATTGTCGCGTCCTAGTCGCGGCACTTTAACAATACCGGTACGCTTCACAGAACACCGTAAGACATTCCTGAAGTATTAATCACTCTCCACATATTCAATTTGCAGAAACGGGTTTTGCTACTGCACTACCACACCGACTCTGGGCAGGTATTCCACATCCATGGATTTCCCTCTAAATTATAATTTTGATTTCAAATTTTAATTAATGTGTAAAAGTGTAACAAGCACAATGAAAGTTCACAATCAAGCTTTTTTGTTACTTCGTTCTTAACTTACAATTTTAACGAAACAACAAGTTTACATGTTACAAAACAAAATGGTTTTTGCCAGCTGTCGTCTAATGCCTAGATTTGTTTTTTTTTACAGTGTCTGTCTTCTTTTTCTTACCTAGATGGTGAGATAAGATCTTGAAAAACCATTTACAAATGTACATCATTAAAATACTTTACGATCAACCTGCAATTCATAATTTGCTTTGTGACCTTTGAAAACATCACCTTTAAAATGATTACAAACTTGCAATGTAAGTTTGTGGTCGTTAACTTTGGCATCTAACTCATGAGTTTTATTATTATATGCATACTAGCAGTTGCTCGTGGCTTCGCTCACGATAAAAATTACAGCTGATCTTACTTATGCTCTTTGAACTGTCAAATTTTAGTATTCACAGCTGTTTACAATTCAGTACTTGAATGTTTACATCCTTATAAAATGAATAAAATTGAAGCTAAGGAGGGGCAAGCAGGGGTGTAGCCCGAGAAGATTTTAAGGAAGTGAAGAGGCCTATGTCCTTTTCTGATATATTGGCTATACTTCTGCAAAATTTCAGCTCAGTTAGGCCAGTATTTTTTACGTGGTTGAAAGACAGATATTCACACAAACATCCATACTTTCACATTTATAACATTAGTAGGATTTAACTACTCTATACATTATAATGAGACCTGATGAGACCTTTTAAGTTTTCCTTTAGTCTTAAAATCTGTGAAATGCGTGTGTCACCTCAAATCAGATTCGTCAGCACGAAGTATTGCGCTACATATACACTCTTCACATGTTAATTTCTTATCAAATTTTTTATCGATAACTCCACAAATGTAATACAATACATTTTCCTTGTAGTTGGAAATCTTGTAGTTGGAAATCATCTCCTCCGCTGCATCGTCGATTTCACTTTTATCTTGATCTTCATCTACATTAGCATAAATTATATCATATTGAGGGGCGGGCTAAATTTTTTCTAGGCCTATACCAAGCCCATTATCCCACCTCAAAAGTCTTTAAAAGGAAAAAGCTACCTTAAAAATGAAAAAAACAACAGCGTGCTCAGTGAATTTAAAATGCAAAAAACATACTTGAAGCCAACATAGCGAGCGGGATAAGATATGTTTTGTAAACTCCTTAAATAACATGGGAAATGAGTATGACAATATTATTATAAATAATAAACAATACAAGGGTGCAAAAGGATTGTTTGAACTTATTTTTAAACCGAAACCTAATAAATATACTAAAAAGGATTTAAACATTATTAAACAAATATTGGAGGATACAAATGCGCATAAGAAAAATTATTCTAAAAATTTCAATGTTCATAGAAATGCATCAGAAAAATATAAAACTATTATTGCTAAACTATTCCCACCAAAAAGAAGGGAACCCATAAAAAGAAAATCATTATCTTCTGCTGAAATAAATATTTTACATAAAAGGAGAAAAACAAATTAATCAAGTTTATCAGGAAAAGGATTATTGAAAAACTTGTATGATACTAATATAATATACTACAACGATATAAACAAATTGGTTGACGGAATGAAGTTGATATATGAAGCTAAACAAGCCGGACATAGCGGTTTAGAAAACGAATGGGTAGCTTTGGTCGGCGAACTGCGAAATCGAGGAGTAGTTGCATAAAAATATGAGTATATATAATACAAGTATAACCGATTAAATATTCAGTATAACCATGAGTGTGGATAAGTTTGGACGGTATTCCGAAACTGGAACCAAATCGGGGTCTAATGGAAAAAGGGGTGGTTTACCACTAACATCCGATGGAGGTTATGATATAAGTAACAAACGTTTAAAGTTTGTAAATGATCCAAAAGATGATAATGATGCAGTAAATTTCAAAACTTTAAAAAGTGAAACATTACCTAGCTTAAAGCTTCAAAATGAAGTGTATAACGCTAATTTTTATAGAATTGTAAATCTTCAAAAACCAATAGATAAAAATGATTTGGTAAATAAAGAATATTTAATGTGGTACATAAACCAAACCTTAAGATTTGATCCTAAAAGTAATAATAAAGTATATGATGCAAAAGATCTTAGAATAGCCAATATAGCAGATCCTGTTAATGATCAAGATTCGGTTACTAAAAGGTATTTACATTCAGTTATCCCTGAAAAAACAGATAAATTTTCTTTTTACAACTTTGTAATACACGATATTGGAGACCCTAAAGATATGAAAGATGCGGTAAACCTTCAATATCTTACAGATCATTGTATTACACATGATATTCATACGATTGATTGCAAAAATAAAGTGTTAACTAACGTTAAGGAAGGAACTGCAACATCAGATGCAGCTACAATAAATCAAATAATGAAATTAAACAATAAAAAATGGGATGCGGATGCAAAAATAATTACTAATGTTAAAAAAGGGTTGGATGAAACTGATGTAGCAACAATTGGACAAGTTCATGTATTAAAAGAATATGAAAACGGTAGTCAACACTTTGATTGCAAAGGGAAACCACGATTCAATGTTGCAACAGGAATAAGAGACAGTGATGCAGTAACAGTAGCACAAATGCAGAAGAGGGAACACATTTACTATAATCTTTTTCTAAGAAAAGATTATCATAGGCAGTCTTTTTATTGTGAAGACTTGCGATTGACTAGCTTAAATGACCCTGTTAATTTTACTGATGCTGTTAATGTAAATTACATTGTAAGACTCTTAAGTGTAGTGTTATATGATGTTTATAACACAATAAACCCCATAAAATCTGATCAAAAAATACATTGGGTTAAACAAATGTTATGGAAAAATATTTTTTAGATAAGGAAACTTTACAATTAAGATCTTCTAATGATGATGATGATGAAGAAGATACAATCCTACCGCAAAACTGGAAAAAAAATATTGACCCATAAACAAACATACTTATACATGTTTATTATAAATAAACAATTTCAAAGGATAAGTGCATCATTCATTATAAAGCATTTATAAAATAAACAAGTATTGACATTTCTTTTCACTATAAAAGACCATGTTGAAAGATCAACGCATCAGTCATAATCGACACGTTATAAAGAGAGGAAGAGGAATAGCATCAACAGCACTTTCTCTTATTACTAAGCCGGTTGGAGCTATAGTTAATAAAGCTATCGATTTATTACTTGTAGAACTACATTCACCCGGAGGTTATCAATATTGTGGTCCTGGAACAAAATTGAAAAAAACGACTTGCTAGAGGAGATCTTGGAATAAATAAACTTGATCAAGCTTGCAAACATCACGATATAGCATATTCCAAGTTTGCAGTTACTAAAAATAGATCAATAGCGGATAGAGCACTTGCTGAAAAAGCTTGGCAAAGAGTAACGTCCAGTGACGCTAGTATTGGTGAAAAAGCAGCAGCTTTAGCGGTATCAGCAGCAATGAAGGGTAAAACGATGTTTGGAGGTGGAAAGAAGAAAGGAGGTGGAAAAAGGAGGAGAAAACCTGCAAAGAAACGTGGAGGAAATATAAGAAGAAAACGACGATCCACCTCAGGTAAAAATAAAAAGAAACCAACAATATGATCAATGATAAAAAAGGAGGAGGATTATACCTAAGACCGTATCGTGTGTATTAGACAGAAAAAACAATTACTAATTCCAAATAAAGAATTAACAGATAAAGAATTAATTACTTATGTTTCTTGTTTAAAAATTCCATTTTTAGAGGAGTGTTTATGAAAGATGCATTACCTGCTAAAATTTGGAAAAATGAAACCGGAATAGTAAATTTGGATAATAGTAAAGGATTTGGCACTCATTGGGTATGTTATAAGAAACTAGGATCGACTATTTACTACTTTGATAGTTTTGGTAATCTTCCGCCACCAAAAGAACTACAATATAACTTTAAAACAGCTAAAAATGTATTATACAATTATAAAAGAGAGCAACCTGATAATACGGTAATCTGTGGACATTTATGTTTGGATTTTTTAACAAAAAGCGATAGTCAACTTTAAGATGTCTTCCTATACACTATCATTAACTGGAACTTCATCTACTTTGCGAAGTGTTCTTTTTCCTGCGTTACGTTTGGAAAGAGATAAATTATGTGAAGCCGCATTATTAGATATAACAACTTATAATTCTATTCCCAACGTTACTGAAAATGTTAATGACAAAATACATTATTACAAAACAAAAGATAAAGATAACAAATATTCAGATATACAAGTATTTAGTGTACCCACTGGAGCATATGAAATTGATGATATAAATGAAGCGATACAAAATCATATGGGAAAAGATAATATAACAATAAAAGGAAATAACAATACTATGAAAGCTGAAATCAAATCTAAATTTTATATACATTTTAGCAAAGAACATTCAATAGGTAGTTTATTAGGGTTTCCTAAAACAACGAAAATTTTACAACCTAATATTAACCATACAGGTGATACAACTGTGACAATAATGAAAGTTAACAGTATAGATGTTACATGTAATATTATACATGGTTCTTATAGAGATGGTGAAAATACTCATATATTGCACACATTCTATCCAACGGTCGCTCCGAGTTTAAAACTGTAGAAAAGCCACAAAACTTGGTGTACCTACCGTTAAACACCAGTTTTATTTCAGACATTGTGGTGAACATACTAGATCAAGACGGAAATCATATTGATTTTAGAGACGAACCTATAACTATACGAATACATATAAAATCAACCGTATAACAATGGGGTTATCATTTAAAAAGAAAGAGCTGACTGGTAAACAAGTCAGTAGCATTTTAGCTATAGAAGGATTAACAAGTGATAACATTCGTTTTCTAGAAGAAATTGGATTAAAAATTATTAATAATGGAAATATTGGATATAGCGCAGGGTCCGACATTCGACGAAACCTTATGGGAAAAGGAATATCATACGCACAACCCTTACGCTTCATCAAAATTAAATAATAATGATGAAATTAGAATTCCCATACAACAACAAGATATTTATACACTTCCATGTGGAAGTTATTTGTATATCGAAGGAAGAGTAACAAAAAAAGATGGAAGCACTGCAAGTACTGTTCCGTTCATAAATAACCCCATGGCATATTTGTTTGATGAAATAAGATATGAAATTTCCGGAGTTACAATAGATTCAACAAAAAAGGTGGGAATTACAAGTACATTAAAAGGATTAGCATCTTTAACACCGAGTGAAAAAAAAATGCTGGCCGCCGCAGGATGGGTAGCGCCCGATTCCAATATAATCACTCCAAACAGTTCAGGCAATTTTGACTTTTACATTCCTTTAAGATTACTTTTAGGCTTTGCCGAAGATTACCGAAAAATAATAATAAACGTAAAACAAGAATTAGTTTTGTTAAGATCATCAAACGACAAAGATATTATTATGGCGCCTGATGGAACAACGGAAGCTAATTTAAAATGGAAAATGCAATTAGACAAGATTGTTTGGAGAGTACCGCATGTACGGTTAAACGATCAAAATAGAATTTCATTATTGAGAACTTTAAAATCAGATCGTGATATCGTAATACCATTTAGAAGTTGGGAGTTTCATGAATATCCGGTTTTACCGGAAACACAACGACATACATGGACTGTAAAAACTTCTACTCATTTGGAAAAGGCAAGATATGTAATATTTGGTTACAAACAAAAAGAAGAAATGAAATAACGAAACATGCTGGTGAATTTTATCATTGCAAACTTACAAATTTTAAGGTGTTTCTAAACTCGCAATTCTTTCCATACGACAACTTCAACATAAACTTTACAAAAGAGAGGTTTAGCGTTTTGTACGATATGTACGCAAGATTCCAAAATTCACATTATGGAAAAACAAACACACCTTTATTAACGCCAAACCAATTTAAATCTACCTATCCGATTGTTGTAGTTGATTGTTCCAAACAAAATGAATCTGTAAAATCTTCCAGTGTAGATATAAAAATAGAAATGGAATTTGAACAAAATGTACCCAAAGATAAATCTGCTTATTGTTTAATTTTACATGATAAAATTGTTACATATACACCTTTAACCGGTATAGTAAAAGCTATTTTGTAAAATGGAAAGAAAAAAAATACCCCCACCACTCGGTTATAAAAGCAGGAGCGGGAACGCAAATTGTTTAGTTGACTGTCTACAGTTGTATGGGTAACATCGTCTACAGCATTATAAACAAAATGAGTTCTTTATCAGTTGTACAAGGCGTTTACGAAACAGCACCTTTATTGGAAAATGATGATGATAAACATTTTGAAGAAAATGTTGTAAAGGAAATTGATGACTTTTTAAAGTTTGGAAAACAAAATAAAAAGTTGGAAAATAATAAAACAAACGTAAGAAAGAAAAGAAAACTTGAAGAAAATATTCCACCAAACATTTTAACTGAAGTTTTCCTTCGCATCTTTTATCCTATTTCATCTTGCATGAGTAAAAGTGTGTCGATAGGATTGGTAAAATCATTAGATTACTCTCCCGCAGTAATACTAAGCCATGGTACAAAGTTGGTTTTATTTTCAGAAAATGCTTGGGATTCCTTTTTAAAACATCTACATCTTATTGAATGTTTCTTAGCCAACAGTTTCTTTGGAAGAAAAACTAACATTCGACTTTTGGATTGTGACAATGAAATTGACATTATTAAACATCGTGGTCAACAACAAGTAAGAATTAGAGACTCGACACAATTTGAAAATAAAATTCTACTAACACGTGAAGAATTCTACATTTTAAACTATGCAACATCACCTATTACCAGGTATATGAAACAATTAGGATTTTCAATCTCTGTTATTAAGGAATATCTGGTAGATGCATGCCAAAAACAACCAGACAGCACTTTACAATACGGACCAATAGATACATCCATCTTTAATAGAATACCTCACGAAGTGGAAATGTGGAGGCAGTTAAGAAACTTTGAACCTTTTACTGAAGTTGCAACGGAAGCTACAGAAGAAGAAACCAACAACAACAACAGTACAGAAGAAGAAACCAACAACAACAATAATACAGAAGAAGAAATTTTGCTAGTTTAAAACTACAATGTAATTTAACAAAAGAATAAAACGTGGGGTAGGCCTACTGGGGACGGTGCCCACGTTAAACATACACCAACGCGCCTACAACTGTACGGCCTGGTTTATATATCTAACCTACCGTGGTGTGGAAAACAGTTGATCAGCAGACACCGTGATGAGCAGACAGGATGAAGAAATGGCAGCAAAACCTTGTGTAATTGAATTTCAAGCATTTCGCGGAAACGATGATAGATTTATCATAAAAGAATTGGTAATTTTAGATTTGCTTACACAAGTAGCGTACCCTTTTTTATTTGAAGCACCGTGTTCTGTCCATGAACTAAAGTCAAAAGCTAAAATAACAAAAAGATGGCTAACAAATAATTTTCATCATATCCATTGGTTTGAAGGTTTTCTACCGTACAACAATGTACACAAAATTATGTTTCATTTTTGCAAACAATTTACACACATATATACTAGAGGATTGGAAAAAAATTGGATACGACAGTACAAGAACAAAGAAGTTTTAAACATAAAACTGGACAAAACATTTCACTTTGATGCTAGAAATATTTGTGTTTCTACAATAGATCCGAAACACAACCAATCTCAATACGCATTACAAAACGCATATCACTTGGCTGCTTACTTACAACAACAAACAGAAGAATGTAGTGGGGGTTCCGAAGGTTATATAAACGAAGAGACAACACACCCCGAGTATCAGTCCAACTCCATACTCCGAACAGACAACATCTCCTGATAAGGATGGCATCACAACAGTTTCTCCAATGTTTAGTTGAACAATTCAACTTGCATCAAAAATCAAATACTCTAATAATCAAGAAATGTTCAGAACTAAAAGAACAGAAACATTATATTGTTCATTAAATGAAGAAAGTTGATACAACGCATGGAGACGCAGTCGTCGCATCTTTATCTGATGCACCATTTACACCAGGTGATGAACCAAAGTTTCAAGTATATCTTCAAAAACGATTCGTCCAGTTGCTGCAAAATGAAGATCTGCGGGAAATTCAGCCAGGATCATTATATTTGGTGTCACACGGAATGAGCGGAAACAACTCTACGGAACTTACTCTGCACATCACACAAAAATAACATTGTAAATATTGTAAAAAAATGTTTTAAATAAAAAGATAAAAAACAACATATCAGTATATGTTTTTATATACTGATATGTTGTATTTTTTTAACTCTAACGGATGACCTTGAACTTTTAATCGATGGTATTATTTGATAGTATTATTCGATTATTTCATTCGATTGTTTTATTCGAATACTTTACATAAATACGAAACTTTAACGTTGAGAGGCTCAGTTCTGTTTAAGACAAGCTACAACCAACATGTCATTCAAAAGAAATAATCTAACACTCATAACTTATTGTTGCAACGAAAAATGTTTTAGAATACCTGAAGATCAAGTTGACGGAAAAGCTTGTACAAAATGTAATTCTTTCTGCTACTGTAAATGTGGTTGCAAAACATATCAAAAGAACCGGTTGGATAAACTAGAAGAATTGCAACATCGGCTCGGTCTATTATGGCAACGATTAAATTCAAAGTGATTAAACAAACACCTGCCATTACCCCCACCACTACCCCCACTACCATCGGAGATACCCGCAGCACCGGCTTTGCAATAATCATTCCTGCTACACCTCTCGTCGAGTAAACAACTCTAGTCATGTCTCTCAACATTCGCGGGATTCACTACAACACTATCAATCTTACAACCTACAAGGATTTGGAAATTTTTAGTGAAGAACTAAAACAACTTATAACCACTGGGTTCGGTTTATCTTTAGAACTTTATGCAACAAACAATCAAAACGAAAAAAATGTGTTTTTGCCAACTTACAACAACAATAAAAAGAATGAAAATAAGCAAGAAATTTCACCACCGACAACAACTTACTCTTCAAATTTAGGAGCAAACTTTTCAACCTTAATGTAAAATTAAAAAATAAAAAAAATCTTGCATTTTTGGATTTTCCAAAAATGCAAGATCTTTTTTAAAAACATCCCCGGCCGACCTTGACCCACTTCCGGAAATTTAAAGTTTAAATACCCAGCACAGCCGCGCATTTAAACTTTAAATGCCCACCCCTACACGTCACAGCTACGTCACAGCCTCTGACGTCACCAGACCGGATGTAGCTGTCAAAATTTGATTAATGCGTTTTGGCCCAGAAACGCCACTTTGCCACTACTCATTTATATTCTACACACAAAACTGAAAAAGGTAGAGATTTTTTTACAGTTTTCACAAATCATTACATTGATGATACTAGTGAATTTTTTAAGCTAAAATTTTAATGGTGTTAATATATACACTGACAGATTTATGTTAAAATGAGAAATGTTTAAAATAATGTTTCTACATATTTTTTTGGTAAATAACTAGGAATTTATACGGATTTTACGTTTTATCCTAGTCAATACTGTACTTAGTACCTCTACTTTAATATACACTTTATTAGTCAAACGGAATGGGATTGGCAGTAGAATACATTTTGAAGATGTCTCTTATTTGCTGGGCATGCACACATGCTCTGTCGACCTCTTGCACAGTTGGTATTCACAAATTTCATTTGATTTGGGAAGAGGGTGATATTGTTCAAGTTGTGTTCAACACCTTCCTTGTCAATTATTGTGTTTTGTAACACACAGCAGCATTTATTTTATATAATCGTGTCTGCAGTGCATTCATTAGTTTAAATTGCCTTATGGCAAAAATACGCCCCTTGGAATACATTCCAAATGCACACTCAATAGATTTACGAGCCCTAGAGTGCCATTTATTGTACACTTCTTCATTAAAAGAATTGACTCTTCATCACAACACGTCATTTTTCGCGCAAACCTGCGAGCACACTGCTTCCAGACTGAGCGCTGTTGTGTGCATGTCAATCTCCCGCCATAAAACCTGGTGTACCGGAAGCAACCTGCGAGTAAGCGATTAAGCGAGTAAGCGAGTATGCTAGGCTGCGTTGTGTTTTTACCCTGACATGGCCTCTCGGCGGCCCTGGTCACTGCTGCGTACTCTTTCCCCATGTTATCCTTATGGGATATCAAGAAAATGCTATATCTTCTTCCTTATTTCTTAACATATCTTGATAAAACCTGGTATATGGCTTCTTCTAGTTCAGATCTACTAAATATTGAATTAAAACCACCCAGTTTTAACGGACTGTTGGAGCAAACCTGCATACTCATTCCTCATGTTATTGTTATCGAGCTTAAAAAACATGTCAAATCTTGCTGTGTTGGATTGAAATATGTTATTTTGCATTAGAAATTCGCTGAGTATGCAGGTCTGCTGCAACGGGGGTATTTTAATCTTCTATATCAAATATTTACTGAGACGGACGCTCCGGCGGGCGCGCCGCGCCGTAGGCGGGGCGTCGTCGCTGAGACAACAATAGGACACGGCGCGGCAGCTGCGATCAAGCAGGGTGGCCCCACTGACGCCGTTGAGTTGTAGCGAGTACGATATTATTTTACAGTGAAAGTGTTGGTACTTGAAGGTGCAGACGAGACGCCGCGAATGCCGCGAACCTATTGTTGATTGTCGCTACAGTTAGGTTATGCTTACTTCCGGGTGAATGTGTTGTGATGTGGTTTTTTGGGAGAAGTGATAATTCCAACGAGAAAAAAAATGACGACCTGTGAGTATATGCTACTTGTAGTAATAAAACATTAGTGGTAGAATTGATTTTTGTGTTTTGAACGTTATACTGCACTGTTTCCGCGGGAAGTGGAAAAGAGTATCGCTGTATATGTTGGGCTCTTATAATTTTTTTAAAGGTTAAACAAATATAACTTACAACGAAAACAGATTATTTAGGCCTGCTCGTAAGTGGAGAGAGAAATTCGGAAATGGATTACGAGGGCGACAAACTGTCGTAACTTCACATGTTTGTTTACATTTGGGTCTGTTTCACTCCACTTTCTCGTTCATTCTACCTCGATTTACACCTGTTTGTCGAGTGAAATACTGTAGGTTGGATGGCGGTTTGATAGATAACAGAACAGGAGATACAAATTTCTCGGTGCTCTTTGTGTTCTTCTATCAGACCTTCACATTTATGACACAGTGCCAGAGTACTAGCGCGCTAAAACGCTCTTATTACTTTGAGGCACCAATCAGTAAATTGGCTGCGTTATTTTGATTTATTTAGCTGTTAAAGAATCAGCGTTATTTTTAACAACAGGAACTAGAATAAAACTTTTAATACAAACTGTCATTAAACGTAGGCCTAACTTTAAATTATTGAAACCCGCATTATCTTTTCAAAATTAACGGTTAGGCCGGCCTAAGTTTGTATTTTTCCATCAAGCGATTAAAATCTGAATTTATTTTAAGTTAACCTTTTCCTATGGTTGAAATTACTTCAAGGCAAAGCGGTAAAGCATTTTGATGTACGTCTAGTCACAATATTATATATTTATTAAACTCGCTTCGCTCGCTGGGGGCTCCGCCCCCAGGCCCCCCTTTGTGTTCTCCCGCAGTTGAACAATACTCCGCCCCCAGACCTCCAACTATGAGTCCCAAAGAAGGGGGTTTTGATTTTGAAAAGACACAAGACCAAATTAATTTAATTGTTTTGGTTGATATTCCTACCTCAAGATATCTTAACATGGTAAAAACCAACAGTGCAATTGTAAACTCATGGCAAGTTCAGATTTAGAGAACTTTTTCATGGAGTTGAAATGGGGTTAAGTTGGCGAGTAGCTTTTGCCTCTGATAACGCCGGGCCAGGTGTGAGACAAAATTGTTGTTTTAAAATAGTATTGCAAACTTTTGAATAGTACTTGATTTTTCTTCTTTTATTGGCGGGATTAGGGGTTGAAAGCGTTTAGAAATGACAAATAACTTAGGGTTATTCATGGGAGGTGACAATAACAAATCCCTACTGAAAAATTGGGCCTCTCAATCAAATAATAATTGATTGGAATAATGATTGAATTGGTGGGGGTTGTTGGTTGTGGAAGGTTAATTATTTGAACGGGGAGAGGGTCCGGGGGCCAGGGGGTTAGGCAAAAGTATTTGTTTAGAAATAACAATGTCAAACATTTGAAAATAGTATAATTTGCTTGATTTTTTGGTTGTATGTAGGGGTTGAATGGGGTGAGAAATGGCCAAGGACTCCGCTTAAACGTGGGCGGTGACACCGAGTAATCCCAAGTCAAAACTTGGGTCTCTCATTTAAAGAATATATTAGAAAAAAACACGGGGAAAATTGAAATTTAATGAAAGTTAAACTTTAGGACTCTTTTAAGGGTTGAAACGAAATAAATTGGCGAATGACCATTGATAGAGGCCTAAACCTGAGCGGTAAAACTGATTCTCCATGTCAAAACTTTGAATCAAAATAAAAAATAAAGTCACAAATAAAAAAAAACCAAAAAACAAAGTGGACATTTACAAACAAATTTATTTCAGGGCCCATTTTAGGGGTGAAGGAGGTGAGATAGGGCAAAATATCCGAAAACAAGAACCAAAATTGTAGAAAAACTAATTTAAATACAGTATTGATCTTTGTTTTTCGATAGGACCACTAGTTTGGTGGTTGTTAATTATTTGAAGGGGAAGAGGGTCGGGGGCCAGGGGCTCAGGCAAAAGTATTTGTATAGAAATAACAATGCCAAACATTTGAAAATAGTTTAATTTGCTTCATTTATTTGGTTATTGGAGAATGCCAATGACTTCGCTTAAACGTGGGCGGGGACACTGAGTAATACCAAGTCATTTAAGAATTAGTTTCTTTGGGTCTATCATTTAGGAATATATTAGAAAAACCCACGAGGAAAGTTCAAATTTGATGAAAGTTCAACTTTAGGACAATTTAGGACTCTTTTAGGAGTTGAAACGGAAGAAACTGGCGAATGACCTTTGATGGGGCGTAAACCTGAACGGTAAAACTGACTCTCGTCATGTCAAAACTTATAATCAAGATTAAAAATTAACTAAAAAATAAAAAAACAAAAAATAAAGTGGAAAATAACAAACAATCTGTTTTAACGGCCCATGTTGGGTTGAAAGAGGTGAGATAGAGCAAAATATCCGAAAATAAAAACAGAAATTGTTGAGAAGTTTATTTAAATACAGTATTGATCTTTGTTTTTCGATAGGATAACTAGTTAAGTCATATTTTGTTACAGCTTAGCCATTTATTAGTTAGAGACGTGAATGTTGCTGTGAACTATTCCTTGTTTAATGTCATTTTCAGTAACGCTGGTGGTTTAAATTATTTCGGATTTCCAGGCGGAAACAGAGAATACAAAAAAATTATTATGTTAATTCTAAGCAATGTTTGTTTGGCAGTGACTCCTAACAAGAGCATGTCTAGTCTCCAAACATAACACCCTTTGAGCTTTGGACGTTGAGTTACCTGAAGAATAAGGTTTTTGCTTCGATAACCACCTTTGTCAGAAAACATGGCATTAAATTAAGAGTCGTTCTCTATAATATTCGCTTAAAAAATAACTGAGTAATATCAAAGATCGGTTTTTTGTTTAATGTTTTGATATAGACTTTGTTCAGGCATTTGCCATCACTAATTAGTGAAAACTAACCAGATTGGAAGATTTTTTATTGACCATCCTTCATTATATTAATTGGTCATTAATAGAGAGAATTTGTTACTCTTTTACTAATAACAAACATAATAGTTGTTACTGGTACTAAAACACTGCAATACACGGAATGAAGGCAATATTTAAAGATGTGTTGAAAATGTTTAAGTTTAAATAATACAAATATTTTGTTTCGACGGGTGTTCTAATATTAACATTTTACATAGAAAAAATTTGGAGAAATTTCAAGTCGACAAGTACGTCATTTTCACGATAACGTAGAATATAACTATGTCTAAGCGCGGTAAAACTGAACCAGAGAACCACACGACCAGATGAGTCTTATCTGATTTGGGCACGTACTGCATTACCACCGGTATGATAACAGCGAGAACCTAAAAGTAAAATCATTGTTTTAAATACAATTAGCAGATGAAAGAATCATACGATTGAAGTATTTTCAAGCTTAAAACATCAACTTTGATTGTAAAGAATATTTATTTATAAAAGTTATTTATTATTAATTTTACCGATAAGAAACACATTAGCAGTTATGAAAGCTGCATTAAACAGCAGCTTAAAAGAACATGTCAGGTGGGTTTAACGAGGCAAATTTCAAAGATTTTTTAGCTTTAGATTTATTATGTTAAGAACTAACTATATTATTGGTGATTTGTAACATATATGTTGTACAGACGATGTGAAGCAAATTTCAGCCCTGTACGTTTAATATCAAGCCAACTGGAGCTGGAAAACCAAAGGAAAACTTCGAAAATTGAAATTTCTAGAGCAATCTAAGGGTGAAGGAGTCGAGATAGGGCTAAAAGTCATAGGACCAAAGTTGTAGATCGTGAAAAATCCGTGACACATGGTGCAGTCTGTTTTCCGATAGGACCATCCGTACGGCCACTAGAGCTCAAAATAACAGTTGTTTGAAAAAGGCTTATTTTAACGATTTTTTAATAATTTTTTTGAGGGAGTTAAATTTAAAATTGTGAGTTTTGATATTTTTCCGTAGTTTGAATTAATGAGGAACGTGCGTGCCGAATTTCAGGTTCCTAGCTCATCTGGAAGTTGAAAAGAATTCGTATCCTTAATCAGTTACACAA